>CM017561.1:29976388-30553888 GCA_007844125.1 Sinonovacula constricta | reverse complement strand
CTATGTAAATAAACGTCTGGTAGGCGTGACTGCTTAAACATAAATACACAAAGTCGAACATACCAGAAGAAACACAATCAGAAATGAAAAATTTCACCTTAGGTATAGATATCTAACAAAAATGGCCACAACAAGAAACCTGACCTGCTTGAATGATGTGTGAATATATTTTTCATTGGTGTAAACATACTTAAGCAGATACATGTACCGAAATGTAAATAAAAAGAAACTCTGCTTTTGTATCTTTGTTCTTGTGAAGAGGATGGGGGTGTCCATACATTCCATAAAAATAGTCTGGTGCCTGGTTCTTTTTTCTAATCCGAAAGAAGAACAGAACAGAACAGAACATATCTTTTATTAGACTTATACAAAAGTACATCGTCTCAATACATAATACAAGTACACAAATGTCTGTCACGTGTCTAGGAAAAACAAGCAAGTAATAAATAAGTGTAATATTGGTAGTAAAAGAACTAACGTATTTTTACATACAAGAAGTCTGGAGTCTTCCTCCATCTGTAAATTAGCTGGACGTCGCCAACATGACCAAAATTGTGTCAGTACGATTGCGATATAATAAAAAAAGAAAGAAGGGGGGGGGGGGGGGGGGGAGAGAAAAAAGAAAGAAAGAAAGAAAAAGAAAGAAACATATTTTTTTACACTCAATCTTTCAAGCCCCACTTGCAGATTTATTATTATTTATTCATTTATTTATTTATTTATTTATTTATTTATTTATTTATTTATTTATTTATTTATTATCATCATTATTATTATTACAATAATAATAATAATAATAATAATGATAATAATAATAATAATAATAATAATAATAATAATAATAATAATAATAATAATAATGATAATGATAATAATGATAATTGCTAATGATAATGATAATATTATTGCTTAAGCTCAAATATTAAGAATACTGTTTACTGACATTTAATTACAATTGATTATTTTCATTTATCAAAGACTTTGAAAGACTAAGATATTAAGAAAATAAAATGAATTGCTTAAGAAAGAATAAGTAAGTGTGCAAACAAACATTTGAACTTCAACAAAATCTCAACAGAGGGATGTTTCTGCAAGTTGACATACTATTCGACTGTTATTTAGTAATGCCAATTGTTAAAATAGATTGATGACGTGGAAGTTCAAATCATGGAACAATGGATTTAAATGGTTTGTTTCGCTTGAAAATGTTACAAACTCGTATATAATATGACAATATGATAGGATTGTTCGATAGAATAATATCTACAACTGAATTTTCGACGTTGTGGTATGAAAAAACAACACGTATAAATAGTTTGTTAAAATCTTCCGTATTTCAGGAAATCCTCTCTTTAATTTGCAATAATTAAGTTTAAACCTATTTATTTATAGTCGATTGGGTTCTTTTAACTTATATTAATCCCCTCTAGATTGTCCACTTCCTGGGTAGAACAAGTACTCAGATACTGAATACCTGGAGCAATGTGCAGTTAGTCTTTCTCAAGGACTAACATACCGTGGTCAGTTTCGGGGTTCGAACCAGAGACCCTTCGATCCGGAGTCCAACGTCTTAACCACTAAACCACGGACGCCCACTATTTTCATTGTGTTATATTTTAGTACGTCCTTCACATGCTTTAAGGAACGAGCGTGCAATAAGGTAATACACTAATCAAATGAACGAAATAACGACAAGAGTAGTCGTATAGTTCAAAGAAACAACTGCTCTCATTTCAGCATGTTGTGAGTTAGAAGCACTCACAAGAGTTGTATTCTCGTTCTGGAGAGACTTAATTTCTGGAGGAATGCCAAAAATTAGTCTGTTATCTCTTAGACAGCTTAAGACAAACTGATGTAGCTTAAACAGTCTAAATCCAGATCAAGTTTGGATCCATTGAATAAGGGATGCATCCCCACCTCACCAAATAGGTAAAATAGAGAGCTGTGAAAGAACATACATGTAAACAATACTAAGGTTTTAAAGTGACCTGTTGACCAGCCGATATAGCACATGTGGTAGAGCGCCGGCTTGCAGATTGGGAGGTCGCGGGTTCAAACCCCGGCCGGGTCAATCCAAAGACTTTAGAGTTGGTAGTAGTGGCTTCCCTCCTAACGCTCGGGGCTAAGGGGACAGCATAACGCCTGACTCGTCGGTGTCAGTATAATAGACTGGCGGGGTTCAGTCCTTGGGCACCTCATAAGTGCCCCTGTGCTATAATGATAGAAATGTCGCTGCACAGTATCGACAAAAATGCCGGCAAATCTCATCCCATTTAAACTTAACATTTTACGGCGGTGTCCGACTGTATGCCTTTATCCATTACATGCAACAATATCTTACCGCTGTTTGGTGGCACATTGGCATGATCTCTTCATAAACAGGCACTTTAGTCAATGTAAAGACGATTTTGAGCACTACTTCACTTTGGACAGTACAAATCATGACATAAAACGCTCTAAAAGTCCATTCTGTTCAAATCTATAAATACACAAGATTTGGGGTTTCTGTTAAAAATAGACATCAACGTCAGAGCAGATTACCGGGTTCATGGTATAATGCTGTCTCAAAATAAAGTGGTCACGTTTTCTTAGTTCAAAAATAGCTAACTGTGCAGCGTGGCCCAGATAGAAAATACCTGTTTGTAATGACGAGTGTAGATAAATGCTTCAACGTTTACACAGATCTTGGACATTAATGAGGAGTATTTTGAAGGACCTTTGAGGTAATAATGACTAATTTGATTATTTGAACATGTTTGGTTCAAACTGTCGAATACCACCATTAAATATACTGTTTATTATGTATAGGCCTTGGTTTGAATACAAAAGGAGTTCTGAGGCGTTTTATTTAGCGGCTTTATTGGTTTGACTTATATTTAATTTATCAATAAATACAGCTCTAAAACAGTGCATTTTGCGTTGCCTTGGATATTTACGATCTTTTCCCAGATGGCATTAATTAACGAACCACATTAAAACTTATTAATTCAGGGATTAGCTGCAAACTAAATTGGAACTAACTGAGTGAGATTATGTGTTAGAAGGTAGAAATTATCGTTCTTACACATTTTAGCGGTTTTACTGAATATTTATTAATCAAAATAACCCCATAAGGGTAGTATACATCATACTATCATAATGTTATTCAAAGTTTATATACATACATATATATATATATATATATATATATATATATATATATATATATATATATATATATATATATATATATATATATATATATATATATATATATACACACACTTTGATATTAATATTATGATATTATGATGTATACTACCCTTATGGCGTTATTTTGATTAATATCATGATATTTATGATATTAGGATGTTTCAGGCCTGTCCGGGTGTTTGTTTATTATGCTTTGTAAGTTGGTTGACCAGACCAAGATAGAAAAGTATGTGACAAATACGTAGACGTACATTTTAAATATTTGATGCAATATTTCACAGTATTATGCAGTTTACAATCGCCCTGCTTACCCGGTCACATCTTTTTTTTCTTCCGAAAAAACAAAAAAACAAACAAACAAAACAACAACAAAAACAAACAAAAACAACAACAACAAAAAACAGCAAAAAACAAAACAAAACAAAAAACCACAACAACAACAACACCACACTCGGCCTTGTCTCTGCTACTGACTCATAACTCTCGCTGACCGTAACAACATTTTGACCCAATGTCAGCTAATGCCATAAGAAGGCGAACATATTTTTACAACTACGGCCGAAATATGCCATCAATTACTCAGCGGACAAACACAGGGATAATAGCCTAACTGAGGGAAGCTTCTTTTGCACAGGCTTTACTGACAAACATGGCTGCCCATTGTAGCAAACGTGTCTCTAATAGCAGAATAGTTCCGCTAGTTGTTCCTTATGAGAAAAAAAAGGTCTCATGTTTTTAAACATGTAACGTGGCGGACAGTAGTACGATTTACACGAAAAGTAGGTTTGATATAAGGCTTTTGAAAGTACAATAAAAATGTAAAGTAGGTTCGATCTGACACATAAGAAAAACGGCATTAATTTTAATTTGCAAGGGCGGATCTAGTGTTGAACTTAGGAAGAATGACTTAACTTCATATATAAGGCCAATTTTAAGCAGGGGCGGTTCAAACAGATTTTTGTGGTGGGGTGGGGGGGTGGGGGGGGCGCAGGTTGGGATATGAATCAAATTCCATTCAACTTTATCGCAATAAATACTAGATATATATACACATTAATGAGCTCTTACTTCGACCCAAGCAGTCAACAGACAAAATTTACTTTAAAAGCTTAGTATTTTTAAGCTTACATGTATGTATTTATCACAAATCTACATCTAATCATGTTGGTGGGGGAGATGCACCCCCCCCCCCTCCTCACGCCTGGATCCATCTCTGGTTTTAAGCACATTACTCTATGATCGGTGCATTTTAACCACGTAGACGCCTTTGATTATTTAACTTAGACATCAAATTACCCGTTCAAAACCAGAAATGACAGATGTCTGATTCTGTACACTTGTACACATTTGCTACTAGAGGAATCTAGAGGCCCACTGCGCTGGGAAAAATGATTCCTGGAAAGCCGTAGATGAGTTCTGACCCTACTTGGAACCAAACTGGCTTTCATTTACATTTACATGCGTTTAAAAATGAATGTCGTATTAGATAAAAAGCAAGTTCTGTTTATAGTATTATTTATTCCATATTCCAATTGAGTATGTATTGTTTTTAAAATGGGTCACACCAACAATGTTAATAACTATAAAATACATTAATACCATAAATAATTACTTCAAAGTGGAAATAAACCTGTTTTACCATAAGTGCACAAAGGTTGGCATGCACTCTTACCGGCGCCATTTATACATGTATTCCTGGCAATAAGTTCAAAACCAGCTTTTATTGGAATTTCTCTTCAAAAACACAAATTACTTCAAGCAAAATTAATTGATATTTATAATGGAATTCTATTTGTTACATATTATACATGTATGTAGACAGATCCTATATATAACAAACAGTAAATACTTAATCTCCACCACAACTTCTTTCATAGGAAACATCATGTATTTATGGTGATACCCATGGCTAAAATTGCAGAAAAAATTCTCTGTTGAGATTTCGCTGAATCTTAATTTTGAACAGGGTCATAATGCTTTAATTCCAATCGGTTATACACCATTAACCTTGCAACCTTACTGGATCATAATGCTTCAATTTCAATCGGTTATACACCATTAACCTTGCAACCTTACTGGGTCATAATGCTTCAATTTCAATCGGTTATACACAATTAACCTTGCAACTTTACTGGGTCATAATGCTTCAATTCCAATCGGTTATACGCCATTAACTTTGCAACCTTACTGGATCATAATGCTTCATTTCCAATTGGTTAAACTTCATTAACCTTGCAACCTTACTGGGTCATAATGCTTTAATTCCAATCGGTTATACACCATTAACCTTGCCACCTTACGGGGTCATAATGCTTCAATTCAAATCGGTTATACACCATTAACCTTGCAACCTTACTAGGTCATAATGCTTCAATTCCAATCGGTTATACGCCATTAACCTTGCCACCTTACGGGGTCATAATGCTTCAATTCCGATCGGTTATACGCCATTAACCTTGCCACCTTACGGGGTCATAATGCTTCAATTCCAATCGGTTATACACCATTAACCTTGCAACCTTACTGGGTCAGAATGCTTTAATTCCAATCGGTTATACGCCATTAACCTTGCAACCTTACTGGGTCATAATGCTTCAATTCCAACCGGTTATACACCATTAACCTTGCAACCTTACTGGGTCATAATGCTTCAATTTCAATCGGTTATACACAATTAACCTTGCAACTTTACTGGGTCATAATGCTTCAATTCCAATCGGTTATACGCCATTAACTTTGCAACCTTACTGGATCATAATGCTTCATTTCCAATTGGTTAAACTTCATTAACCTTGCAACCTTACTGGGTCATAATGCTTTAATTCCAATCGGTTATACACCATTAACCTTGCCACCTTACGGGGTCATAATGCTTCAATTCAAATCGGTTATACACCATTAACCTTGCAACCTTACTAGGTCATAATGCTTCAATTCCAATCGGTTATACGCCATTAACCTTGCCACCTTACGGGGTCATAATGCTTCAATTCCGATCGGTTATACGCCATTAACCTTGCCACCTTACGGGGTCATAATGCTTCAATTCCAATCGGTTATACACCATTAACCTTGCAACCTTACTGGGTCAGAATGCTTTAATTCCAATCGGTTATACGCCATTAACCTTGCAACCTTACTGGGTCATAATGCTTCAATTCCAACCGGTTATACACCATTAACCTTGCAACCTTACTGGGTCATAATGCTTCAATTCCAACCGGTTATACACCATTAACCTTGCCACCTTACGGGGTCATAATGCTTCAATTCCAATCGGTTATACACCATTAACCTTGCAACCTTACTGGGTCAGAATGCTTTAATTCCAATCGGTTATACGCCATTAACCTTGCCACCATACTGGGTCATAATGCTTCAATTCCAATCGGTTATACACAATTAACCTTGCCACCTTACGGGGTCATAATGCTTCAATTCCAATCGGTTATACACCATTAACTTTGCAACCTTACTGGGTCATAATGCTTCAATTCCAATCGGTTATACACCATTAACCTTGCAACCTTACTGGGTCATAATGCTTCAATTCCAATCGGTTATACACCATTAACCTTGCAACCTTACTGGGTCATAATGCTTCAATTCCAATCGGTTATACACAATTAACCTTGCAACCTTACTGGGTCATAATGCTTCAATTCCAATCGGTTATACACAATTAACCTTGCAACCTTGCTGGGTCATAATGCTTCAATTCCAATCGGTTATACGCCATTAACCTTGCAACCTTACTGGGTCATAATGCTTCAATTCCAATCGGTTATACACCATTAACCTTGCAACCTTACTGGGTCATAATGCTTCAATTCCAATCGGTTATACACCATTAACCTTGCAACCTTACTGGGTCATAATGCTTCAATTCCAATCGGTTATACACCATTAACCTTGCCACCATACTGGGTCATAATGCTTCAATTCCAATCGGTTATACACAATTAACCTTGCCACCTTACGGGGTCATAATGCTTCAATTCCAATCGGTTATACACAATTAACCTTGCAACCTTACTGGGTCATAATGCTTCAATTCCAATCGGTTATACACCATTAACCTTGCAACCTTACTGGGTCATAATGCTTCCATTCTAATCGGTTATACACCATTAATCTTGCATCCTTGCTGGGTCATAATGCTTCAATTCCAATTGGTTATACACCATTAACCTTGCAACCTTACTGGGTCATAATGCTTCAATTCCAATTGGTTATACACCATTAACCTTGCAACCTTACTGGGTCATAATGCTTCAATTCCAATCGGTTATACACCATTAACCTTGCAACCTTACTGGGTCATAATGCTTCAATTCCAATCGGTTATACACCATTAACCTTGCCACCATACTGGGTCATAATGCTTCAATTCCAATCGGTTATACACAATTAACCTTGCCACCTTACGGGGTCATAATGCTTCAATTCCAATCGGTTATACACAATTAACCTTGCAACCTTACTGGGTCATAATGCTTCAATTCCAATCGGTTATACACCATTAACCTTGCAACCTTACTGGGTCATAATGCTTCCATTCTAATCGGTTATACACCATTAATCTTGCATCCTTGCTGGGTCATAATGCTTCAATTCCAATTGGTTATACACCATTAACCTTGCAACCTTACTGGGTCATAATGCTTCAATTCCAATTGGTTATACACCATTAACCTTGCAACCTTACTGGGTCATAATGCTTTAATTCCAATCGGTTATACACCATTAACTTTGCAACCTTACTGGGTCATAATGCTTCAATTCCAATCGGTTATACACCATTAACCTTGCAACCTTACTGGGTCATAATGCTTCAATTCCAATCGGTTATACACCATTAACCTTGCAACCTTACTGGGTCATAATGCTTCAATTCCAATCGGTTATACACCATTAACCTTGCCACCATACTGGGTCATAATGCTTCAATTCCAATCGGTTATACACAATTAACCTTGCCACCTTACGGGGTCATAATGCTTCAATTCCAATCGGTTATACACAATTAACCTTGCAACCTTACTGGGTCATAATGCTTCAATTCCAATCGGTTATACACCATTAACCTTGCAACCTTACTGGGTCATAATGCTTCCATTCTAATCGGTTATACACCATTAATCTTGCATCCTTGCTGGGTCATAATGCTTCAATTCCAATTGGTTATACACCATTAACCTTGCATCCTTGCTGGGTCATAATGCTTCAATTCCAATCGGTTATATACCATTAACTTTGCAACCGTAAGTTATTTTTGTATTACATGGGCATGTTAAGGATGAGTAAATACTGAACAGTCCAATTTTGAAGTTGATAAAAGTCTAAACTCAGAATAGATTCTGAAAATGGGACTAGGTTCCCAGTTGGTTCGGGCTAATCCTAATCTGGTTCTGTACTATCTCGATACGGCTGTTCAATTCGCATCATGTGTGGAACTAAGTCCATTGCCACATGTTTATGAAAGTTCGCAGTGGCCGAAAACAAGGGTTTTTTAAACAAAGATCTGAATGTAATCTGATTCCGTACTCTCGCTGTACGTACACCGGGTATTTATTTTTAATTTGCACGAAGCGGTTAGTTACACAGGGCAGTTCAAGCAGTTATCCTATACCAATAAAGGAAGACAAAGCACGGTGTTAATAATCATTGATCGCACTCGTTCTGCAGACTTCCTGAACCGCCACATAACAGACACTGTTAAAGCCACAATCGGGATTTGAACCGAAACAGAGTTCGGATTAGGAAACTAAATTGTAAAGATTCTCTCAGTTCGACCGCAATTATTCCCGCATTCCTATTTGACCCATAAAATTTACATAAACCATCATGTAGTTCTAAGCTAATTGAGCAGCCGTTGTAACTTTCAGCGGACGCGCTTTCCCGCCCAAAATACCAGAACCTTTCTTGCAATTTCCAACGTACAATGTAAACTTTTACAAGGTCGTATGAGTATAGTAACGTCTGTTCAAATTTGAAAAAGATATGCCAAAACTATTTACAATCCAGTCAAATTTAAATTCTACAAGAAAAAACACTGAGACGAGACGTCAATATAAAAGATCGAACCCAACAGTAACTGTATTGGAACGGTCAGTTGGCAAAAGGACCGAATGGGTTGCTTTAACTGGTTTACAGACCTAGCCTCACACTTCATGAAGGGTTACACAAATAAAAGCAGTAAAAACACATCTATATAGAACAGAACAGAACAAAGTTTATAAGCATAGAACTTACATGTTCATAGCCACAAACAGTAAACATAATATAAGTGCATGAAGAGTGTGGTTCATAAAATATGAATAACAAGAGAAGTAAGCTGTTGAGATTACGTAAAGTGTTATTTTGTTTATAAGACAAGTTAAATATACTTTTAGGTATTTATACAATCGAATTTCTCAGTTTATATGCGTTATTGATAAATTTCGCTAAATTGTTTAGACAGTTTGTATTACATGATGACATTATGGTTTATATAAAGCAACAATTCTACGTGATGACGTAAACTGGAATTTAAGTAATGACGTCAAAAAAGTAGTGACGTAATTTAAAATATTTGGTTATTTACCTTTTGATTGTTAAGAAAATAATTAAAATCAGTTGCTGTAGAGGCTAAATAGATGAATAGAAAGGTTTAATATTTATTCTTAACTTCTATTACTCTAATTGATGAAAACATTATTTAATATCATCTATTGAGCCCTTGAATCAATTTACTTTTATTTTATTGTTACCAATGAACAAATCTATATGAAGGGCGTTTCCTATTTAAATCAGTACAAATGTACATATTTCTGTACAGTTCAATAGGGCATCAATGTTTTGTTCTCTTCAGCTTTAAACACTATGTAAAGGACAGAGTCTATAAAGACGTTTCTATAGAAAATAGAAGCCGAAACGAGCACAGCGAGTGCATGCTTCTATTTTCTATGGAAACGCCTTTATAGATTCTATCCGACTTAGAAGTCCCCGCCTCACTTCTACCTGTTCTACCAAAATGACATGTAATCCGCCCCATAAAACTGTCAATCAAACTGTCAATCGTCCGGAAGTGTTCAAACAAGGTGGAGGAGTCAAGCAAGAATGCGTGGTTTGTTGCACATGCGCAGTTGAAAATAAAGCCATTTAGTAAAATAGGTCGATCTATTTTGTTCAATGAAAAATAGAAAATAGAAAGGAGTTCTACTGAAATTAATACCTGAGGAATTAAAATTTTCATAGCTTCTGATTGGCTACAAATGTAGGGGGGACTTCTAAAACTGAAATAAGTCAACCTGTCAATAATATTACCCAGTTATAAAAGTAAGCAAATCCTTCAACCAAAGACAATGCACATAACATCTTTCAATTTACACATTCCTTATCGAATCTCCGTGGAACACTGCAAAAGTGACAAAGAAAACCGTATTACGCAGGCTCAAACCGGTCATTCTACAAGATAATCGCGTGTCAAAGCAAGCGGTAGCGACCGTTGCAGTTGCGTGCAGGACATCCTATGTCACTCAATCACAAAAACATAGCTCTTCAGCCAGATAAGCACGATTTGAAAATGTAAGGCAAAAAATGTAGTTCCAGACCAAGTCAGGATTTACACGATTTGCTGTCACTTATTTATAAATTAAGCCTGTTAATAATTCGCGATTTTTAGAAAATAACTTTTGTCATTTATATGCAGTTGTTTACGATTGCAATATGATTCATGGTAAAATCACATTTCTATCATTATAGCACAGGTACACTTATGAGGTGCCCAGGGACTGAACCCGGCCGGTCCATTATACTGACACCGACGAGTCAGGCGTAATGTTGTCCCCTTAGCCCCGAGCGTAAGTAGTGAAGCCAATACTATCAACTTTAAAGTCTTTGGTTTGACCCGGCCGGGGTTTGAACCCACGACCTCCCGATCCGCAAGCCGACGATCTACCACCTGAGCTTTTGCGGCCGGTTGTATAGCTATGGTTTGGAATTATTATATGTATTTGATATAGGACAACTGATGAATACCACCCCTTAACTCTTTTCCAAAGCTGCTCATTCGATGCTTAGTTGTGAAGTGGGTCAACGACCTTGTTTTATGCCAGTTTCTCGCGTTGTCGATGACGTTCTGAATAGAACATACATGTAAAGGAGTTTCTGACAGTTAATTATGGAAAATCGGTAGCAGTTTTGTGAAGAATCGGAAAAAAAATCCCAAAGGGCCATGCCATCAATTGACGCGACCTCGAAGATGTTTGAGATCTACATCAATTGGAAAGGCATCGAGGGGTGAGACGTCCAAAGGCATGCTTGTACTTTAACAAAATGCAAAGAAATATTACGATCCAATTATCAGTGTTGTGAATATACTTTTCAACCGCGACACGAATGAAAGAAACAAACAGCAACAGTTGAAGCTGAATATATACGTCTCTTCGTGCGCACTGTTAGTCAATTATTCAGAACCCCTACATTTCTGGCAACGATGGTGTAAACTGGATGCTAAATTTGAATATAATTGGTACGTAAAAAGTATCGTAGTTTCTGTATTAGCTTTGTGCCAGCAACATGTTTTGCATAAACAGAATATGTGTAATAAAATATGAAGCACCGCTTATCATTCTTTCCTCTCGTATCCCATTCAATACACCCATTACATATTTTGTTATATCATATACCCTATGAATTTGAAGCATTTTGATTGATCGAGAGCTTCGCACGCGCGAGTTCCCCCAAAAAGTGATAACTACTCCGGGAATTAATAATGAATTGACCATTGCTGTCCTCACGACGTGTTAATTTTTCATGCGCTTTGTAAACAAACATGGCGTCACGTAGCAAGCAGGCGAGAATGTTTCAAACCATGTCTTCGGACGATTTATAAGCATTGAAGGAAAATATTGAATCAAAACAGACAATTTATTGTTAATAATGTGTTTGTGTTCTAGATCTGTGATGTTATTTAATAGTAAGTCTAAATTTTAGTATCATACTACATAAAAATGATTATATGTTTAGCTGAGGTCAATCAAACCATCAGAATGCTTTAATTCAAAGGGTATATAACATCGTCATCATAATGTCGATCGAACATTCTACTTGTTCACCAAGTATTGTTAAAATTTCGTAAAATTGTATATTGGCTTTTAAAATTATGTGATGAACAGAATCTGACACTTGTTGTCATTTAATGCAAACATTTATAAAACTCGTCCTGGAAAAAATGATAGTAAGACATAGGCTCTCTTAAAATAAAAATTATTGGCTCATCCTTAAACAAAATGAACAGTGCATCTTTTTAGTTGTAGTTTTTATATCTTTTAAACTATCAAAATATAGTTTTGATATTTAAAATACTTCATAAAAGATTTTAAATTTGATATGAAATTCAGTAAAATAGACTGAAAAATAAAGACGCAGTGGCGAGTTAAATACAGCACATATTTCCAGATTTCGGCCTGCATTAACGTCTGCCTTCAAATATGGCTTCCATAAACTGTTTTATCAGTGCCTATGACATCACATGGAAACTATCTATTTTATTGAACTCGTTTAATAAATGGTTGTATTAAATGACAACTTGTGGCAGGTCCTCTGTGTCTTACATGAGTTTCTGTTTCAACATCTACACAACGTTAAAATATCATCTTCATCTTGAAAACACACTCAATTTGCTGTTTTGTTTTTTCATCTCATTCATTTCGCACACGTTCCGAACCGTGTAAATACCTATCTGTGATGCAACTGAGGGTAATTACGGATGTGTAAATATTACGCAGCACCAACATTACGCTGTGTAAATATTTCATAATGAAACGCTGGCGCGTTCATTACTGCATCAATGCCGAAACTAAACTAGGGGAAATACAGAACCGACGAAAATCGATGTCGTTGGTAATACAAGTATCTAATAGCCACAAAATTGCCCAAATTGTCGTATAGGTCTGATGGCTAAGTCCCAATGCCTTCCATTTAGATGGAACGCCTCATTTAAAGTGTACTTTTTAAGCTTCTTTTCTGGAAGAAATAATAGTCGGCGAGTGGGTAAAATATCCCTAGAAAAGTCTTTTAAGATGAAACCAATAGGATTGTTAAACGAGGCCGTAGGATAATTGAATGTTCGGAATTGGGACAAAGGAGTGAAACTTTGAAATACACAAATGCAAGGCTGCAGTTGTTAAACTACATCAATGGTACTGCAAAAGTGCTAATGCAGTTATCTCACGATTGTGTGCAAGAATTCCAAATTAGTTTCTTGCGCTTTCAACTGAGTCGATACCGTGTCAATTGTAATATTTATATCATAAAAGTAAAAATTCTACATGGATTTGCTTGCAAATACCAACTTATTTTATTTACAATTGTTGTGTTATTTTTTATATTTTTTTCTGTTTTGATTATTCCATTTTATGTTTTGTATTTAGTTCAAATTCCTGAATACAATACGCGACGCTTGCCAGTACAAGTATGTC
The DNA here is from genome assembly GCA_007844125.1 of Sinonovacula constricta. Taxonomy (NCBI): domain Eukaryota; kingdom Metazoa; phylum Mollusca; class Bivalvia; order Cardiida; family Solecurtidae; genus Sinonovacula; species Sinonovacula constricta. The sequence goes on along the minus strand of CM017561.1, from coordinate 30,540,230 downwards.
CTTCGATCGAAGTGCTTTTCTACCAGGCATAACACGTCAACAAAGTCGTGCACATGACTAGTATTGCTTGTAAACAACAAAAGCAACACCCCTACCCCCCAAAATAAACCAGACAAAAAATACACACAAAAAAAACAATAAACAAACAAACAAAAAGGAAACAACAAAATCAACAACAACAACGTGAGAATCGTGAGCATAACTATGATATTCCCGCAAAGTTTAAATTTGATTTCATTTATTTTAAAAAATATAGTCTTCATGTTGATTCGATTCCGTGACGATCTAGTAAGCAGACTAGTACTCACATCATTTGACTTACCAATCAGTTGTTTATAGATTCCTAAAACTGTATTAATTACTGTAAAAAAAGTTAAACAAGGTAATACTGACCCATGAGATTATTTTCTATCAATAATTTGTTCAAAGATTGACGAAATAAACACGAATCTGAGTTTAATCCTTGCTATTAATTAATTAATACCAATCTATTTATGCTAGAGGTCAATAGAACATGCGTGTACATAAACCGTTTGCGTAATATATAGGTCACTTCCACACCAATCCAACAGTGGTTGAAAACCCATTATTCGGTACTTAAGTTAGTTACGTTATAAATGTTTAATAACTTCATGCAAAATCAATAAGACATGTTGGTTAAAAAATCGACAAGATGATGATCAGTCATATCCCAGGAGTGATCCGGATCTTCACTTATTGCCTTTGATAATTAAGGATGAACTTCTCCGGTCAAAAGTTCGACAAGATCTAAATCAATAAATGTTTCGATTTTGATTTTGAAGTACATTGCATCGGCCAATTAGGATCATTATAACAGCGTCCAGCTTTTTGGCGGAGGAATACCCCAAATACATGTCTGGGAAGAACCACCGGCGCACCGCACGTCAGCTGGAAGACCTTCCCACATAGTCCTTCGCCCCGAACGGGACTCGATCCCATGCAGTGAGAGGCTAAGCAGTCAGAGTAGTTACAAATCCGCGATTGTCCCACTACACTACGGTTGTCCCCGCAATAAATGTACGAATATTTATTAAAAATATATACACCGGACTGATAGCGCAATTGGAAGAAAGTCGGCTCAAGGTACAGGAAGCTCTAGGGTTCGATGCTGGACCGCGACATACCAAAGTCGTTAAAAATGGTAGTGGTATAGCTCCCTTGCTAACGCTCGGTCAAATATAAGGGTAGTTCCACGACTGGCTGGCCCGGTGTCAGGAAGTGTTATGCCAGGTGTTCATGGCATGCTATACACAGTCAAGGCAGCACTATATCTGCTTCAAGTGAACACCGTCCCCAGATAACTGAAATACTGTTGGTGGGACGATAAACCCAACAATCAAATAAAATTATATATATATAATGTTATTTGTTTATATATATATATATATATATATATATATATATATATATATATATATATATATCTATATATATATATATATATATATATATAGATATATATATAGATATTATTATATAGTTATATGTATAGTTATGAAGTTAAATATAGTCATATAGTTTATATATATATATATATATATATATATATATATATATATATATATATAAATATATATATATATATATATATATATATATATATATATATATATATATATATATAATATATATATAGATATACAGGTATATGCCTATATATAGTTATATTTATATATAGTTATATATAGTAATATATAAAGTTTTATAGTTATATATAGTTATAAAGTTTATATATAGTTATACAGTTATATATATATATATTATTATATAATTAATATATATATATAGTTATATATAGAACGTCAATATTGCTATGCATAGTAATCGAACGCCACTGGACACTGGTGGAGATAAACCTGTCCGTATTGGTATGATTCGTTAATTAGTTTATACACAAGGGAGATTCGCATAAATTGGATATAAAAAATACGAAGATAAACGGTTTTAGGAAAGGCTGTAAACAATATAAGTTCATTAGTAGGACCTTAATATACCGACAGGTAAAACATTAATAGAGAAGGATGATGATATAACGTGATCTCAAAAGTAAAATGGTCACGTGGTTTTGTTAGTTTAAAAATAGCTTATTGTGCAGCGTGGCTTAGATAGGAAAAACATGTTTGTTATGACGAGTAGAGTGTTATGCGTCACTTTTCACATAGATGTAGGCCATCATTAAACAGCATATCGTTGTATCTTTCTAGACAACATTTTATTTTATTGTTTGAGAGCAAAGTAAATTTCCCCTACTGTCGTATAACACCTTTAACTCTTGTTTTGCTTTGTTTAAAAATACTACAAACATATTATTAGTTCTTCTACAAACAAATGCATGGAAAGGAAAGTTTTTGTACGGCTACGGAATCAGAGGCCAATTATGAAGGTTCCGATCAAACAGCCCTGTTTGGGGCGCCCGTGGCGTAGTTGTAGAGTCGCTGATTTGTAACTCTTGACTGCTCAGCGTCTCACCGCGTGGGTTCGAGTCCCGTTCCGGTTGGTGGACTTAATGTGGAAATGTCTTCCAGCTAACCTACAGTGCGCCGGGGGTTCTACCCATTCATTTGTCTGACGTCTTCCTCCACCGAAATAGCTGGACGTCGCGATTGTGATCATAATTATCTGTTTAACTATCTCCAAAACACAATAAAACAAAACAGTAATGCTTTCAATTTGTGACATTGCTGGACATTTGATGCGTCCTATTTATAATCTCACCTTCTTGTCGTCTTTATCAAGTAACACAGAGTTATATTTTCCAATACTCCCTGCGTCGTTTAGTAATACTAGATGACAGAATTGACGGTATTTTTTTAAAAATGGCAATTCATTACTTTGAATGACTTTCAGGCTTCCAACTGTGCTGATTCATTATAGTAAGATAACGGAATTTTGGATGAAAGATTCTGAACACCAATTCTACCTTAAAAGTGATATCCGACAGTTTTTATTACCAAATTGACCAAAAAACTTTTTGTTACCTGAAAATGTCCTTCAAAATGCTGTTTCTTCATGCCCTTAATCTGAATGAACAGTGAAGCATAAATCCCCACTCGTCATTGCAAACAGGTATTTCCAATCTAAGCCACGCTGTAGAGATAGCTGTTTTAAAACTAAGAAACCCACGTGACAACGGACTTTTGAGATCACGTTTACCCCAATGCCGGTATTTATCTTTTAACAGAGATCACTATGGCGCTATTTTTGTTACATTTTACATGTATTTGGTAAGACAAACTGTCGGATACCACCTTTAAGATCATAGTCCTGGACGCCATAGGCGGATCCAGAAAATTTTGGTTACACCAACCCCCACCCCAACTCCACCCCACCCCCCAAATCCCATCCCGGCCAGGCATATCTCAAATGAGAAGAATCCAAGTGTGTGCTACCACATTGTCATGTTAATCATCTTATGGAAATTTAAGATGCCAGCGTTTCAAATCAATGTTTGAGCATTCTATTCAAAATCTGCACTAGCTGCAGTAAGCCTTGTAAAAATCAATGCAGACACGCCTACAAAAGAACATTTAGGGTCAACACTTATACCCTGACATTTATTGTTTGTATTTGATCTAAATAAGTACATATATTTAGATACAAGCTACAATAAAATAACAAGAAACTTATACCTATATAACAATAATCAACTTTGTATAAACAACAACAACAACAACAAAACAACATGCTACCATTTTTGCATAAAACATCTTTTAGATACAGCCATCATATCTTACGAAGAACCGGTCCATCGTTTCGTGTCTTGCCCTTATATAGTTAATCGTCCACACCAACGCGAAGTATTTCGTGTCATTAAAATTCGGATTGAACGTCTGCATTGCATAAATGTCTTGTGTACAAAACCTCGTCCCAAGGACAGATGGTCTTCGAATATATACAGTAAAATGTTAATTTCCCACGGGAAAATGAACGCTGTAAATGTGCAATACACATACTATTTTGCATCGTTTTAGCTTTAACATACGTGTACCTCTATAACTACCAGGACTAAAGAAAAAAGTACTTATACAAATATCCCAGTGCAGAAATGTTTCTCAGATGTAGATTTAGGTAAAATTTTATCCTTAATGTAATTCTAACATGAGGCTACTAAAAACGTTTAAAATTATATTGCACGCTATCATCTTAGACAGGTTGCAATACCAAGATATGCGTGTGGTTGGAATACCAAGATATGATAATACACGCAAAAACAATAAGAAAACAATACGCTTTCAACATTTTAGCTTAAGAAACATCTCAAATGAATTCTGATTTGCAAAAAAAAATCAATCTAGATTTTTTCTTTATATGTGACTGTCTAGAGAGAGATCATTCTTGTAAGTGTCAGAAAACGAACCTGAAATTAAATTAAATCCAGTTTTGATTTGTTCCAATCCTAGACGTGACTCCCTTACAGACGGAGTTAAGACGGGTGAAATTTCACTCTTCTTGCCTTCTGATTTCGAATGGACCAGACTTAAGCAAACAGCGTCGTTCCAGGTCAGTCGGCCCCTAGTGGGACGTATAGATCAAGATTTGCACTATTTGTTGCCGACTCTCTTTTTTTTTTTACATTGTATCCATGCGCGTAAAATTACTTTGTTCTTGCAACAACAAAAAATAAAGCATGATAAGGATTCAAACAGAAAATTTAATCAGTCGCAAAATCTCTCGGAGAAAATTGTTCACAAGTTATTTGATCTCTTTTCATCTTTTTTTTTTCATTCTGGGTAAAGTGCAAATAATTGTTTTCGTGACAATATTGACAACTTTTTCTTGACTATTTTTATCCACGTTTGAGAGTTAGAAAGATGTGGACAGAAGATACATTTATAGAGGACCGTTCAAGCGTATAAGTTTATGTAATAACGTCATATTAGAGAGAAAAAAGAAAGACGTCATTTAGAGGAAAGATGTAAGTAGCAGAGAGAAGAAAAAAACCGGATGGTTTATCCCAATATTTGCAGTGTTAACAAAAGTATTCCGAAGTTGTACTATCCTCATAGTTTTACGAACTCGTAAAGACTCTAATATATGCGAAACAGCTGTTGTTCTGTCATGACATGATACTGTATCTAGGTCTTCCCATTTCAATAATAGTTTGCGATTGCCATCCAACAAACCAACTCAACAAATCCAAGCCGACAGGTTTTGACTGGCGGATTAGATGGATATCTTGTCGGGTATCCGTGGCGTGTATCGATCCCCAGCGACCGGAGACGGGGATGCCAATAGAGTGAATATACAGACCCAGCTGTGTCCGGAATAATCCATATCCAGTGACAAGATCGTGTCAGGTTGACCTTATCTTGGTCACTTCTGACCAATGTCTAGCAGTCTGGTCAATCAAGTCTGGAGAATTTAATTGCCAAGGGGGGACAAAGGATCAATTTAAGCTGTGGTAGTCGACATGTTGTGCCCTTTGTTGGGATAATCTTCCCGAACAATAATTCAACTATCTATTTACTGCTACGGTAACTATGCTAGGATACCTCAGAAACTTACTACAGAGCTTTAGTTGTTGATAATAATACAATAATCAATAACGTGCATAAAGCAACATAGAAGATATTAAAGAGGAAAGAAATAGTTTATTTAAGTGTGTAAATGTAATATTTATCCTAAATACGTGGTGGACTTTTCTAAATAAAGATGTAACAAAAAAAGATAAAATTGACATTGAAAGCATATAATCATCAATCAAATCACTTCCATTATCACCATGGCCGTAAGTATCATACCATGATTACAAACAAAAACCTTACAACAATAATTCCCTACGTTAGAAATAATTATCCTTAATACTCATACATAACGTTAAGAAAGCTTCAAAGTGAAGTTTAAATTCACAAATAATCATTATGAAAACAAGACTTTTGAATAAATTGATAAATGGCAGGATATGTATATTGGCTTTGTGTAGCTATACCCATAGGCCTATTAATATCAATCATATTTTCGTATTCACAGTCACAATAGTGTTTCTTCTGCAGCGTGGCCGTCGTAAAAAAATCCCGCTGTGCATGTAATATAATCAATATTGCCACTTATTCATCATATCAGAAATGATACGTGTAGTTTCCTTTGATGTACATTGGACTTTGGCATTTCAATTCCATCAAAACACTACTACATTCGTTTACACCTCTCCTCTGCTGCTTTTCCCCGATCGTTTGATAATCCAATACTACGCTAGCTCCTCTAAAACAGAAATACGTGTCCTCTTGCATATATAATACAAGTTTATATATGTATAAATATATACACAGTCAAACTTGCTTTAAGCAGGAGACAGTCTAAAATTGGCCGCTAAAGACAAGTTGGCTGCTTAACACAAAATATGATATTATTATTGTTAACCTACAAATATGGGCATGTATCTTTATAAAAAGTAGTACTTAAAAAGTAGATCTACTGCAAAGTACTGTTCGCATTGATATTTAATACTATAGCGTAACTGCTTTTGGAATGTCAACTTATGACTACATATATATGTATATATGTATGTGTGTGTGTGTGTGTGCGTGCGTGCGTGCGTGCGTGCGTGTGTGTGTGTGTGTGTGTGTGTGTGTGTGTGTGTGTGTGTGTGTGTGTACGTCATCATATAAAATAACGCCATTGAAAATATAAATGTCTACATTCTTGCTTTTAGGTAATGCATCAGACATAAGGACAATGTACATGTAGCGGTCCTATTTTAAGGCCGCGGATTACAGAAATAACATGGACACTGTGCTAATGGTTTATCGATCCGTACAAAAGAGAAAATTACAGCCCGACCATTTGTGATACATGTATGTCTTTCTACAGATGGTTCTGTATTTTTTTCAATTTTGCAGATAAAGCTAACGTGACGGTTTCAATGTGAGACTACAATAAAACATGACAACTACACATTATGTAGGCAAATACGGGAGCCTAAGTTATACAATTAAGTTGCTCTGTGAGTTAGAGATGGGCGGCTAGTCGCCAAATATTGAAATCACTTTTTTTACGTATTCTTTGTTGTGATAATAAAAAAAATGTTTATAATTTGATAAAGTTATATGGCAGAAGAATTATTTACTGTAGGGACGTGCAAAAAGGGCATTACTCAGCTGAATAATTTTTGCAATTGTCAGCATTTCAAATCCGGCACTTAAGTGCCTACATCTCAAATCAAGTGCCTTCCACCGTTTAAATCATATGACATAAATAAATGTTCAGATTCAAAAAGCTACAAACATTTTATCTGACAAAGATGTCCAAATACTGATAGTCAAAAACAGGACTACGATTTTCTTTTATCGTAAAGATTTTATCCACTTTAGTCAATAATGTCGTAAGTAAAGATAGTTTTCAGCAGTTTAAAAAAAATGTAATTCCTCGATTGTTGTTATACTAAAACGATATCAACATTAATTTCACTCGCAACTGCTCATAGTTTTAAACTCGTTATATAAAGACATGCCATTTGCCGAGTAGATTAAAAGACACAAACAACGTTTGACATTATTAAGTAATATTTTAACATTATCGATTTGGACACCGTCAGAAAATTAAATTACAAAAAGGTGTGTAATAATAGTTTTCTTTTCTTAAAGTATTATATATTTATAACATAATTATAATACCTTTTTGATTCGCTAATACTTTTAAAATATCTGACTTAGAAGTCAATTGTAGAATATCGTGACATCAGCATAACTACGATATGTTTCAAAATCTAAATACTATTTTCTAAAATGGAAGTATATTTTAAATAGATCTATACGGCGTATAGGGTATTTTTTTAATAATGTGCATGCATTACAAGATATCAAATTGTATATGTAATCGGTGCCGGAATCATTTGAAGTCTTGGCGTCCAAAAATTTAAAAAGTTGCCAAAGGTCATGTGCGTTTCCCCCATTACGCACTTCACGCACGTGACGTGCGTAATCTCCGTTCGAAAAACCGAAAAACTTAAAGTACCAAAAAAAAAAAAAAAAAAAAAAAAAAAAAAACACACTAAGAAAGTCGATGACTAACCCGGGTTAGGAATGATTTATTTTATTTCCGTTGTTTCTATGTTATAAAATATTATTGCCACACCAATCAAGTTGAAAAGGTTTAAAATGGTTAAACTTAAACACGTCAGAATTTGAGTCGTTTATATTTTGCGTTAAGTTCCTCGCATGTCCGCATTTTACTTGTAATTCATTAAAAACCGAACAATTCAAAAGTATTATTACAAAGGTTATTTCCCTTGTAACTTTGCGTAACTTTAAAAAACGGCCTAGATACGCGCCTGCCTAAGGGAACCCGAGTTTTCTAATTTCTGAAGGTAATATTTCGACCTGGTAACTAATTTGCTAATTAAAGTGTATTTCCACTTTCTTTTTATTGTCTTGTATCAGCACTTAATGGTTGCTTACTTATTACAGCTGATGTGGATTTTTAATTAAAACCATTCCACTCATGAATTTGCATAAATGAGGTTTAGATGTGTTTCTATATGCCATAACTAAACTGACATGTGAAACACTAGGTCTGTGCTCCACCGCCTGAAAACCTAAACCGTAGCTATGTTCATTGAATATGCCTGTTCTGCATTTTGTAGAATTGTACTCCTGTATTTTCATATATCGTAATAAGAAACTTATTTGTACCATCTGCGTATTGAACAGCAGACACAATTTTGATTCAATTAAGGAGCAGACGTGTACGCATAAAACGAGTGCATAAGCCGAAATCGTTCCAGATAAATTTTTTTCGAAATCCTAGAACATTAAAAATATTTCCTTCGTACTTCATTTTACGTAAATTATTAAACTGTTGTCTAAAACTACACTTGGGCTGCTCTGGATGTAATCCGAATGCGTAGGTGAATGGATTTGGTGACAATTATTGCTTTAATATCAAGCTTTCAAGTAGGCGGCCCCGAACAGTGCACAAACCATTTAAAGACGAAATTAGAACCGATCCATAAGTTTTCAGGGACGTTTCGAGCTTAAGTAGGCGTATGCACCGGCTGTGATAGTTTTTTTTCCGCATCCCTTGGTCCTAAATTGCAACACACCGTCTAGAAGAAATAGTTACCCGCCTTACTCTTTAGCACAGTGAGGGAGCTATTGTGGGTGCTAAATATTGAAAAGCTATTTTTTTGCATTAAATATTCTTGAAAGTTCAATTTAATATAAGCGTACTGTACTTGTAGAAACCAAATGAAAACCTTTAACATAAGTTGCGTAATGAGATTGGATTTGAATGAAAAAAATGTTACAAAATCTAAATGTGCATTTAAATTTCATATTTATGCATATATGTTTTAAAACCTTTGTAAACGATTCAATTAATTTATTGAAATATTTTCTAAAATATGTATAAATTGATATACAAGAAGGGTGTTTATATTAGCGTCTTTTGACACATAAAAGCTTGGCCACGTTCGTGACTTCAAAAGTAAATTCAAACTGCATGTACATGTAATGTTTTTGTGTCAAGTCAAAGCATGTTCCTGAACATTAAACTTTTCCATAGTACGCTTCGAATATTCATTTAATAGACGCATACAAATAAAAAGTCCCAGGTCGGATATCATACGAGGCTAACGATTTCTCAACAGTGCTGGCTTTTAAAACAAAATTCAAACCCTCTCTTCAAAACACCTTAGTAACTTTGAAGTTTTTAACTACAATATTTCATTCAACGGTTTTCCTTCATTGTAAACACAAAACATAGATGAGATATTGGTATTCACAGCAAAAACAATGATCAAAGCGTTAGATCAAGAGATCTGCGTGATTTTTGTTGACCCATTCACTGTTATAATACTGAATGAACAAAATAAAAAAACAAACGTGAATCGAATCTGCACTGACTGTCGAGCCTACATATAGAATTCGACACAATGTCGAACGAGGCGGATTTCCAGACCATGCTCGGTCCACGCAAAACCCGTTGTTTAGAAGTCGCCCTACACGTGTGGCCAATCAGAAGCTATGAAAATCAAATTCATCGGCTATTTATTTCAATAGAACTCCTTTCTATTTTCTATTTTACAATGAACAAAATAGATCGATCTGTTTTACTAAAGATTTTATTTTCAAGCGCGCATGTGCAACAAACCACGCATTCTGGCTTAACTCCGCCCCTTGTGACGACAAGTTTGAACACGTCAAGACGATTATCAGCTTGATTGAAAGTCTTATGGGGCGGATTACATGTCATTTTGGTAGAACAGGTAGAAGTGAGGAAGGGACTTCTAAGTCGGATAGAATCTATTAAGACGTTTCCGTCTTTTTTTATGTTAGAAGTCGCCCTACATTTGTAGCCAATCAGTAGCTATGAAAATTCAAATTCCACAGCGATTTATTTCAAAAGAACTCTTGTCTTTTTTTCTATTTAAGGTATTAAATGTGTAATCAATCTTATGAATAATCGTGTAATGTCGGCATTTAACGAAGTTACATGTTCGATCATTTACGTCAACACTCGGCCTTCCGAAAATGAAATCACCCTATTTTAGTTTTCCAATTTCATCCAATGAAATCGCGTAAATTTCTTCACTTCAAAATGGCGACAAGGAATCGCGGTCAGTCAGGAAGATTCGTCAAAAACAAAATAAGCAAAATCAAAGCAAAGAAAGAAAGAAGTGTGTTTTTCACATGTCTTTGGAGTATTTTTTATTTAGAAACGTATACTCTACAAAATGTAGAAAACATATGACATTACTGTGTTTTCTTTATTTTTCATTCATTCAATTTTGACATGTATGAGATTATTTAAAGGTCAGATTTGAGGACGTCGACCTAGTACATAAAAATTCGCCACAGTTTAAGTAAGCTGAGGTAAAAAGTTGTTAAAATTTGGAAAATTATCCAGAATATAATGCTGATTAATGTGATATATCTTTTGTCAGAATTCAATTTAGTCACTATTACACATCTAATACCGTAACAATTAACAAATTATATCGATCTATTGCACTCGCTGCGCTCGTTTTTTGCTTCTATTTCTATAGAAACGTCTTTATAGATTCTATCCTATACGTACATTGTCGAACGTAATTGCAAAACCACTCTCATCTCGGAAATGTTACGGAGTGACCAAAATCCAAGAATCTGACAGGAAACTCACATTGTTTCAATGGTTTGGAAGCGACAAAGTCGGAGTACACATAAAAGCGCAACAGGAGGGTTTCGATCTGTTGTTATCGATGGGAATATGCTTCAATAGATCTTTTTTTATTCAGCTCAGCACGAACTAATCAGGCGTAGGAAAAGAGTGCAGATCTAGATAATGTTTACCGTTTCGTTGTAACAAATTATAACTTAGAATAGAGTATTGTTTGAGATAAATGTATTTGCAATAGGTATCTATATAAAATATTTAAGATAATACAATTTATCGTGGGTTATATTGATGAATATTCACATAACACCACAAATTGATAACAACAAGAATGCCATACTTATTTAAAGGTGATTTACATTAAGATAGAGATAGATATTTGTTTTATACAGTCAGAGAGCGTTGTGGAAACTGAGTACATGTATAATTATGTTTGTATCTTTGCTCATAGTATCACTTGAGAATTATTTGTTTATATATACACATATATCTAAACTAAATTCACAATTAATTCATTCCTGATTTACGGAATACGTTCTTATTTAAGTTAATTAAAATTCATGTACAGTTTATCATATGAATACCTTAAATTAAAATCCTGCCTTAAGTTAGTTGTGAAATATTTAGGTCAAAAGCACACAATAACATCACGTGCTCGTCACTTAATCCATGTTTTCATCATGTTTGTGTTAATGTTATTTGCTATGTTCATTTATGTTTAAAGCAATAAAATATTTGTATTGTATTACATTGTATTATATTGTTTTGTTTAGGGGCATGGTCCAAATACAAGGAGTAGACCCAATGTTGCTGAATCAATCGGACCTGGATCTTATGACAATATCTAGTGTGGATAGTCATTTTATTATTTCAATCATTCGAAATGAGAATAAGTATTCTTATTGCTTACACGATAGTAAATGTATTTGCATAAAAAGTATTACCCAAAAATTACCGGGAACACTGGTTATTGATTTAAAAGTACATGAGTGGGTAGTGTTTGGGCCAAAATGTCAGAAAAATTATCAACGCTAGGCTGGCTTAACGAGCAGGAACGATTCCATGGTAATGGTTAGGGAAAATCAGCCGACCTAAATGATTTCAGCAACATGTATTGCTAGCGCGACAAGAAATAGTCCCACGTATTTTCATAGTACGATACGACAGAGAGTCACACGGGTTAAAATCCTTTAACAGCAAACAATCAGTAAGTGTTCACAATAGTTTGTCCATCTTGTTAAAACAATATGTAAATGCGACAAAAATGCAACACAAAATGAACTACTTTATATATAAACCAACATCTTAAGCGCGTAGAAATACAGCATCTTGTGACACGTGGTAGGTGTTACGTAACAATCGCAGGGCGGCAGAGATAAACTCTTCTGTTCTTGGTCCTCGAGGTTTAACCTTCTGCTTATAATATGTCCACTGCATTGAACGCGGAGTGGTATAGTTTAAAAGGGTGATATAGACACATCAGCGAATATGGAATCAGACTACAGTTATTTGCCCTTGGTTGACCACAACAAGGAAGTGTTTACACGGTAAATAGTGCATGTTTTGAAAGTCTGATATAATTAAGTTGATGAATGAAAGAGATGGCAACATGGACATTTTTCAACAGAGTGGACCTTAATAAGCTGGTAAATGAAAGCATTGATGAAGACTTTATGTTAATTTGTCTATTTTCAGTGATTGTGTACATGGCCAAATTCACGTGGTTCCGGCGGATTACAGCCGAATGGTGCATGGTTGTACTTTGACTGGAAATTATGGGACCGAAAGCAACTTGACCCCCATCTTGCTGCAGCTAGAATTTCTTCTCTTGTATGATACTAATGACAGCAAGTGAATCTGATTTGATTGGAGAGTTATCAACATGGCCAGTGTCCACAATGTCTATATAGAACATATAGTAAAAATAACTGTGGTCTGAGGCCATATCCCTTATCTTTGCAGCCATCTTTGATGGCAACTCCAATGGATTTTTAAATGAATTGTATAGAAGGATAAATTTTATTTTCTTTTAATTTCTTCATTTGTGGTCAAAAAAATAAAAGCTATATACCAATGGAAAGCTCTAAAAATATATATTTTTTAAATACAATATTTTTTAAAATTGATAGATACACCAAGAATTAATACTCAATAAATAAATAAAATTATTGGCCTTATAAACAAAATGAACACTGTATTTTTGTTGTTGTATTTTTTACCTTTTCAACTATCAAAATATAGTTTTGATACTTAAAATACTTGATAAAAGCTGTTAAATTTGATATAAAATCCATTAAAATAGACTAAAAAATAAAAACACAGTGGTAAGTTTAATACAGCACATATTTCCAGATTTCAGCCTGCATTAGCTTCTGACTGCAAAGATGGCTGCCTTAAACTGTCTTATCATTGCCTATGACATTACATGGAAACTATCTATTTATATAACACAAAAATTATCTACGACAGTTCATATACATGCACATCTGTCTTGATTGTCTAAAAATATGATTTCTTTTCCGATGCAGCGCTGTCATTATGCCATAGCAGGTGCCATTACCGCTGGAATTTGTTTCAAAATATTATTAATTGTAAGTACTTTAAATGCAGCTACATTTGAAAGTGGTAACTGGAAGATTAGTCCAATTATTTTTTCTCTCTTCTGCAATTAACACATAATTGCTACCTCAAAAAATATCTATCGAAATGCTATTTACTTGTGCCCTACATCTGTGTGAAAAGTAAAGCCCAAAATCCCACATGTCCTAACAAAATGTATTTCTTAAGCTATTTTAAAACTAAGGTAACCACGTGACCGCTTACTTTATAGAAAACGTTACATAATCATCCGGGTAATCAGCTGTGACGTCGGTATCTAATTTTAGCTGAAATCCCTGTTTGTGCTGCTTCTCCGAATTTGGAATAACGGACATTTAAAACCATATATATATGACAATTTGTTCAGTCTAACAATTTTAGGGCAGTGTTATAAACAGATTATTTACACTAAGGAATAACTTTATATATTTAATACACAATTTCTCAGATCATGAGTAAAATGTTGTTAGATATAGTGCCGGATAGCACCTTTACCAGGTAACCAGGTAACAGGCTTTCTATGGATTCTGGAGATTTTTCAGCAAAACAGAGCAGATCGACAAAGCATCTGCATAGACTAATCATTGAAATTAGTTGACAGTTATCTTCACTCAGAACAGGGTTACCATAGAAACAGACCATTAGCTACCTAATTTACATGATGATCTATAACTTTCATCCATATTATTAATATTAGCATGGGTAATAGGGAAGATGGGATTAATCAGAATATCTTAGCTTTGATTGAAGTTATTTTTAGAATTTTGGAATCGGCGTTCAAAACACAGGTAAACCAAGCATATCAACTGTTTCGTTTTGTTTTTGAAATACATCGCAGTGACCAATTATGATCATTATAGCGACTCACAGCTATTTGGTGGAGGCAGACCCCAGACAAATGTCTGGGTAGAACCACCGGCGCATCGCGAGTCAGCTGGAAGACCTTCCCTCATTAGGTCCTTGGCCCCAAACGGGACTCCAACCCATGCGGTGAGAGGCTAAGCAGTCAGAGACGCTACAAATCGGTGACTCTACCACTACGATAAGGCGACTCAAAGCATATTAATGAATAAAAATTTGCCTTACCCCAAGAACCTACTTAGAATTGAGAAGACGTCATCGCTGTGTCTGTTTTGTTTCAAACAGATGTGTTTTCATTTCAAAACTTGTTTTTGAGAAACCCATCAGAAATTGCTTAAAACGAGCTTTGTCAACCGGTTTAAGCACCTTAGTCGGCCATTTTGCCAGTCGAACGTTCGAAGGCGTTAAGTGTCGGGTTTGATAATTCCTATGTTATGTGTTGTCTCAGCTTCTCATATATTTCATGTTTCATATGTTTTGTATAACAACTACTCATACATTTTAAACGTTCGCGAATATTTACACGTCTAGACATTTAATAAAACCGCTTAAAATATTTTAATTATACACTTATTACACATATTGGTACATATAAATCTTTGCATTTCATAATTAATTAAAGCATTGTATTTTTTTTTGGTTTCAATCCGTGTTCAATTTTTTCTTCTTACTGATTTAATTACTTTATAACATTTTAGAGACCGAACTTCTCACTAGCTTATCTTTTGGATTATAGGCCGTCCCTGGATTTTCAAGGCCATAGAAGGTTTTGATTGACAGCTAACTCGGCTTTTGATGGGTTTTCAATTTACCACGAGAAAGTTTGTTCTCACAGCTACCCCACGTCTTTGTTCTGAACCGTTCGTAAGTGGGTTGATATGGATGCTATAATATGAATAAGATATAGAGAATAGACTTTAGGCAGACAATCGAAGTAACAGACCCAGGAATGACCGACATACATATAATTATATATATTCAGAAAGACGATCGTGGCAATGGAAAGACAGGCTGGTTGAACGAAGAATTACACAAAGGCTACCATATATGCAGACCGACAGATGAAACGCTCACCCATGTTATTAATTATTTTTTTCTTTTTATTGTTTGTTTGTTGTTGTGGTTGTTGTTGTTTTGTTGTCCTTGTCGTTTTCAAAAAAATAATAATAATAATAATAAAAAAAATGCAGAATCAAAAAAAGTAAGACAAAAACAATTACGCCTTTCTCATCAAAATGGAGAAATTTCTGTCAAGTACGAATTGATAATTACTTTATCAAAACAATACAACAACAACAATTACAATTTTGAACATCTAGATATTCAAGATATACGTTCAATCATTCTGGAATATTATTCTTAATATTCTCCAGTGCTTATATAATAGTGCCATCTTAAATCCCCCCACCCCCACCCCCATGATCATAAACAAAGAATGCCAACGATGAATGCAAAAAAGTAACAAACAACAACAACAGCAACAAAATAACAACAAAATAACAAAAAACAAAAATAAAAAACAACAACAAACAGCACATACACAAAAGTCAACAACAAAACAATTAAAATAACAACAAAAAACAAACAAAAACAAACACACACAAAACAAAACAAAAACGCTGCGGAGA
Source organism: Sinonovacula constricta (assembly GCA_007844125.1). Classification (NCBI taxonomy): domain Eukaryota; kingdom Metazoa; phylum Mollusca; class Bivalvia; order Cardiida; family Solecurtidae; genus Sinonovacula; species Sinonovacula constricta. Next base: position 30,524,028 of record CM017561.1, on the reverse strand, counting down.
ATTTCTTTAAACCCTCTAATGAAACAATCCATACCTTTCCCCCAATGCGGCACCATTGTAAATTACGACGAAAAACGTTCCTTACTAAATCTAGGCGTTGATTGAGTGGATGAGCTTTTTGTTCAAACAACAAATCGTTCAAAGCAACAACAAGTAATTTAAGTAATTTAGATCTTTTGTTCCATCCCCAAGACATGTCATGTAAATCATAAACAAACATGAACTATGGGGCTATAAACATAGCGGACTATAAAAAATGGGGGAAAATAATTGTTATTCGTTAGGTGGCTGAGTGTTAAGGTTTCTGCAAAGCACAGATTGATTGGACTTAGGTAAATAGTGTAGATCCAGATCGGCCAGCTCCAACTAGAAGCTGTCTGTTCAAGATCTTCATTATTTGATGTATATTCTTGACTAATAAAATATTTTTGTCAATGCTTAATACAGATCTCACAAGAATCACTTATTTCTAATCAATAAATAAAAGATAGAAAGCATATAAAAATAAATGCTGACCCAGACAGCATGGGCGGATCCAGGAATTGGGTGGTGGGGGGGATGGAAAGAATCAAGATCCTTTCAACTTTACTTTATCGAAATAAATACTAGAAATATATCTACAGTGATGGACCCTAACTTCGACCTAAGCAGTCAACAGACAAAGTTTAAAAGCTTAGTATTTTAAGCTTACATGTATGTGTTTGAACAACTCAAATGTTTTATCTAACGGGGGGGGGGGGGGGGGGGGGGTATGCACCCCTCCCTCCCATGAACACATTGGACAAATGAAATGATTAACCTACTAGGCACAAATAGTCATGACACAAAAAGAAAGGAGAATCCAGGATTGCAAGATAAACGACATGAAAGCGAAGTCAGTAAGAATAAGAAGAAACAATCACGCTTGGGGAATAGAACAAACAAATACAATCAATGCCACAATTGCACAGCCCGCATTAGCCAACAACAGCAACCGATATAGCTGGGAAAACAACTAGAAACGAAAATAGAGTCTGACAAAACTACGCCAGATGAAGTACATTCAGTGCGCTTTCCGATACGCAGTAAAACAAGGTTGTTTTTTATTAGAGATTATTTGGTTGGCCTGTAAAATATAAACGCAAATATCGAGCACCTGGAATCGTTCAATGTCGATTTTGGAAGGTACTCAGTTCAATAATATTATAATATTTTGGCATTAATTCAATCCAACGAATTGATCAGGCGATGCAAAACTGTTCGCATCCAACTGGGAACTGTCTGATCCGGATCTGCACTATTTTTTCCTGGTGCTTTATGTCTTGCAAAATTTGGAAATTACTGTTTGCAAATATCGAAACTTTTGTAAAGCTTACTTAAATAATATTTCGGATTGTTTAGACTGTTTTCCCCTCATGCTGCCGATAATGTTGCGTGCTTAATATTGTGTTGCCATGTAAAATATGCAGTGTTTGTTTTGAGTATTTCAAACATAAAATGTGTTGTTATTTCCATTCAGGTTGATGTAAGGGAAATACATCAACATATTCAGAACCGTGTTAAAACATATAGCTTGGCAAAATTTCAGCAATTTTATGAATAATCTGCACTGTTGGCCTAAGCCTTAACAATTAGGGCATCACAGGTAAATCGGTACAGCAGACGAAAGAAACGAAGAGCAATGTACGGCACATACATTACAAGAAGACAGTAATGAGACGTGTCTTTCATTCACGTGATGCCTATGTTAAGTCAAGATCGTTTAATCCTCATGTTTGTAACTTATAATTACATATTTCCAACAAATTACAGGTGTAAACATTGCGTAATTCGTATAACTTTAGTGCATACTCAAAATGGACGGCAAATGGATGTATAATATGGAACAGTTTAAGACAAGAGTACATTTAAAACATTAGTGAAAAAAATATAGATTTTCAGTGTTTACAACAATTATTTATTTATTTGGGTTTTACGGCACACCGACACTTAACAGGTCATACGGCGCCGAATACAAAGTCAAATGTGAATAGAGCGTAATCAGGTTAAAACCAAACTACGCATGTAAAATATAGAAAAAATATAAAAACTATCAGGTAAAAAAAATAAATACTAATTGAAAACAGGTCAACAACAATTGCTGTTAGGTGCTAACTGCTATAGTATGACATAGTTAAGGAAATATGACGATGACATTAAATAATTTTTAACATATTTAAGCATTTAAAGATATGTTTACTTTTATTGTATAATAATGAAACAAAATTTACAAAATTAACAATGTAAAACATATTAAAGGTGATATCCGACAGTTTGGTCCAAAAAAGATTTCTTAAATAACCAAATAAGTCACTGTTACCTGAACAAGTCTTGCAAAATGCTGTTCATTGGTGCTAAAGATCGGCGGGAACAGTTAAGGATAAATCCACAATCGTCATTGCAAACAAGGTATTTCCTATCCGAGCCACGCTGCAGAGTTAGCTATTTTTATACTCAGAAAACCACGTGACCACTTATTACATTTATACTGTATAGTCATTCGGGCAATCAGCTCTGTCATCGATATTTATTTTTAGCAGAGACCACTATCGTGTTTTGTATAGAGTTGGGAAGACTGAATACTTAGATCTTTTTTTTTCGCGATTAGTACAGTCTAACAATAAGGTTATTTGTTTTTCAAAATCGTCGTTATAACGACTTAAGTATGGGTTTATGTTAAAGTATAACCAAATTTCCCAAAGCGGTGGTTAGATATTGATATGTGTATTTAACAAAGGCAAAATGTCGAATACCACATTTAATGGTAAAACGTAAATAGAGTTACATCTTCTAGATATTGCAATCGCTATGACAAAGGTCATTGTTCCTAGCTAAAAGTGCATTTGGCATTGTCAATTAATTGGACCTATGTTAACCTGTAATTAATCATGGATGACATGCTGGTTTTGCTATTGTTAGAGACCCGACGGCGGATATAGGTATGGAACTAACGCCCCTAAGGGAGTGGCAAACAAACCATCAAGGGAAATAACTTTATTATCAAATGGTGACTATATATGGGACTGGCTCTCGTATCGTGTCGACGAATTGAGAGTACGAATGGAGTTTTCTGTAATGTTAATGTGTGATTTACAGATTGAAAGGTGGTGTCCGACAGTCTGTGTCAAATATATACTGCTCAAAGTTTGCTAAGGACCAGGATTTGTTAGACCGTATATGTCACAACACGTATCTGTTACACGTGTGATATATTCGGCCGAATACGTGACACGTGTGATATATTCGGCCGAATACGTGACATGTGTGATATATTCGGTCGAATACGTGACACGTGTGATATATTCGGTCAAATACGTAACACGTGTGATAAATTCGGTCGAATACGTGATACGTGTTATATATTCGGCCGAATACGTGACACGTGTGATATATTCGGCCGAATACGTAACACGTGTGATAAATTCGGTCGAATACGTGATACGTGTTATATATTCGGCCGAATACGTGACATGTGTGATATATTCGGTCGAATACGTGACACGTGTGATATATTCGGTAGAATACATGGCATGTGTGATATATTCGGTCGAATTCGTGATACGTGTGATATATTCGGCCGAATACGTGACACGTGTGATATATTCGGTAGAATACATGGCATGTGTGATATATTCGGTCGAATTCGTGATACGTGTGATATATTCGGTCGAATACGTCACACCCTTCAGCCGAATATGGGACATATAATGTGACATATTCGGTTGGAATTATTTTTTTCCACGCTAATCAAAAGTATTTGTCACTTATCAAAATTGTGTCAAAAATGAAAAAGGTGTATATAAATAGAAGTCACAAAATGTATATGTCACGCGTGTTTTTATACATATACACATATTCAACCGAAGAATCGAAATCCGGTTAGCGTTCGCTTTTTGCTTAGAAATGCAGTAGAAACAGTGATCTCATACTAGCAATCAGAGAAATAATTCAAGGACCAAACTGGGTGAATGCTTGGCTTCGTTTGCGTATGAGTGGCATTTACTAGTATGATATAACCGACATAATATATAAGGAACGGCGACTATATTTTCGTGTTACATGTAACTGTTATACGATTTCTAATGTGTGTTGCAAGATTTTACGTCTTATGGTGTTGTGTTCTTTAAATCACTGTTGATAGCGAAATTGTGACGGCGACAGTATATTGGTAGATTTTTCAACAGTATCTCAATTTTAGGGCAGTAAAACTTGTTAACAAACATTTAAAATGCTCATTCTTTTTAAATCTATAAATATGAACTATTGGGATTCCTGCTAAAAATAGACATCGAGCGTATGACGTAAATAAGTTAAAAATAAATGGTCACGTGATTTTCTTACAGTTTACTGTGCAACGGGGCTCGGATAGGAAATAAATATTTTGTAATGACGATGGTGTCGTGATGGTTTACTTTTTTGAACACGTGCAGGACATCAATTAAGAAAATTTCCCGGGATCTTCTCAGGTAACTCTAATTTTTTAGTTGTTTAATGAAAAGAGTTTTGACCCAAACTATCGGATACCACCTTTAAAGGTGGAGTTTGACAGAGTGAGTATGAAAATGCATCATAGAAAAAAGAAACATTGCAATGATAACTAAAATGCATTGCTATAAGTTGCTGGTACTTGCCCGAGATTTGAAATTGTTATATTGGTGTTGTTTCTTTTCTTTTCTTTTTTGAAATACATCGCAGCGACCAATTATGATCATTATAGCGACGTCTAGCTATTTTGGTGGAGAAAGACCCCAAACAAATGTCTTGGTAGAACCACCGGAGCACAGCGTGTCGACTGGAAGACGTTCCCACATTAAGTCCTTGGCCCCGAACAGGACTCGAACCCACGTGGTGATAGGCTAAGCGGTCAGAGGAATTACAAATCGTTGACTGTACCAATACGCCACGAGCGACCCCCATATAAATAAGTCAATAAAAGTAACCTGATACTTTGTTTAGTAAAAAGTGATAATACCGAACGATCGGTCACACAATTATGTCACCGAAAAACTGCCGAAGACAATATACCCCAATTGATTCTAATATTAGATTAGAAAATTAAAAAAAAGTCAAATTTAGCAATTAATGACTCTCTCTCTCTGTCTAACCATTGAATTTGCAATAACATAGTCCAAAACAACAACAAAAACAACAAAAACAACAACAACAGCAAACACACACAAAACTGAAAAAAAAGAAAAAAAAAGAAAAAAACAGAAAACAACAACAACAACCCCCCCCCCCCCCCCGAAATATGGCTAATTATAATTCCGATGTACCCAAGACAAGCCGTGCTATATGTACAATGCTTATTCAGTACAGGAGAGTCGGCGGATACGACGTTAAGCGATACATCGTTAGTCACTGTAAGTCTTTGAAAGGTGTTGACCATGCCAGAATATTCGGTTTACTAGAGCCGGAAAAAGTGTATAATCAGCGTGTACTTGAAAATACTAATTTTTTAAAGTAAATTTTGTCTGTTGACTGCTTAGGTCGAAGTTAGGGTCCCTAACTGTGTATATATGTATATATCTAGTAATTACTGCGATGCAGTCGAATCGATATTGATTCATACCCCTCGCCCCCCCCCCCCCCCCCCCACCAAAATTTCTGGATCCGCCAGAATGAAGCTTGATGTCTATGATGACATTCGGCCGGTGGTAGAGCGTCGGCTTGCGGATCGGGAGGTCGTGGGTTCGAACCTCGGCCGGGTCGAACCAAAGACTTAAAAGTTGGGTAGTAGTGGCTTCCCTTCTAACGCTCGGGGCTAAGGGGACAGCATTACACCTAACTCGTCGGTGTCAGTATAATGGACCGAACGGGTTCAGTCTCTGGGCACCTCATAAGTGCCCCTGTGCTATAATGATAGAAATGTCGCTGCGCAGTATCGGCAAAAATGCCGGCAAATCTTATCCCATCCCATCCCTTTCTATCTAACTTTACCAACCATTTTCCACCTGTTTACAGACTTTAAATGGAGTCTTCTGGAAAATTGGCTAATTGTCCTAAGTGATAGTTAAGACAAGCAATGTGGAGCCAACTTCTCGATTTTGTAATTAGGCTCTTAACTCGGCCTTATTTGATAGTGAAATGTCTTCTTTTAGCCGCAAAATTTCCTATTTATTTTCTACTTTTCAGTTATTTGTTTAAACGGGCCGAGGAACGGTGGCGTTTTCTTTAATTTTCATCGTCTTTATTTGAATCTATTTCATTCCATTTTTAATATACACAATTTATATTTATTTAATGTTTCCTCAATAATCCAGCTAATTATAACTTAATTAAAAAACCTTCAGGCGACAACTTTTTTTTTTAAACTAGCCACACAAATTGTTCCAACAAACCATTGGGAATATGTGACGTTTACCCGATGTAAGCGCATATCGGAATGTCACACTACAGACACCGGCTACATGGCACCGTCATACTAGTCACTTCCATGTTTATATAGGACAAATTGGATATCGATTACATTGATCGTAAATCGTGTTCCAGCCAAGTTCGTGCCGATTCATTCGACGCGCCATTATTGGTTAAAAAGACCACATGGCTTATAAAACGAAGCATCTGTAGGTGCCATTGTCGGCGGGTTAATGTAAAATTAACCCGTGACATGCTAAATTTATTTATTAGCAAACGTATGCCTAAAATGATTAATTATTAACTACATAAACAGGTAAAACAGTATATGGTGCGCTAGTATCAGTAGCAAATAATGAAGATTTTCCGGTAGCTACTTGATCTCGATCGACACGTTTTGTCCAAGCCATAACAATTAGCGTTTAGCAGGCTAGAATGTAATGCTACGTTGACTGATACAAGAAATAACAAGGTTTTATGAGTATTGCATCATATATTCAAATTTGAAAACGCATGGGACAAATGCATTTGTAAACATGCCTGGCAAATGTTAAAAATAACAATAAAACTGTGACGTTGCATTATATAAAATACAGAAAACCCAACAGTTACCGCAAAAGAACAGTATGCTTGCACCGTGTTCAGTGATTTAGTCGAATCACCATTTGAAATGATTCGTAAATCAAAGGCTCTATTATATGTCTCAACGTCTATCAATTTACCAGGAACCGCTTATTATGTTACAATGTTTACGTTTAAAGTACGGAAATATAGCTTCTGGTGTTTGCTAGGGAAACATAGCTTCTTGTGTTAGCGAAGGAAGCTTCTGGTGTTTGCTAAGGAAACATAGCTTCTAGTGTTAGCGAAGTAAGCGTAGCTTCTAGTGTTAGCATAGGAAACATAGCTTCTGGTGTTTGCTAAGGAAGCGTAGCTTCTAGTGTTAGCGAAGGAAGCGTAGCTTCTGGTGTTTGCTAAGGATACATAGCTTCTAGTGTTAGCGAAGGAAGAGAAGCTTCTGGTGTTAGCGAAGGAAGCGTAGTTTCTAGTGGTAGCGAAGGAAGCAAACTTTTTAGATATATTTATATTTTTTTCAGTAAAAAAATTGAAATAATTTTAATATTTAAGCGTTATGTTACACTTATAATACTAATACTAAAACAGTCATAAAATTATTTACACTTAAAGCTCCAGGGCTTATTGCATTGCCATTGATCAGTGAAACGATGGTGTCGTGATGGTTTACTTTTTTGAACACGTGCAGGACATCAATTAAGAAAATTTCCCGGGATCTTCTCAGGTAACTCTAATTTTTTAGTTGTTTAATGAAAAGAGTTTTGACCCAAACTATCGGATACCACCTTTAAAGGTGGAGTTTGACAGAGTGAGTATGAAAATGCATCATAGAAAAAAGAAACATTGCAATGATAACTAAAATGCATTGCTATAAGTTGCTGGTACTTGCCCGAGATTTGAAATTGTTATATTGGTGTTGTTTCTTTTCTTTTCTTTTTTGAAATACATCGCAGCGACCAATTATGATCATTATAGCGACGTCTAGCTATTTTGGTGGAGAAAGACCCCAAACAAATGTCTTGGTAGAACCACCGGAGCACAGCGTGTCGACTGGAAGACGTTCCCACATTAAGTCCTTGGCCCCGAACAGGACTCGAACCCACGTGGTGATAGGCTAAGCGGTCAGAGGAATTACAAATCGTTGACTGTACCAATACGCCACGAGCGACCCCCATATAAATAAGTCAATAAAAGTAACCTGATACTTTGTTTAGTAAAAAGTGATAATACCGAACGATCGGTCACACAATTATGTCACCGAAAAACTGCCGAAGACAATATACCCCAATTGATTCTAATATTAGATTAGAAAATTAAAAAAAAGTCAAATTTAGCAATTAATGACTCTCTCTCTCTGTCTAACCATTGAATTTGCAATAACATAGTCCAAAACAACAACAAAAACAACAAAAACAACAACAACAGCAAACACACACAAAACTGAAAAAAAAGAAAAAAACAGAAAAAAAACAGAAAACAACAACAACAACCCCCTTCCCCCCGAAATATGGCTAATTATAATTCCGATGTACCCAAGACAAGCCGTGCTATATGTACAATGCTTATTCAGTACAGGAGAGTCGGCGGATACGACGTTAAGCGATACATCGTTAGTCACTGTAAGTCTTTGAAAGGTGGTGACCATGCCAGAATATTCGGTTTACTAGAGCCGGAAAAAGTGTATAATCAGCGTGTACTTGAAAATACTAATTTTTTAAAGTAAATTTTGTCTGTTGACTGCTTAGGTCGAAGTTAGGGTCCCTAACTGTGTATATATGTATATATCTAGTAATTACTGCGATGCAGTCGAATCGATATTGATTCATACCCCTCGCCCCCCCCCCCCCCCCACCAAAATTTCTGGATCCGCCAGAATGAAGCTTGATGTCTATGATGACATTCGGCCGGTGGTAGAGCGTCGGCTTGCGGATCGGGAGGTCGTGGGGTCGAACCTCGGCCGGGTCGAACCAAAGACTTAAAAGTTGGGTAGTAGTGGCTTCCCTTCTAACGCTCGGGGCTAAGGGGACAGCATTACACCTAACTCGTCGGTGTCAGTATAATGGACCGAACGGGTTCAGTCTCTGGGCACCTCATAAGTGCCCCTGTGCTATAATGATAGAAATGTCGCTGCGCAGTATCGGCAAAAATGCCGGCAAATCTTATCCCATCCCATCCCTTTCTATCTAACTTAACCAACCATTTTCCACCTGTTTACAGACTTTAAATGGAGTCTTCTGGAAAATTGGCTAATTGTCCTAAGTGATAGTTAAGACAAGCAATGTGGAGCCAACTTCTCGATTTTGTAATTAGGCTCTTAACTCGGCCTTATTTGATAGTGAAATGTCTTCTTTTAGCCGCAAAATTTCCTATTTATTTTCTATTTTTCAGTTATTTGTTTAAACGGGCCGAGGAACGGTGGCGTTTTCTTTAATTTTCATCGTCTTTATTTGAATCTATTTCATTCCATTTTTAATATACACAATTTATATTTATTTAATGTTTCCTCAATAATCCAGCTAATTATAACTTAATTAAAAAACCTACAGGCGACAACTTTTTTTAAACTAGCCACACAAATTGTTCCAACAGACCATTGGGAATATATGACGTTTACCCGATGTAAGCGCATATCGGAATGTCACACTACAGACACCGGCTACATGGCACCGTCATACTAGTCACTTCCATGTTTATATAGGACAAATTGGATATCGATTACATTGATCGTAAATCTTGTTCCAGCCAAGTTCGTGCCGATTCATTCGACGCGCCATTATTGGTTAAAAAGACCACATGGCTTATAAAACGAAGCATCTGTAGGTGTCATTGTCGGCGGTTTAATGTAAAATTAACCCGTGTCATGCTAAATTTATTTATAAGCAAACGTATGCCTGAAATGGTTAATTATTAACTACATAAACAGGTAAAACAGTATATGGTGCGCTAGTATCAGTAGCAAATAATGAAGATTCTCCGGTAGCTGCTTAATCTCGATCGACACATTTTTTTCCAAGCCATATCATTTAGCGTTTAGCAGGCTAGAATGTGATGCTACGTTGACTGATACAAGAAATTACAAGGTTTTATGAGTATTGCAACATATATTCAAATTTGAAAACGCATGGGACAAATGCATTTGTAAACATGCCTGGCAAATGTTAAAAATAACAATAAAACTGTGACGTTGCATTATATAAAATACAGAAAACCCAACAGTTACCGCATTGGAACAGTATGCTTGCACCGTGTTCAGTGATTTACTCGAATCACCATTTGAAATGATTCGTAAATCAAAGGCTCTATTATATGTCTCAACGTCTATCAATTTACCAGGAACCGCTTATTATGTTACAATGTTTACGTTAAAAGTACGGAAATATAGCTTCTGGTGTTTGCAAGGGAAACATAGCTTCTAGTTTCAGCTAAGGAAGTATAGCTTCTAGGGATTGCAAAGGAAACATAGTTTCTAGTGCATGCTGAGGAAACATAGCTTCTAGTGTTAGCGAAGGAAGCTTCTGGTGTTTGCTAAGGAAACATAGCTTCTAGTGTTAGCGAAGGAAGCGTAGCTTCTAGTGTTAGCGAAGGAAACATAGCTTCTGGTGTTTGCTAAGGAAACACAGCTTCTAGTGCTAGATATGTATACACAGTCAGTGACCCTACATTCGATCTAAGCATTCAACATACAACATTTACTTTAAAAGCTTAGTATTTTTAAGCTTACATACAACTCTACTCTTTTACCTGGTTGGTGTGTGTGTGGGGGATGCATTTCACATCCCCGCGCCCCTGTTTCCATCCCTGCCACCCCACATCAACTACCTCTACCCTCACCAACGAATTAACCTCCTGCTGTGAACCCAGATATGGACATATTCCAATTATATTTAAGATTTTTCTCTTTGTGAATTTTCTTTAGTGTTTTACGAATTTAATGAATTGCTACTTATAAATTGGTTAAAATCAGCTGGTCTGAAACGGTCCATTCATTTAGGAAGGACATTACCATGGTTACCACAATCACGACGATGCGATTTATCTATCGAATAAAACATCAAAATCCAGTCATATGTTCCTGACAGATTAAATTGCCGCCATGTTTATAGTCCCGTCCAGCACGAGAACAGTCGAGATGTCGCGAGATTCTGTTCTGACAACTGCACGCACAAGTGTCGATTCCACCGCAAGTGAGGCCAAATCGATCACTCTTCGTTCTACAAACAATAATTAATCGCTTGCCACTGTTTTTTTGGTAGTAGAAGACGCGAAAATCAGTGTTTATAGCACACATCCTATTATAATTTGTGAAAGATGGCTGCTAAAAGATATTAATTTGACAGGAGAGGAAAAAACTCTTGATTGGGATGATATATTGTGATTTTAAGGCGCGTCTTTAGCTTTCTGATTAAAATTGATGCACCAAACTCCACGTGAATGGAATAATACCACTAATTTAAACGGGGAAGCTGCTCTAAGCTACAGGAATTGCAGGGCTCTGAAAGAGCTTGACTATCTAGTAAACAGGACCCGTCTTCCGAATGTCAACAAGCAATCCATAGGTCATGTTTCATCCTGTTTTTTTCAATCCCCAGTAATTTGCAAAGAAATGACTTTACAATTTAAGGCGATAAACATATTGCTCTTTTTGACGCTAACTTCAAAAATACATTTTATAAAGATAATAAACTTTTCGCAATTTCGTTTGCTGGCACCCTTTTCTTTAGAAAAGCGTAAATGATTGAGTAGTTGAGAAACAGACGTCACTCTCAGCATCTGGCGGGAAACTTGGTGCGTTTCCTCGCGTGCCACGTGAAATTGCATTGTCGTCTGTACACATTTTGCTTTCTGGACATTCTTGGATCAATGTAGAGAAAAATCAATTGATCGCACGGACCCGACCTAAAATAAACGCGAGGTATATTGATACAAGCCTTCGGTAAATATTATCTTACTCTCGGCTGTACAGCTTTCAGAAAAGGTCACAGCGAAGTTGTCAGTTTTCAATACCGCAAAAACTTCCTTATCGATCCACTAAAGCACGATCCGACTTCCTTTGATAGAATAAATATCATTATTAAATATTACATCATTCCGCTGGATAATGGAGCGGCTAAAGATACGTTCGACCGTGCACACATGATGCATTGGAAAGTCGATGGAGGAATGGTTGTATTATATGACAGAATAATGGTTTGCAGGAACGCTGAATTATATGGCGGAGTGGGGTAATTTGGACCGTGGTCGATGCAGTAGATATATGCTCTTCTTACATGCATTCGTACTGTACGTATTATTTAAGCTACATTTGTAAAATAGTCAATACCAAAATCTACGTTATTTGGTAACAACTACACACAGGCTACACTAAGCATTGCTATAGAGCTATAGAGAGAAAAAAGATTCCTGATCAGACAGCTTAGTGCTTAGGTTTAATGGTATAAAGTAAAGATATTTTGAAAATTATTAAAATAATCGAAGACTGTCTTAGCTGCGACGTGTTGGTGGTTTTGAAAATACAGCAGTCCGTTGTGTCTCATTGTTTCAAAAGTGATCCATGCCTAAAAAATTGATAAATTGCGGAAACATAGAATTTTTCTGGTACTGGTATTTTCTTAAGTGTTGAATATCGGGTTGTTTAAAAAATGTGTCGTACGGACGGTATATCTTTATAGGGGAATTTATCACCTATCGGCAGTTATCAAAAGCTTCCAAACCTATGAGAAATATGTGTACACGTTAGTTTACACACAATATAGGAGACTTGCATTTAATTAAAACAAAATTGCTTGAAACTCCAAGAGTTTATTTCGGTCGAGTCAAAATGTTAAATCCACTTTTACCCAAGCGGCTTGAGACTTCTCAGACTGTATCCCAGCTCTAGTTGTATTCCAACTCAGCCTGTATCCCAACTCAGCTTATATCCCAACTCAGTTATTATCCCAACTCAGCCTGTATCCCAACTCAGCCTGTATCCCAACTCAGCCTGTATTCCAACTCAGCCTTATCTTAACCCATCCTGAATCTCAACTCAGCCTGTATCCCAACTCAGCCTGTATCTCAACCCAGCCTGTATCCCAACTCAGCATGTATCCCAACTCAGCTTATATCCCAACTCAGCCTGTATCCCAACTCAGCCTGTATCCCAACCCAGCCTGTATCCCAACTCAGCTTATACGCAACTCTGTTTTTATCCCAACTCAGCTTATATCCCAACTCAGTTATTATCCCAACTCAGCTTATATCCCAACTCAGCCTGTATCCCAACTCAGCATTTTCTATAAAAAAACTTAAAAAAGTCATATTGCGTGTCGCTATTTCTGGCACGAAACTTGCCAACGCAGACGACAGGAATTATCTTGCCTTAGGCTCAAGCAAATCGATGGAAAAGAGAACTGGTTGAAAACTAAATTACGGAGAGAAGAAAGCAGCATCGAACCTTTCGTAGCCACAACTTTATTGCCTAACAGAAAGAAGTCTGTAGTCCACTGATACGAAGAGAAACAGTAATTTTCCCTCTATTGTATTGAGCGACCAAATAGAGAAAGTTGTTGTTGTTGTTTTCTTTCTTTCGTCCTTGTAATGGAGGTCGGAGTTAAAAATGCGAATCAGATCAAGGCACATTACATCATACATTCATTTAACGCGATATCTGACTATCGTATGATTATGTATCATATTTTTTAAATTTTTGCTGATAAAAACTACCTTATAATTACAATTATAATTATTATTATAGTAATAAATAATTCCGCGTTGCTTTGTAAATTCACAGATGTCCTTTCAAATCAAGAATAAGAAAAACTTGTGTTGCTTAAAGTTGTCCTTATGTTTTTACCTTTTAACAAAATCGAGTGTGCTTCTGCTACTAGAATATAACTCAGGCTAATACCGGACCTGGTAGCGCAATCGGTAGAGCACCGGCTCCAGATACGGGAGGCCCCGGGTTCGAATCCGGGCCTCGACATACCAAAGTCGTTAAAAATGGAAGTGATGTAGCTCCCTTGCTTGTTAGCTTTCATGCAAATATACGGGCAGTTCCACAACTGTTTCGGCACAGTATCAGCATAATGTGACTGGGTGTGGTTTCATGCCAGATGTTCACGGCATGCTATACACAATGAAGGCAGCACTATATCTGCTTCAAGTGGACACTGTCTCCAAATAACAGAAATACTGTTGGTGGGACGATCAACCCAATAAACAAAGTAGAGCTAAAACAAAAGAAAATGATACCGCCTCTTGCCCGACTTTAACCCAAATTAACTAAAAAAAGCAATAGTAAAACCCTTCAAAATTATAACATTATAACATTATAAGGTTATATAAAAAAATTATATGTTTACATTTAGCTAGCCGCAACATATATAAAACTTAATAAATATGCATGCATCTGTACTGAATAGACACTATAGGACTATGATATAAGAGGTTAAAATCATGCAATAACATTTTATTTCTATTTTATAATATTTATGTCTTATATTGCTGTTTACTAATATGAATAAGCATTGTTTATTTGCAATAAAAAGTGTTAAATTGCTACTTTTTTAAAAAAAAGCACTAGCATTTATGGCAATACTAAAATCGAATCAATTGTAGCAACAATCATATAATCTTACCATTATTGTTTAAAACAAAAAATATTATTACTAATATTTCATTATTATTATTTATGCATTTATTTATTATTATTATTATTATTATTATTATTACTATTATTATTATTATTATTATTATTATTATTACTATTATTATTATTACTTCCGACACCATTTGCGGCGACACCATTGACTTCAAAACCTTTGTAAACTCGTATTAAAAGTGAAAATATTGTAGCAAAATATAAAACAGATATTCAAGACAATGCAAAAAACCACTGCGACTAGATCGGAAACACGTGTCTCTAACACCATCCGATGATATACATGTTGTTTTATTGTTGTATAAACGACAAAAACGTGCACCCTAGTGACGTCATAGATGACAATGAAATCGATGCTTAAAGCCCTGGGGAGTTCCGGAAGCGGCCAGTATGTAATATTAAACAGGCAAGCCGCAGTTAATCTAATTTCTACGACTGTACGACTAGGCCACTATTACTATCAGATAAAGTTTTCTCGTCCCTTCCGACTGCACACGTAGAATGTACCGAGTTTCTGCATTCTGTAAAAGTGGTATCCAAAAGTTTGAATGTATAGATAGTTTCCACGTCAGTGAAAATCCCGTATCTTGGCAGCCATCTTTGATGGTCACTTTAAGGGATTTTTTATATGATTTGTATAGAAGGGTAAATTTTAATTTCAAGTAATTTCTTTATTTGTGGTCCGAAAATTATAAGTTATACACCATTGGAAAGCTCTTGAAATTCATATTTTTAGAATACAATATTTTTACAATTGATAAATGCACACAGAATTAATACAAAGAAATAAGTAAAACTACAGTCAACTCTCGTTATCTCAAAATCTGTTATCTCAAATTTCCGGTTATGTCAAACTGTTTTCTACGGTCCCGTTTTTCCCTATATTTTCTATAAAGTTCGACTCCGCTTAACTCAAATTCGGATGTACCAAACTATCGGATATATCAAACTAAATTCTTTGTCCCCACACGTATAAAACTGTTGAAATCAGTTGGTCTATCTCAAACTTCAAATTGCTATAAGATGCAAAACGGCAACAATAGTGATTTTCAATTTCTACAACTGTACGACTAGGCCACTATTACTATCAGATAAAGTTTTCTCGTCCCTTCCGACTGCACACATAGAATGTACCGAGTTTCTGCATTCTGTAAAAGTGGTATCCAAAAGTTTGAATGTATAGATAGTTTCCACGTCAGTGAAAATCACTTATCTTGGCAGCCATCTTTGATGGTCACTTAAAGGGATTTTCATATGATTTGTATAGAAGGGTAAATTTTAATTTCAAGTAATTTCTTTATTTGTGGTCCGAAAATTAAAAGCTATACACCATTGGAAAGCTCTTGAAATTCATATTTTTAGAATACAATATTTTTTACAATTGATAAATGCACACAGAATTAATACAAAGAAATAAGTAAAACTACAGTCAACTCTCGTTATCTCAAAATCGGTTATCTCAAATTTCCGGTTATGTCAAACTGTTTTCTACGGTCCCGTTTTTCCCTATAGTTTCTATAAAGTTCGACTCCGCTTAACTCAAATTCGGATGTATCAAACTATCGGATATATCAAACTAAATTCTTTGTCCCCACACGTATAAAACTGTTGAAATCAGTTGGTCTATCTCAAACTTCAAATTGCTATAAGATGCAAAACGGCAACAATAGTGATTTTCAATTTCTACGACTGTACGACTAGGCCACTACTACTATCAGATAAAGTTTTCTCGTCCCTTCCGACTGCACACATAGAATGTACCGAGTTTCTGCATTCTGTAAAGGTGGTATCCAACAGTTTGAATGTATAGATAGTTTCCACGTCAGTGAAAATCCCTTATCTTGGCAGCCATCTTTGATGGTCACTTAAAGGGATTTTCATATAATTTGTATAGAAGGGTAAATT
This sequence comes from Sinonovacula constricta, assembly GCA_007844125.1. Classification (NCBI taxonomy): domain Eukaryota; kingdom Metazoa; phylum Mollusca; class Bivalvia; order Cardiida; family Solecurtidae; genus Sinonovacula; species Sinonovacula constricta. Next base: position 30,507,536 of record CM017561.1, on the reverse strand, counting down.
TTAATTTCAAGTAATTTTTTTTATTTGTGGTCCAAAAATTAAAAGCTATACACCATTGGAAAGCTCTTGAAATTCATATTTTTAGAATACAATATTTTTACAATTGATAAATGCACACAGAATTAATACAAAGAAATAAGTAAAACTATTGGCTAATACTTAAAACAAAATGACCAGTGTAACATTTTCGGTTGTATTTCTTTAACCTTTTAAACTATCAAAATATAGTTTTGATATTTAAAATACTTAATAAAAGCTCTTAAATTTGATATAAAATTCAATAAAAAAGACTGAAAACTAAAAACACAGTGGTGAGTTTAATACAGCACATATTTCTCGATTTTGGCCTGCATTAGCTTCTGCCCACAAAGATGACTGCCTTCAACTGTCTTATCAGTGTCGATGACATCACATGGAAACTATCTATTAAGTACATATAAAAATGAATGACACCTCTTTTGGAATATTTGTGCATTTCTAAAGAAAAGCTTACTTACGTAGAAGCAAAGACAATTTTAAACACTATCATTATTGCCAGACAATACAGCTCGCGAATAATCACTCTAAATGTTCATTTGTTCCAACTGTATTAAAAATACGAATGGGATTTCTGCCAAAGATATACACCGACGTAAGAGCGGATTACCCCGTCGATGATATAAACGTGATGTCAAAAGTAGGTGGTCACGTGGTTTTCTTAGTTTTAAAATAGACAGCTTTGCAACGTGGCTCAGATAGGAAACATGTTCGTAGTGACGATTGGTGTGTTATGCTTCACTTTTCACATAGATGTAAGATATTCTAAAGATTTTTTATTTTTTGTTTTTTTTTGGTTTGATGAAAATGTTTCTGGTCCACACTGTCGGGCACCAACTTTAAAGGTGTTATCCAACAGTTTTGACCAAAGAGTTGTTTTTTCCCCAAATAACCCCAAAAAGTCATTGTTACCTGAAAATAACCTGCAAAATGCGGTTTATTGGTGCTCGTGAACTTTGTGAACGGTGAAGCAATAAACAACCCTCGGCATTGCAAACAGATATTTCCTATTTGAGCTACGCTACAGAAATAGCTAGTTGTAAACTAAGAAAACCACGTGACAACATTCTCTTGCAGAGCGTCGGCTTGCGGATCGGGAGGTCGCGGGTTCAAACCCCGGCCGGGTCAAACCAAAGACTTTAAAGTTGGTAGTAGTGACTTCCCTCCTAACGCTCGGGGCTACGGGGGCAGCATTACGCCTGACTCGTCGGTGTCAGTATAATGGACCAGCCGGGTTCAGTCCCTGGGCACCTCATAAGTGCACCTGTGCTATAATTATAGAAATGTCGCTGCACAGTATCGGCAAAAAATGCCGGCAAATCCCACCCTTTTTGCATTCCCGTTACATCGTCATCCGGGTAGTCCGCTCGACATCGAGATCTAATTTTAGTCAAGGTCATTATTGTGCTAATTTATAGCTTTGGAAGGAGTTTTTTACAGTTTGTATTGTTTAACAATATAGGAAGTATTTAAAATCGTCATTAATTAATTAGACTTTAGAATGAGTGTATGCAGAAAGTAGGCCTTTATTCACCAAAACAGTGATAATTTATTGTTTAATGCATTTGACATAAGCAAACTGTTACTATATTTAAGCTCTCACTATGCTAACTGTTAAACTCTTTTCTTAACACATCTTGATACCCGTGCACCACAATGTAAATAAGAAGTATTTGTTGTTATCAGACGTTGAAGGTTATATGTAAGGTAAAATAACAAATTCTAAATGTTTAAACATGAATAGGGCTTTACATCTATTTGTCTGAACCTGTAAAAAATTCGCACAAACCAGGCAAGTAGTTGTAGAGTGTTGTGTTTCCTGCTTTACCAAATAATCAATGATTATTCAAGCACCAGGTGGCATGTTCCAAAACATTACCGTTAAATGGTCTTTTCTAAAATGTTTATCGGCAGCTAAAAAGGAGTTAATGTCATTCGAAATAACAAGGAACCAGTTTTCTAAACCATTTTCTCAACGACTTTCTAGAACATCAGAGCTAATAGTTGTTGTAAATGAATAATGGATAGAGAAAATCGGGTATTTCCAAAGTTAAAATGCCGGTTTCATGATAACATAGGCAACTTTGGCAATTTGTTTTTAGTTAAGCTGGATTTTATTTTTCCTACTTTATATTAAACATCAAAGACGTCCAGGGTTTAATCAACTGAATCATATAAACTGATAATGTCTGCTTTTTTTCCGTTGTTGTTGTCGTTGTCGTCGTCGTCGTTATTGTTGTTGTTTCTACCTCGAACTGACACGATTATAGTCATCTTGGCGACCTTCAGCTAGCTAATGGTGGAGGAAGATGCCAGACATATGTCTGGACAGAACCACCAAGAATAAGGTGAACTACTAAAACCTACAGTACAGAAAAAAACCCCTCATTATCATTCTTTCCTATAAGTGATAGAACAAGTCTGCAGCTTTGCTCCAATTATTTATTTGCAAAGTCATGTTTCCGTTAATGATATCAATAACCTATTAATATCAAAAACAAGTTATTCAAAAATATCGAATGTCCTTTTTTGCTTCTAGAACAAAGCTCCTTTTATGAGAAACAAAAACATTCAGGTAAGAGAATATCATAACGAAATCCCGGAATAATAACATGCGTTTCGCTTCTGCCGATCAACAAGTACTGGGATGAGTGTACAGGATTAGCCCTGAGCATGCAGCGCCCGAATCGATCAAGCCATTGCAATTAGTAAAGATCAAGATCTGCCAGCTCTTGCTTAGATCTGTCATAATCAAGATCTGCACTTTTAGATGTTGGGTCCCCTGCACAACATCCTAGCTATTATGCACGTGAGGGAAAGAGAGTAATTAAGAACTTTTATAGGATAATAATGACGAAGACGTTTAAGGATTACGGGCGAGGCGGGATGCACCGCAGCAACGCAATTGCAACTAGATACAGTCTTCTCGTATCTGCTTGATTATTATCTACCGAACAATAATCTAATTACGGTATTCCATGGGGACCTGCGAGAGCCTGAGCCATGTACACATAACTGTGTTCCCGTAAAATGTCAACAATGATCTTCTCTAATGGGGTCATTACTAAACCATGGAAAGATCCATGAGCTGATCCCAAAGCGATTTTCGCAGTATCACTTCTGATTCGATTGCCTACTTTTTACTTTTGCCTAATCAGTCTCTGGTATCTGTAAATAAATGTATGTTACTTCTTCTACTACTACTACTACTACTACTACTACTACTACTACTACTACTACTACTACTACTACTTCTACTACTACTACTTCTACTACTGCTGCTGATGCTACTACTTCTACTACTAATACTATCCTACTACTACTACTACCACTACTACTACTTCTACTACTACTATTGCTACTATTACTACTACTACTTCTACTACAACTGCTTCTACTTCTACTACTACTACTGCTGCTGCTACTACTACTGCTACTACTTATATAATTATTTAATCACTACTACTACCTTTACTACTATTATGACTGCTACTTCTACTATTATTTCTACTTCTACTACTACTACTTCTACTACTACTACTACTACTACTGCTGCTGCTGATGCTACTACTGCTACTACTGCTACTTCTTATATAATTATTTAATCACTACTATTACCATTACAACTACTACTACTACTACTACTACTACTACTACTACTATTACTACTACTACTACTACTACTACTACTATTACAACTACTACTACTACTACTATTACTACTACTACTACTACTACTACTTCTATTACAACAACTACTATTACTACTTCTTCTACTACTACTACTACTTCTACTACAACTACTTCTACTTCTACTTCTACTACCACTACGGCTGCTGCTACTACTACTGCTTCTATTTATATAATTATTTAATCACTACTACTACTTTTACTACAATTATGACTGCTACTTCTACTACTACTATTTCTACTACTACTACTACTGATACTACTAATACTACTTCTACTACTACTACTGCTGCTGCTGCTACTACTACTTCTTCTTATATAATTATTTAATCACTACTATTACTATTACAACTACTACTACTAACACTACTACTACTACAACTACTACTACTACTACTACTACTACTACTACTACTACTACTACTACTACTACTACTACTACTACTTCAACTACATGTACTGCAACTTCTACTATGACTACCTTCATTAACACCAACATGACAATCTATTTACTACATGAATTATTATTATTGTCAAAATATTACTACTGCCTACTCTCTAACGTTGCTACTACCGCTACTTCTAGCAATCCCATTGCTTCATCTGCATCATGAATTACAACCTTGATTATTCCTTTTCTTAGATTGCAGAGATAAAATGATTAAAATGGCAGAAAACGAGCATAAGAAACAAAGCAGACACCTAAAATGCCACTTTATCAAACACATGCGAAATAACGTAGAGATAAAAACCAAAAAAATAGCGACAAAACTCCAATGCAGTTCATTTACAGGTATAAATATTCGTTCAATACCATTCAATGGTGCGCCGGTGGTTCTACCCAGGCATAAGTCTGGGGTAATCCTCCATCAAAAATTGACCGGACTTCTGTCACCAACAGTAAACTGGACGCCAATATGACCATAATAGTGTCGGTGCAATGTAACAAAACAAAAGCGAAAACAACAACAAAAACAACAACAACAACAACAACACACAAATCGACAACTCTCACAGAGTGCGAGAAAAGCGCCATATGGAAGCTGGGGCTGGCATCTGTAAATGGTGGACACAACAGCCATTATCGTCCAACATTCTAATTACCAATACTAATTCTAGGTTATCTGCTTAACGTTTTATTCAATGGTAACAAGAGATACCGACAGAGAATACACGGCAAATATGATGTATCTTGATCTGTCAGCTCCAATAGAATGTCTAATCTAAGGCTACACTTTTCGCCTACGCCTGATATATTTATGTTTAGTGTAGGCTTGGAACAAGACTGGAGTGCCAGAGTTACATTTCCGAATTAAATCTTGAGAGGGATAGATCAATATTAAACGCAGTGAATTGATTTTGCAATCCGGCCTGGTGTTCTTAAAAATCTAAATTTTGGCAAACTTCAAGGTTCGTCTCGTATTGGTAAAGTTTTGCTATTGTGTAAATGTCCTGCTTTGTTTTTGTCGCGTTTTACTGAAACTATAGTTTCAATCCATTTGCAGAAGAGGCAAATTCCACAAAGTTTTTATAGCCAAAAAAAGGTCTTATGTCACTATAATTCAAAGTTTAAATTATTAAATTGATTAAATTATAGCATCGCTATTTTTTAGTGTGTGAATTCTAGTCGAGTATTGTAAAAATGTTTAATAAATAAGGGAAATGATATGTAGATAAACTATATACTATTGCTCATCACGTGTGAACAATGTCCGCTTCTTCCTTATATGGTATTGAACAAAGCAGGCTCATAATTCAGAAGATAATGCAACACTTTACTTTTTTTCTCTAAATTTTATGAGGACGTCCTTTCAAACCTGGTTATCTGCCACATCTAAAGCAACCAGCTTTCTTCATCAGGGGTGGGGGGGGGGGGGGGGGCATTTATTTCTTTAGATCTTTAGACCTTTGTCTGAAACTGCGAATGGCGCTTAGCTTAAGACTTTTTTGCATTAGTGAGAAATTTATCGCGGGCTACATCGGTATAATACATCAATCTGGGTTTGCACTATTTACAAATATTGCATACATTCACTAACGAGATGGAACGGTTCAATTTAATCATGTTTCACACGTGAGGTTTATGTGTTCATTTATTTGGTCCATTCCACTTTTTTGTCATTTCAAATACGTCAGGACACCATGACGAGATTATTTTGTCTTTTACTGTCGCCGTGTTGGAAATGTTTCAAAAAGCACTTGTTGACCTTGCAAAGCTTTTTACCGCTGTTCATGAGAGAGGTGCCTTTTATGGCATGCATTTTTATGGAAACAACAGGAGTTAAAGGAAATCGCAGCTGATGTATTCTGTGAGACCTTTATCAAAGAAAAGAACCGAGTATTCCGCTTTTAACAGTTTAGCTTGCAACAACGAAATGTAATTTGATTGTAAAATATTCAATTGTTCTTAAAGCTGAGATAGGAAACACTTGTTGGTAAAGACGATTATGGTGTTCTGCTGCACATGGTGTAGAACACCAATAAACAACATTTCGCGGAATTCAGGTAACAATCACTTATATGATTGTTTGAGAAAACATTAGTCCAAACTTTTGGACACCACCCTAAAGACATTTAACTTAGATTTGAGCATCGGTTTCCATGCCTGAGTACATTTTTCACTAAACTCTCTTCCAGTGTGATAGCTAACATAACCTAGCATCAATGCCAGAAGAAACTGCTGGCGCCATCTTTTTTCGTCTTGTCATTCTGGCCCGAAGGCTACTGTACTCTTCTCATTTACTGACCAGGCGGCGCACGCCAAATCAGCCTTCGTTACCATGGTAACGTACTACAACAACGTGTCCAAGAACTGAGTAAATATTTGAGGTCACGCGATCTGTAACTGTCCCAATGTTTTCTTAAGACGAACATATGTGATAAACTGTCGACTGTAATGAGAAAGCTACAAATGGTATTGGAGTCAATATTATCTCTATATTAGGTTGATGCATTATAGCTGTTCATATGATGAATTGTAAAGGATATGTCACAGGAGAAACATGTATCAGGAGACACAAATGGGAGATATATAAATATATATTGAAATTGATTATTTACCGGTTTGCAAACATTTCAATAATTCTGAAAAAAAAAAAAGGTTTGCCACCCAAGTGATGTACCAAATGTATAGAGAAGGTATTTAAAGGTGGTAAACGAAAGTTCGGACAAGATTTTTTTTCTCTATCAAAGAACCAAATAAATTATTGTTGCCTGAAAAGATCTTCACAGTGTATATGTCCTACATCTATGTGAAAAGTGAAGTATAACACATCACTCGTCATTACAAATAGGTATTTCCTATCTAAGCCACGCTGCACATTTAGCTATTTTTAAACTAAGAAAACCATCTGATCCGTAACTTTATGTAATCATTCGGGTTATCCGCTCTGACGTCGATGTCTATTTTTAGAAAGAATGTGCATGTAGCGTGTCTTATTTCACGATTTCTACTGTCTTACAGTTTAGAAAATATTTACAATCATCTTGTGTTAGACTTCAGTTTGACTGTTTGCAGAAATTATGCCACAATTGCAACAATCCAGGTTTACGTGTTAAAGGCGAAGACAAACTGTCGAATACCACCTTTAAAATGACGCGTGTCGTGTCTTTAGACAAGCCAAAAAACGATGGGATAATATTAAAATATACTTTCTATAGGCCACGTCGCTGGTTAAATACGAAAAAAAATATTTAAAAAACAAACAAACACAAAAACGATGATGATCTCAAAAATTGTGTTTTATCATTCTAACTTATTTATAAGTGCATTAACCACATTTCTAACAATTTAATTTGCTCTATTTTTTTTAATTAGTAACGTTTCAAATATAAACTATATTATCAATAAATACAAAAGATTCAAGACCCCCAATATCAATCAATATCAATATTACTTATATCACCAATTTATCACCAGTATTATAGATTCGTATACTAGGACGTCTATGCCGCCAAAATTGCTGACATGACCCGGATATCACTTATTTTACGTAAATCAAACACATCAGTAACAGAAACAATATCACATGTAACATCAAGGTCAATGAGAGGGTCAATTTTATTTTTTCCGGAACTGCCATCTTTACAAGTAAATTTTTTTAATTTTTATATTTTTTGTGTTTTGTTTATTTGTTTGTAATATCGCACCAACTCAGTTGCGCTCATATTGATGGAGGAAGACTCCCAGACTTATGTCTGGGTAGAACCACCGGCTCACAGCAGGTCAGCTGGAAAACCTCACTATATGGAAGTTCTCGCCCCAACCCGGGACTCGAATCCACGCGGTGAGGTGAGTTACAACTAAACGACTCTAGTCGCTCGGCCACGGAACGTCACCTCACCAGTAAATAACTCATGTACTACTTAATAACATTTGCGCAAAACAGTTTTAAGCCGTCCTGTCTCGAGCAGTTAAACCTCGTAACACCTCTATGGCATCAAATATTTATAAACACAACCTTATCATAAGCAGGTCTGCTGGTGCGCCGCTATAAACACGGATTAACCGAAACTATTTTAAGAACAAGGATCGTAGAAAGGAAAGCCATCTGGTGGATGGTTCTATATTTTATAAGGGGGATGTATTCCGTAAATTCTTTATTATATCATGATGTCAACGTATTTTTATTATTCGTATGAATTAGTCATTACCATGCAACAATTTATTAATAACTTCTATACATTTTAAAGGTGGTAGCCTATTGTTTGAACCAATTATATTTCTCTCATGCAACCAAATAAGTTATTGGTGCCCGTAGAGATCCCACAAAATGCTGTTCATTAGTCCCTACATTCATATGAAAGATAATACCCGTTTTACCCCACATGCCAATACAAAAATGGATTTCCCATCCGAGCCACGCTGCACAGTTAGCGTTTTTTAAAACCAAGAAAACCACGTGACCATCTACGTGATGGCTCATTCACGTCATCCGTAGTGACGTTTATGTCTATTTTTAAAGTAATCCCAATCATTCTTATTTATAGATGTGGAAAGAATAAATATTTTAATTGGTGATTAACGAGATTACAGCCTTAACAATGGAATTATGTTGAAAATCGTCAAAGCTTAGACTAAAGTATGATTTGTGTGCAGAAATTATACACGAATGCTCCAAACAGAGGTCAGATATTGTTGCATGGTTTACATATATAAGATATAGACAAAATGTCAGATACCACGTTTAAGTCTTCTTGCCTACTTACAAAAACGCCTAGATATGCTTGAAACTCAGCAACAAATAGTACAGATCCTGATAAAAGAGCTCCGAGCGGAAGCTGGTTGATCTGGATCTACAGAATTCGCGTAAGCATGATTAATTCGTCCTAAGACAATTAAAGAGGATGGGATTAGCCGGCAATTTAGCCGATACTGTGCACCGACATTTTGATCATTAAAGAATAGGTGCACTTAATGCGGTGCCCAGGGACTGAACCCGGCCGGTCCATTATACTGACACCGACGAGTCAGGCGTAATGCTGTCCCCTTAGCCCCGAGCGTAAGGAGGGAAGCCACTACTACAAACTTTAAAGATTGAACCCACGACCTCCCGATCCTCAAGCCGACGCTCTACCACCTGAGCGATTGCGGCCAGTACAATTTAAAGTGGTAAGGCGATGGACCATGTTTTTCCCAAATAACCAAAATTACTCATTGTTTCCTTAAAAGGTCCAGTACCATGCTGTTCCTTGACGCCGTAGATCTATGTGAACAGTAAAGCATGAGTCCTCACTCGTCATTGTCTTTCCTATCTGCGTCACACTGCAAAGATAGCTTTTCAAACTAAGAAATCCACGTGACAATTTACTTTTGAGATCACGTTATATCGTCATCCGCATAATCCATTCTGACGTCGCTACCTTTATTTAGCAGAGATAACAATCGTAGTTATTTATTAGTTTGGATAGATTTTGGAAACTTTTGGAGTGTTTTTTCCTGTTTTTCTACTGTTTAACAATAAAAGTGTTCAAACTGAGAAAAGTATGAGTTAATAGCGAAAATAAACCCTATGTTCCCCGAACCGATCGTAAGATATTGTTACATGCACCTTGAAGAACGGCTCTAACAATTCATATTATATTATGCACAGACTGAAAATCAATTCAGTTTTATCTCAACGCATATATATGCGTAGACTGGAACCACATCTTATTTCCGTAACAGGCATTTACGATTGAGTAAAATGAAATCAATAACTTCAGCAGCAGTGAATTGCTAAATCGACATGAACAACTATTATTTTAAAAAAGGAAATAATAAGATTCCCCCTGACCGGGCTCCAAAGGAACAAGTATTTAAGAACGCGTGTAAGGTTACGCTTTAACCGCCCTTGAATACGAGAACGGGAGTCAGCGCGTGAGACATGACACCGTTTGTGTCAATATTAAAAGAAAAACGCTTTTAAATCAATAATATTAATGTTATGCAAATATTAATCTAACATACAGTGAGTGTCTCGACTTTTCATATTAATTATGTGTCATGAATTATGAAATGTCAATACTGGGAAGAAACAGATTCTACTACAACTACTGTTGTTTTGTTCTCGTTCTCTTAACGTATTGACAAATCAAATTATGAAAGTTTATTCAATTACAGCCAGAAGATCGTTGGACCCACGTGATCAACACAATTATACAGCCAGTACAATAGGTTATTATGTAACATATGGTAAAAGCACGACTATGCTTTGGAAAATGGTGTAGATCCAGATCAGCCAATTCCCTCTGAGAATGGAGGTTGGGAAGGGGAGTTGAATATCACGATGACGATCTACGCATTATTTGCTGTTTATTCACTAATAAAATCAACAGTTACCTGTGCATGGATGTTAGCAAAATTGAAACACGTAGTTTCGGTTGATAAAATTCAGCATAATAACTTTAAAACCGTTGAAGAATCATGTAAAAAGATACATTTTCCAACTGATATTATATACATGTACATGAAGATAAAAATACGAAGCTGAATGAAGACTTTATACAGAGCGTGAGAGTAAAATGCACAATGCTGATAGACTCCGAGAGTACACAACCTGTAGCGTAATATATTGACCTGAGTGTTTCACACGTTTATTTATTTATTTGAGTGGCCTAACACCACATCGGTACATGTAACAACCGCAATCGATACATCTGACAGAGCCAACATTGTCAGCCTTTGGATAGTCCTGCATACACTAAGTGGTAAGATTTCATCTCAAGCAATTATTGAGACACATTTATTAATAAGCAATTAAAGATATTATTTATTTGAGGGGAAAAGCATGAATATGCAACTCAACAAGACGTATTGCTAGGAAACCGGAAGGAAGAAGTGCCGATCCTGATCAGACAGTTTCCTGTGGGAGATGGCTGATCGGACTCGCGACTATTTTCCTAAGTCGTATACATTCGTGTTTTTGCAATATCAGAGTCTACTTTTAAACTGCTGTACAAGACTTGCCTTTCCCCGGGCAAAAAACAAAGTATACACCCAGATCAGCCAATTTTCTGCCGACAGGTCAACACGGCGAATGAATTGCTTAAATATGCTTAAGCTGGAGACAGGATATATATAATACTGTTTGTATAACGTTTTACAATATCATTATAATGTAAACATACCTATACATCGAACGGATTAACGATACAACTATTGGAAGGCGAAATAATACACAATAGACCGGAATCGGCTAGAAAAGGACAAACGCACATTGACGATGCTTAAGAATCGATATTCACCAGAAACAAGCTGACTAACTGCTATATTATGGCGTGCCTAGCATAACCATGTACGCCTTTTTTTGAAAACAACAATTGTGTATACATGTTACTTGATCCAAGAATATATTCGCTTGTATAGGTATCAGTGTGAGGACTTGGGCTTGATCGCACACTAACAATCAGAGGACGTATTGCCATTGAGAGGACTTACACCATAGTCCTCGAACCGATTTCCTTCCCTTCAGTCTCCTTATTTCGGACTCCTCTGCTATTTAACAAAAAAATAGTCCTCGTATCGACGGGTAGCCCAGGCCCAATTACACAATTTTCGCATACTTCCCTATGTCACCTAAAAAGACTGTGTGCGAAATAAAGGGCAGATCACTCTACAATGTGCATGTGCCGCGTATCGACGCATTCTAAGCGTTTATAATTAATTTAGTCTTTTAAGATATCTAGCTTTAAATGACTCACAGCCTTTTGACTTATGCTGTAAGTATCCATAAGGCTGTTAAACGTCGTCTCCGACAATTGTTCCATATCAATTACTATAAACGAAACCTTACCAATGAGTTGGGGAATTTGTGCATAATTAGGCATGATTTTTGCATAAACTCATCCTTTAGAGTTAACAATACAATTATGAACACTGTTAGACGGTACATTTCTTGAAACAATTCATATTAAATGTTCATTCATTGCTAATCTATAAATAAACACGATGGGGATTTCTGCTAAAAATAGGTTCCGACGTCAGAGGGGATTACCCGAAGGATGATGTAACTTTATCGCAAAAGTAAATAGTTAAGTGTCTTTTTAAATACCTTGCTGTACAGCGACGCTAAAATTGGAAATATGTGTTTGCAATGGCGAGTGTGGTGTTATTCTCAACACTTCTCATCAATTAACAGCATTTCACGCTATCTTTTTAAGTAACATTAATTTATATAATTATTTGATACAAAACAAACAAACAACCAAAAACAACCTGTCAAAACTGTCTTATGCCACCTGTAGGATCAAACATTATTACGAAATGGCGTGTGACTGCGCCAAGCACTTTGGTATGTAAGGGGTAAAGGAACAGAAAATTGAACGACCCCAAATAAACGCCATCTCCCTTCAGAACGAGCATCTGAGGACAAACATGGAATCTGTTTGGCATCAAAGTGATGCTTGTGTCGGTGACTTGTGCATGAAACATCACAACACAACACAGCACAGACAGCGACTAGATCATCACGCCTGCATGGTGTGGCACTTAAGTGCGGGCATGTAACAGGAAATAAATTTTGTCAATAAAATATTTATAACCAATACAAACAAACAAAAAGCTCCAAAAACATCGAAAGGAATGTGGTTTTATCATAGTAGAGTGTTGGGAGCAATTCTTTAGTCAAGCTTGTATCATTTATTTGTTTTTATTTTTTTTATAAATCGTACCAGCGCAGGCATTGCAAATATATAACCTACTGCATGTAATGAGAAAATATCTGCCGATCCATGCAACTGCACCCGTAATAAAAATTCATTTCTCAACAAAGAAACAAAAAAATGAAATGTGAACAGAAACTTGACCAAACGAACGCAATACTTCATAGTTTTCGTTTGTACTAAACGACCAAGCATTTGGGGCTTTATGATACTGATCTCTTAAACTATACCGTGCATTAGTCTTTGTACTGATGAACTTATCGCACTGAAACATTTATAATTATTATAGCGATGTCCAGCCTTTATCTGTATATAAAAACTGAAAAAACCACCGAGGCAGCTCAGCAGGTCAGTTGGCAACCACGCGTCATGCACCCAGCCGCTAGCACTCTCCCTCAAGTGCCAGTAATCGGTATGTGCGTCACTGCTCTACAGTATTCAGGAAAACCCTATCCGTCCCTGAGGTTCGTCTGTACAGTGTTGATGCAGGGGGGTGGGTGGGGGGATACTGGTATAAATAAATATATATATATATGGATTCACCGGCCTTTATGTAAATAACTACATACATCGCTAATTGATAACACGTTCAATACTCCCTCGTCTGACACAATGTGGCAATGGCACTAAAAGCATAATAAACTATAACAGTGGCAGTGCAATCGCCTTTTCTATAGTCCACAAGTTGTGCACGAGCAGCCACAGCTGCATTGTTCAGCCGATCTTCCCCGTGAAAACGATGTTGCAACACATGGACAATTATACTTGTAAAACACATGCTACAGCACTTTAGCTTAAATGCAACTGTTAGTACAAAAAAGAAGTCAACTTTGCCATTGTTCTTGATATCAACAGGCGATCACAGGCGATATATATATATATATATATATATGAAGTAAGAATTTACATATATATATATATATATATATATATAAATTCTTACTTCATATTCAGACAACCACTTGACGTCACAAAAGGTCTTTACGTGCATTACAATCGGATGTAATCGGGTATTTGCGCTTAACCGTCTGACGGAGAGCGATTATCGCCGAGAACAACCAAACGAATGGCCTGGCTTTCCAAGCCGGGGTGGGGTCGCTTATTACAAAGAAAACCTCGTAAGTAACTCTGGGGCTGAGTCAACCACCCTGTAACACTACCTGTAACCTCTCAACAGATCTGTTTCGAATCATATCCTCGCCAATATGCGATTGTTTACGCGCGCCATTATGACGGGAGCGCGGAAACTATTTTTACATATATACGAACCTACATTACTTTTCCACATACACACGTATTTGTGTGTTAATGAGAACTAAGGCGTGGGGTCGCAATGTTACCATTGCGTGCCATTTCCACAGAAGCAACACCGGCGACCTATGGATAACTACAATATGAAAAAAAAAAAAAACACTTTGTGTCCCAAATTAACTTACCTCTAGCGAAGTCTGTTATTCCACAACGATATTTATATTTATACATCTTTTAACAATTAGCTTGGATTTCTTTACGCGAACTAGGTACAGGTTAATAATTTAGCTATTTAAAAGAAGTTTAAAAGAAAAATAAACAGCACACAGGTTGTTGTGGTTGTGTGTAATTAACCCTTGGTGTAGGTATTTCCTTCTCTCAGCCATGGTGCTGTGATAAAACACTTCATTTACATTTATGTACTTGTTTTTGTTGGTGTTTCTTTGCTGTTGTTTTTGTTTGTTTGTTTTCTTTGTTTTTTTTTTTTTTTTTTTTTTGGGGGGGGGGGGGGGGGTTTGTTGACTTATTTTTTTTTTTTTTTTGTCTTTGCTTGTATTTTTGGCATTGCGAGAAGATGCGATGTTTTCTTAAGAGAGTGTATCACTAGTTTTGGCATGTCAGAAAGTTTGCAAGCACATTGGTTTTAAAAATGTCCTTGTACATTTTAACCGGCTTAGCACGATTCGACGACTAGATAAAGACAAACCTTCGGATGACACCTTTAACGTATTAATCGTCCCATTCAAAGCGCACTGTGTTACTATTTTAGCAAGGCACCTGCCTCACTGACGCAGTTACTTGCTGCAATAAGTACTTTTACTTAATCCCTTTAAAATGCGGTTCGATCTCGATATTTACAAACTATATGTAAACGAGTTTTAAAGCGGTGTGTATGTGATTTCATGCACTTCATTGTGTTGCACTGTTGATGCATGTCGTTGCAAACTACAGACGAAGCACTTTTGGGAGAAATACAGAATTCTAGAAGAGCCAATTTCTGTCTTACGTCATTAGACGTTATTTAATCTCCCCGCAGTGAAAGCTCCATGACGAAAACTTGATGAAAAGTTAAAGCAAGCAAAGGCTTGATCAACGTTGCCAGAAATATGTCATTCTAGTAACACACACCTTGTGTGAATAAATTAAATATGTTCATTTGCACATCCACTTGCAAATTTAAAGTAACTTTTTGTATTAAGGCTTTTGATGATTTAACTGAGTACATCATTTGACAGGTTTTTATTAGCTACGTCATTTTCTGTTAGCAATCATGTTATGAAGGCTAAAATAAAACAACAATCGAGTTTGCGTAATGGTTTCGTTTAAAACATCAGTATCTGACTTTCCCGTACTTGAAAACAGAACATTTAACGTTATACACGATTGTAACTTATTGTAATTTTAAACCTCTTAAAATCAATAACTCTGTCTCAAACAATTCCATTACAAGTCATCGGTTCTATTTTAACATTTCTCTCAGCGGGTGTTCCTATAGATCAAAAGCGGAAACAAAGCAATAGATATTTTCCAGCAAACGACATCCATAAAAAAGTATGCTTCCCAACTTTGCAAGCAGATTGTTAGAACACGTGTTAACACGTCCGGTCTATTTTTTTTAGATACCTGTTTTCTTTACAGCTGACTGTAAAGCACGGCTGCAATGGAGTCTGAACAATCGCTCCCGCCATTTTTCTTTGACGCGTCGAAGCGGAACTGGTTCTTTTCTCGATTCGTTGCGCATGCGTACTGTATATGTATGGAACTACTGAGATCATTTATTAATTATGGAAAATCTTTGAATGAAAATAGCTACTTCACAGTCAATGCCACAGCATGGCATGTTCTCATTTAAACACAATGTTTTCAACATCGAGTTCTTATTGATCGAATTAACCCGCATGGCATAAGAAATAAAAGGTCAGACTAGCATACAGTGAATATCTTGTAGCGATGACTGCATTGAAAAGAAGAGAGAATCAAACCCTTATCATGCTACATGTATTACTAAACAATACGCAATCGACGATATTAAGTTGTATCTACATGCAAATGTTATAAGAATTATTGCAGGGGATTTAACTGCAAATAGTGCACAACCTGACCAGACGAAGCCCAGCGAGTCCTGTCTGATCCGGATCAACAGAGATGGACCTAAGCGTGAGCAGTCTACGCGAAGCAGACTAAGATACAACTTTTTTTTTAGCGAGACCAACTGCAATGTTACAGACAGCATGTGTTTCTATTGTTCAATAGAGCTTACTTCAAGAAAGCATAATGATTGTTAGAAAAATCATTTAGACGCGCGAGTAATCAAGACTTTTGATTTATTGGAATGTGGACGTTTGATCCTTAGCTTTGATTCGAACGTTTTATTTATTTTTTTATATTTTTGTGTTAGGCTTATAGGATATTTGCAAACTAGTAAGCAATGAGCGATTAGCTGCCATTGGCATTTCTCCTCTTATTTCTCAGCTTCTAAGCACACACAGTTCAGTCTTGGGCATTAATATAGATCCAGGGTAGGCTTAGGCACCCTCTGTCTGATCCGGTTGCTGCTTCTGAGCACTGTTTAATTTGCACACCGCATAAAACCAAGAAAGACTGGATACTATTTACAATGCAGCGAGATTTTGGTTAAAATTGATATCAATTGCCTATATCAGATACATGTGACACTATATTTAACCTCTTTGGTATTGGGCCATACATTCTGAAAGAAAACCCATACTTAGGTCTAAGTATAGACGATGGGGATTTCTTCTAAATATAGATATCGACGTCAGAGCGGATTACCCGGATGAGGATATTACATTACCTCAAAAATAAATCGTCAGGTCGCTTTCTCAGTTTAAAACTAGCTACCAGCGTACCTGTTTGGCACAGATAGGAAATGCAATTTTGAACACAGTTGGTAAAATCAGCGACATTTCTATCATTATAGCACAGGGGCACTTATGAGGTGCCCAGGGACTGAACCCGGCCGGTCCATTATACTGACACCGACGAGTCAGGCGTAATGCTGTCCCCGTAGCCTCGAGCGTTAGGAGGGAAGCCACTACTACCAACTTTAAAGTCTTTGGTATGACACGGCCGGGGTTCGAACCCACGACCTCCCGATCCGCAAGCCGACGCTCTACCATCTGAGCTATTGCGGCCGGTATGGTAAAATCAGGTATGCTGTTAGGCTTCACTTTTCATAAAGATGTACGACATCAACAGACATGTGTTTTTGTAATCTTTTCAGGCAAAACTAATTTATTGTGTTGTTTGAGAGAAAAAAACTGGTCCAAACTGACGGATACAAGCATTTTCCTGTTAAGACTGTTTAGGATTGTAGATTGTCAGATGAAAAGATTGTGCATGTGGGTGTAATTTCACTGTAATGGCAGTACTGTAGATGTGGTAAAAAGTATACCTTGCTTAATTTAAAACAATCGTGACATTACTGCATATGCCGGACTCCCGATACGACAGACAACAAACAAAAAATGTAAAATAGCAATTGCACACCTCTCCAATCATACCCATCACATAAAAGCTGCACATTTGCACATGAAACGGCCCCAGAACAATCATTTCTGCCTGCCCAGGTAAGCTGCATAAAACATTAACCTGATAATAGACTACATCAAAATAACAAATTCAAAGGCATAGCTTGAAAAAACGATGAACAGCTGTTAAATCACACACCGATTGCCGTCAAAGTTAACCGGCTGACACCGGGGTAATTTGCAGGCCAAATCGTTTGAGTTAAGCCGAAACATAAACATTACTACATTTACATACACATATCTTATAACAAGAATTCAAAGAAGGGATACAGGTCTGTTACACATATGCACTGATTTTCTCCAGTGCAATATTAATATTCTGCACTGCAATATGGCAATAAACAAAAATGAAATATTAAACAAAAGAAAACGTTCTTACTTTAATAGCTGACATTTCACAAACATTTTTTTCTGAACTCATGTGTGAAGTGAGTGGTTCTTGTTCAGTAAGTAAGAATGAAACATTAAATTAATGGAAACAGCTATGTTTATATTTTTTAAATGTTACGTTTAAGAAACTTTTTTTTTTCTGAAACCAAATATGAAAGAGAAAAAGTTGTTGTTTTTCCTAAAAGCCCAATCCACATACATGTTCTGGTATACTTCTGCGTAAATTCTCTTGTGAGCTCGCGTAAAAGCAATTAATGTAACTTCTGAATTACCGTTATGTTTAATTATATAAAACAACGATTGCAAGGTTGATTGCGTCACGTGACTATAAAGCATTATGGAAACCCTGGTAACGATCGGATGCGCACAATATTTTGACACGGTTCCTTCATTCTACAACAAATACGCAGTTCTGAACTTTTAGACAAGAGCTGACAAAGGATAGAGGCAACTTTCTAAGTGTATGTCATTTTATAAGAGCTGTATTGTAAAAAAAAATATCATCTGGGCGTTCGTGGTCTAGTGGTTAAGCCGTTAAACTCCGGATCGGAGGGTCCCGGGTTCGGACCCCGAAACTGACAACGCGTTGTTAGTCCTTGAGCAAGATTATAATTATACTGCACATTGCTCCAGGTACTCAGGCACTGGTTCTGCCCAGGAAGTGGGTAATCGGGAGGTATTTATGTTACTTGTTTCCCAATCGACTATAAATAAATAGATTTTAACTAAAGAAAGTAAAAACATGTTTTTGTGGTAATAAAGTCAAGCCAAAATTAAATCTCTTCATAGAATAGCGTGCATCAAGCAAACTTGGAAGCTTTGTGGAATCTCTTAACCTCAAACGAACCATGGTTGTTGACAAATGACCTCAGAAGTTGTCATAACTTTAATTTCTCAGGGCAAAAGTATTGGCTAAAATGTGAGTTAACTGTATTCAAGAAGAAAAGTTTTAAGCAGAGTTTATTAAATTTAAGGAAATTTATTTCAGGGCAAAAACATGCATTGAAGTTCTGAATCCAATAATTGCCTAATCTTGATTTTAAACAAAGATTACATGCAGCCTGCACGACTTCAATAAAAATTCTACGATGAAAGTATGAAAAATGACCAAAAAAAAAAATGAATAAGTTCAGATTGATTATTGCAAAACCGATGATTAAAGGTTGGAAAATATGAGTCAACCATTAGTCAAGGTAAAGCACTGACTAATATATTTAATATATATAACTGAGATTTCAACCGTGACGCAACCGCGACGCAAATATAACCAGTTTTTTAAAGTCAAATAAAAGACAAAACTCTCACAATACACAATAAGTTGGAGTTAGACATTTTGTTTTACAGCATGTTCGTCATCCAGGCGGTAGTTGTAGAATATCTTAGATAGCGTCAACCAGAAGCTTATAAACTTGATTATGTCAGCAAGTTTGATCTGTTGAAAGACATTTGTGAAGTTTTATTCCAGTGTACGCAATATTTATTCAGAACTAAAACTTGAATGCTTATGCACCATCTTTTTTTCTGTTGAACCAGGGTCATATTTCTCAAAAATCTAATTTGGAACAAGAGATCATGTTTATATTAGTAGGCTACACGAGCTACATGTACACGAAGACATGTCAAGTTGCAATTCAATATGGCGACTGGTTATTATGCTATCAGCTTGAAAGTTTTTGCAGGCATAGTTTTAAACAGAGCAGTGTGGTAACGCCGACACCGACAGTGCCGCTCGGGTTAGTGGAGTAACTCTCTTTATTAAAAGAATAGCCGAGCTTAAAACATTCTATCCGAGCTTAAAACAAAGAGAATCATTCGATTCAAGGGAAGGTAAGTCTAGATGTGCACCGGAAGTAGACTCTCTGACGTAAAGTGTTTTGATATTTTAGAGTATAATGTTGCTCTATGACTGTATTTGCTACTATGGTGATAGTTTTAAGCATTTTCGTGCAAAACAAAGTTGAAACATAGTAGATTCACGAAAATGCAAAAATAACTGCACTCCTATGCTTAATAATAGACTGATCCACTTAGACCGGAACTGATCATTGCATTGCCGATTTGCGGGTAAAATATGCACAAATTACGGTGTATGTTTTCAGGGTTCGAAAACCGTCTAAATTGACAAATATTTTTCTTCTAATATGTCATTTTAATAAGATAATGCATTGGTCTTTCTCAATACAAATAGTTTTGGGTGCTAAGGAAACGGTTCGCTGTAAAATTGCATTCAAACTTGTGACATTTACTATTGAGTAAGGAATAAATTCTTTTAGTGTCGTATAACCTTCAATGCGCTCTTCTCCTATAGCCGCCATCTGCAAACGACTTAATGGAAATCAAAGCAATGATATAACAGCGAGTCGGTGTAGCGTGTAATGGCTTATACAGAACCACCGCATTTGCTGACTGTGTCTGGGATTAGAAAATGAAGATTGTCATCATTCTATTGCTCGCTATACAACAATAATGGCGGAAGGATTGATGGCTTAGAGGGAAGACGATGTTATCTTGAGTATAATGGCCAAACTACTTAGCTAACGTGACGTACAACGAGAAACTCACGCAAAGTGGCGTGAATCAAATTTGGTGTAAATACATACCATGGTTATTTTACATTTTGTATTGTGGACACTTATAACAAAACTTTCAGGAAGGCAATACAATTAGGGTATCAACAGGATAAATTTTGTAAGAGAAAGTCAATAAGAATAAACGGATACCTTCGTTATGAGGTGTACTGCGTGTAACTGCATTAAACATGATTTTGTATAACATGTTATAAACATAAATTATACGATTTATTCATTTCTTTGTTTACTTGCGAACTCATAAACTTGTTAAGTGGACGCCCACATAGATTTAATGAAGAAAAGCATAATAATACTGTCTAGGTTCAAATGACATTCAGTTGCCACATTGAGTCTAAGTTCATTTTCTGGAATTTGGCTGGTCAGGTTTAAAGTAAGTCATAATCTGACCAATGATATGTCAATTGTCTAATTATGGTGCTGAATTCCGTACATACTCCGGGCTAGGGGAAATGGCAACTTTCCAAAGACCAATTAACAGGTATGTCTGGAAGAATATAATGTATATATGTTCACATTGAATGATACAGGACGAATCATAGACGCATAAGATTGGAGAACTCAATGATATTACTAATTAGAAACAGGATAAAAGCATTGCATGACGGAGTTTGGGAAACGCATTTTTGGGCTTTAACAAACAGCAAAGAAAAGGTGTGAAAGAAATGATGTTTCCTTAATTGTGATAGCCCTAGAAAGTCTGTTTTTCACTTTAAAGGTGCTTTACGACAGTTTGCCTATATCAAATGCATGTAACAATACTTTTCCGCTGTTTTGGGTGAAATTAGGTTATACTTTCTGCATAAGTTCACACTTAAGTGTAGGTAAAGACGATTTTAAATATTACCTTTGGTGTAAGACACTACATATTACAACAAAAATCATGGAAATGTTTTCATTCTTTCCAAATCTATAAATAAGCACGATAGTGATCCCTGCTAAAATAGATATCGACGTAATAGAAGACAAACAAGATGACCGTTGCGTCAACACACGGTCAAAATGACCTGTGTGAATGCACTCGGTGTATTGTGGGTAAAGTAGTTCTTCAACATGGCTGGTATGAATACGAAAGTGATTGCTAAGATGAACAAAACAAGTACGAAGAGGTATACAACAGATTATTTTGGCATTTTTTATACATTCTAATAGTTAAAATATGTTTCATTTTGCGAGTCTTTAAGAGGTGAAATAAAGCCCAGGTCCTTTATTACGTCGCTGATCAGTTTATTATCTATTTTGTCTTGTTGACATATTACAGTTTAACAAAAGCGAAAGTAGCAAAACTTGCTCATCGTATTCATTTATCTATAAATATCAAGACTTTAAAAGTTTCTGGACATAGAATAAGGCCTTAGAATATGATTGTTTAGTCATTTATCTTAATTCAATGAATATTATAATCGAACGTATTTCCTACGCGGAACTATTTTTATGTAGGCACAAATCTCAAATTTTGGGTGAGTTACGAGTCGTAGTATAGAGGTGACTTTAACGTAATAACGTCACACGCTATGTATAGAATGACAAGATGACGACATAACGTGATGTCAAAAGTATGTTGTCACTTGGTTTAATAATTGCAGCGTGGCTCAAGTAGTGTCTGCAACGACGAATGTGGACTACTGCTTCGGTGTTCTGGACTACTGCTTCGCTGTTCACGTCGATCTGGAGCATCAATGAGCAGCCCTTTGCAGGACCTTTTCATTTAACATTGACTTATTATTTTAGAGAAAAAAGTCTTTGGTCCATACAATCGGATATCACAACTTCGTCACATAGGGAAAATTATGCCCTAACAACAACTTAACAGCAAATAGTGCAGACCCTGATCAGACGTGTTCCAATGGACCATAGCTGATAAGGATATATGCAATTTTTCTAAGCATGATCAACACGTGCTGGACAGCCTAAGAGTGACCCAAAGTCGAATAGATTGCTTCCGCAATACTAACCTAGTGTTTATGGACCTTTAGCAAATAAACCCGCATTACCCTGTTGATTGACTTGATGTTGGCGAGAGCCAAAGCCAATAAACAACTAAATGACATCGATTTCTGGAAGCGAGTTCACATACAACTCGAGTGAAACACTTAGGTTTGACACTTTGCAAGAGAAATGAAAATCCATTATAAAACTACTTTGTCAACATGGCCATTTTGGTACGATTTAAAGCAACCATGAACACATATTATTTGCAATACTTGGGATTTTAAAATCAAACAGATGCAAAGAGATTTTACAGAACTTAATTATAGGACGTGAACACCTTAATTAATAACTATACACCAGACGACATCGGAAATTACGTGCGTCAGTGCAAATGAGCGTTATTTAAGCGTATGTTTTCTAGATTAGTAATAACTCTAACATATAAAGTAATTACAAATAATGTTTGAGATGAAGATAAATTTATCTTATTAAAATCTAAATATTACGTTGGCGGATTTTAGTCCCATCTGCAAAGTGTGCCGGCAAACGGCAGAAAGTTTATGTTTTTAAAGCACTACATAAGGGGAAATCGGTACACCGTTGTGCATTGGACTTTTGTCACGTTTCTTTGAATTCTAGTTAAAATGTATTCAGTAGAGTTACTTCAAAAATGTGTTCCAAAATTTGATGTTAATTCATTAGCAATATCCGTCGATATGACATTTAATACTCGGAATACGATATTTTTTGTGAATTATTATACCTTTAAATGTGTTCACTTAAGCTGATATGCTACAGTTTGGATAATTTTCTTTTGTTCTGAAACAACCGTATTATTTTTGGTTACCTGAAGAGATCCCGCAAGTTTCTTTTTAACTGAGTCACGCTGCATGGTTAGCTATTTTTAAACTAAGAAAACCACGTGACCATGTTAGTTTGAGATAACGTAATATCACTATCCGGGCATCAGCTCTGACGTCCGTATCTATTTTAGCAGAAATCCTCATCGTGCTTTTTTATAGATTTGAAAAGAATGAACCGTTAGAGCGAGTTTTTTCAATACAAGTATTGTCCAATAACCGAGGTAGTGTTCAATTAGTATTAAGTTAGCCTAAAGTACGTGTGCATTCACAAAGTATGCCCAATTTTCCGCCCATAACAGTGGTAAGGTTTTGTTAATTGAAATATACATGCAAACAGTCGGTAACCACCTTTAATATGTATATAGTACATACTGATTTCAATAATATTGGCACTTGACCGTCTCAGTACAAGACATCACGTTAAGGTATCCCCTTTTATTCCGAACAGTAGCCTCACAACAGCATTACGTCGATGTCCCACCCAATCCCTCATGGACTTAGTATAGTCGATTTAAAACATGAAATTTTAATAGGTCCATTTGATCACAAGTTTTCCGTCTCTATTGTAAGGGCTTTATGCGTCAGTTTTTGGGAGATCAAATTACTTATGCAAATTACGGCCAACAACTCCATAAACTCATCTGGAAGAATGTTTACCTTGTCGTAATATGCTTCTTACTGCAGTCTAGCAAGTAATAGTTCATAAAATAAGGTAGATCGACAATTGTTGCAGTTTACCATGAAGTGTAAAGTTTATGAAATAATGTAGACCGACCAATGTTACAGTCTAGCAAGTAGTGGTAGGTACACGATACAGTGTAGACCGACCATTGTTACAGTCTAGCAAGTAGTGGAAGGTACACAATACATTGTAGACCGACCATTGTGACAGTCTAGCAAGTAGTGGAAGGTACACGATACAGTGTAGACCGACCATTTTGACAGTCTAGCAAGTAGTGGAAGGTACACGATACATTGTAGACCGACCAATGTTACAGTCTAGCAAGTAGTGGAAGGTACACGATACAACGTAGACCGACCAATGTTACAGTCTAGCAAGTAGTGAAAGGTACACGATACAGTGTAGAC
The DNA here is from genome assembly GCA_007844125.1 of Sinonovacula constricta. Lineage (NCBI taxonomy): Eukaryota > Metazoa > Mollusca > Bivalvia > Cardiida > Solecurtidae > Sinonovacula > Sinonovacula constricta. Next base: position 30,483,005 of record CM017561.1, on the reverse strand, counting down.
CGACCAATGTTACAGTCTAGCAAGTAGTGGAAGGTACACGATACAACGTAGACCGACCATTGTGACAGTCTAGCAAGTAGTGGAAGGTACACAATACATTGTAGACCGACCAATGTTACAGTCTAGCAAGTAGTGGAAGGTACATGATACAACGTAGACCGACCAATGTTACAGTCTAGCAAGAAGTGGAAGTACACGATACATTGTAGACCGACCAATGTAACAGTCTGGCAAGTAGCGGAGGGTACACGATACAGTGTAGACCGACCAATGTTACAGTCTAGCAAGTAGTGGAAGGTACACAATACAGTGTAGACCGACCATTGTGACAGTCTAGCAAGTAGTGAAAGGTACACAATACAGTGTAGACCGACCATTGTTACAATCTAGCAAGTAGTGGAAGGTACACAATACAGTGTAGACCGACCATTGTGACAGTCTAGCAAGTAGTGGAAGGTACATGATACAGTGTAGACCGACCATTGTTACAGTCTAGCAAGTAGTGGAAGGTACACAATACAGTGTAGACCGACCATTGTTACAGTCTAGCAAGTAGTGGAAGGTACACAATACAGTGTAGACCGACCATTGTTACAGTCTAGCAAGTAGTGGAAGATACACGATACAGTGTAGACCGACCATTGTTACAGTCTAGCAAGTAGTGGAAGGTACACAATACAGTGTAGACCGACCATTGTGACAGTCTAGCAAGTAGTGGAAGGTACACAATACAGTGTAGACCGACCAATGTTACAGTCTAGCTCGTAGTAGAAGGTACGTGATACAAGGTAGACCGACCAATGTTGCAGTCTTGCAGGCAGTTGAAACTACAGGAAGCAATGAAGACCGAACATTGCTGCTGTTTAGCAAGTTGTGAAAGCTACAGGCAGCAATGTAGAATGAACATTGCTGCTGTTTAGCAAGTTGTGAAAGCTACAGGCAGCAATGAAGACCGAACATTGCTGCTGTCTAGCAAGTTGTGAAAGCTACAGGCAGCAATGAAGACCGAACATTGCTGCTGTCTAGCAAGTTGTGAAAGCTACATGCAGCAATGTAGACCGAACATAGTTGCTGTCTAGCGAGTTGTGAAAGCTACAGGCAGCAATGTAGACCGAACATTGTTGCTGTCTAGCGAGTTGTGAAAGCTACAGGCAGCGATGTAGACCGAACATTGTTGCTGTATAGCAAGTAGTGAAAGCTACAGGCAGCAGTGTATACCGAACATTGTTACAGTCTATCAGGCTACAGAAAAGTATACATTGTTGCAGTCGTTATGCTAATTAGAGCCATACATGGGTAGATACTGGCTTATTCAGCACTGCATCTATCGACTAATACTACCTACATCTGCATGACCCATTTGAAACGGTACTTCGGTGTATCGACTGCACTATAATTTAATTTAACTTAATTTAATTACAGTTTTAAACAGAACATAATAGATCTATATCATTTACGGCTCTCTGAACACAGTTTACCTACAACTTTTGTTTTGACTGAGTATATTTTATTATTATTATTACTTAATAATATTCTTCAAAATCAGTTTTCTTTTCTAATAAAAAAATATTTTTGCTTTAAATACTTGTATGTCTTCTCAAAGCGCAATTTTCAAACTAAATCATGGCACTTGTCTGATAAGCATTTTCAAGCATGGATACATATACAGCTCGTTAGATTTAACAATTTCGTTTCTTATATTCTGCGTTACCGATACTAAATTTAGACTAAACCTGCTTATGTATTTTAATTTTAGCCTAATCATACTTTATTTATGTTAAACCTTACAATGCCATCGTCGGACACCCTCGACCGATCCATTCCGTTACTCTCCATTCATCTCCCGTTATATATTTAGTTCGCTTTTCGTCGTTTCTGGTAATGATATTTCATTGGTCGCTTCATAATCCGATGAAGATTTTAGTCAAATGATAAAAAAACCGTTTCTTTCGATTGTGGCACAGGCCCTGGGCGCAGCCATTGTTATACTTCTAGTCTCCACGTTGAAGAGTATGGTTTTTGTAAGCAGTTTTATGATTGGCCAATTTTTGTTCCATTCATTTCGATAATACGACAGAAATTTTACCAACAAACCCACGGTCGACGAATGTAGTAAAACGGAATAGTCGAGCGTGGGTATCCGACGATGTAAAAATACAAACACTAGATGAAACTCGCAGCCACTAATGTCTGCACCTGTATAGAGACTTCAACATTATGATCTCCATGAAAAGAAAAAAAGTATTTGGTGACATTTACACACGCAGCTAGTATTTCATATTTGTTACTTGTACTATTGTACTTGCAAATCACTGTTTATTTAAAAAAAATAAAAATGTCAACTGGTTAAAGGTGGGTTGGGAGGAGATTCAACTTCTCAAGCTGACTTTCAGATTGGCCTGTCTCAACATTACCACAGTGTCCTCTTTTACTAGCAAGTAGAAATCGACACGATAACAGGATTTCCTAAAATCCGACTTATACTCGTCAAAAACAATACAAATCACGGCCATTTGAAGTCAGTGCGGAGACATATTGGCAGGCTAAACAATATCTCACTCTATTTTACTGCTCTTTATTGCCAGTTAAATCTCTTCCCTGTTACATAATCTCGGGAATCGCAGAAAAGTTATTTACAAGTCAATCACTTCTGATTGAATAACAATAGAGTGATCGATGCTTGAAAATAAAGGACCCATCAGCGCCACCTATCCAACGCTTCCTCGTCATGCGCATATTGATTCAGAGCAGGTTTAAAAACAGGAGTAAACTCACGTCGCTTAACCCTGGTCATGCTGCACCATCTATAGGCCATGCTTAATTTTGAACTTATATTTGCACACATATGCTAACATATACGTAACACTTTGTATTCATGCGCCATTTATATATCACGATTTGTAAACATGATTAAGCGCAACCACCCCTTTGTTGAATATATTTGTTTACTAGGCGATTAAATATTGCATGCTTAGGTCTTAATTTGTCATGTTTTAATATTATTATTTTCCTTTTTCTTTTTTTGGAATTTTTGATTTTATAACAGAAAAAAAAACAAAGTATTTATTTATGATAAAATTGTAATAATGTCTTACGTATTGTAACTATTGCGTGTTTCCAACTACACTGTTCGTAAGAGTGAGGTGTGTGAAGTGGTGTGAGGCGTGTATGCGTGTCTTTTCCTTTTTGATAATTGCGATTGAGTACGTGTGTATGTATTAGTGTGCAGGCGTGCGTGCATGTGTTTGTGTCTGTGTTTGTATGTGGTTTTAAGAAGACTTGGTGATCAGTGACAGTAACGTTGATTGTAGTTATCTTGCAACTATGCACACGTTGAGACAAATAAAAGACTGTTCTGTTCTGTTCATGTTTTTATATAATACAACAAATAGTGTGGATCCTGTCTAGACAGCTTCCAGCGGAGGCTGGTTGATATGGATCTACCATTTGCATAAACCTGATAAATTCCCGCTTAAAAGATTTACAAGTCAGGTCATTCCTCGGGCCTTTGTTTTTGTATAAAAAAACACTCTTTTACAAATAAAGCCACCGACCTTACAAACAGCTTTTGTCGCGACAAAAAAGAGTTCTATGTATTTTCATTATAAAATATGAAACGATACCCACGGTAGCCCACTAGAAATTCCGTAGCAGCACATATCATTAATTGCTTACATTAATATGATCAGCATGCATCCAAGAGTGCAAAAATGCAATTAGATCAATTACAAATTTATGAATGAACCGCTCGAGCGCACATGAGCACATTTTTATAGTGGCACGTGGCACGCGTGACGTAAGCAGTATAAGTTGAGAGTGACCAGTTTTCTCGCCATAAACTCTGATGGGTTAACCGGTCTTGGTAATCGACCATTAACTTCTACTTTATGGCCGCAATATCGAAGACCTAGTTTAATAATTTGAGAATGGTCGTTTTTTCTGACACAACCATTAGGCACAAAATGTTTTCTCCAACGTTTGTTATTGTCCCAAATGTAACTACTTTTCCGAGGCAGTAAATACTACAGTGCCTGCGGTACTTTCATTATTACAAATATGCAAGTCTAGCCAATATGTATGAATATTTGGGAGATTGTCAATTTTTCTCATAGCCATTGCATTTTTATGAATCGCATGCAATGACTTTTGTTTCATGAGCTATGTTAGTTTTCATGTGTTATATCAGTTTTCATGTGTTATGTCATTTTTCTTTTGTTATGTCAGTAGCAACATGTCAACACATGAGTATTATTTTCGAATTTAAACATTTCTGACAGCTACAGTAGAACCGACATTTATCAATATCGCTTAAACCAAATTCTGCAATGACATTTTAAGATGCTGTGGGAGTGGAAACGAATAAACATTGAATGTTGAATAGAGTAACATGCTAAGGATGAGGGACATATAAAACTTATCATTCTTCAGATATTTAATAAACGGTAAACATTGTTATAAAGTGCAATAACGTACAAAAATACGTATAGCATAAACTTTCAACGATTTTGTACATCAATCCACTTATCAAAACATACATCACGAAAGTACATGCAAAGTTTCATGCAACGAAATTTTTATTATATTTTTTGTTTTATTTTGGTATTACGGCATGCAACGAAATAATGAATAGTTAAATTAATTATATATAAAGGTAGTGTCCGACAGTTTGGACCCAATCGGAACTCCTCGGGTAATTCCGTTTATCTTTGTTGTTTTGATGACGTCATAGACACAGGTCATGTTTATTTTAATCGGGGGTTTTCCCGGCATACACTCGAGAGATGATTCGTGAATTTTCCGGGGCTTTCCGGTTGAGTTTGTACCCAGATTTTTTCTCAAACATACATATAAATTATTGTTACATGAGAAGATTCCCGCCAAATTCAGCTTAATGATGTCCTACATTTAAACGAAATATGAAACATAACACACCAATCGTCATTACAAACGGGTATTTCATATCCGATCCACGCTGCACAGTTAGCTATTTTTAAACTAAGAAAACCACGCGACCACTTACTTTTTGAGATTACGTTATAGTCTCATCCCGGCAACTTGCTGTGACGTCGATATCTATTTTTTTGCAGAAATCTCCATTGTGGTTAATCAAAGATTTGGAAAGAATGGACATACAGATCGATTTTTCTGGATTTGTATGGTCTAACAATAGATGGTTATCGTATGACGTCACACATTTCCCAGCATGCAATGCGGTCCGCCATATTTGTGGTAAAGCCATTGTTTACTAATGTCTGCTTAGGTCCCTACAATTTGACGATTGAACCGATTTTTTCGCGAAAGATGTCGTGTGTAATGGTTACAAAGTGCAATAGGACTATATTAATACACTGGAGCTATTGTGCGTGAAAAGGACTCGAAGAAGACTAATTTGATTGCTTTTGATCCGTACTCGTCTTCGACGACAGCCTGATGACTTGCAGTCGGACATTGCATATCCAGACAGAGTGAACTATCTAGTGTTTCAGCAAAGTGCGACATCTAATTAAATATTGGTGGAGCTAGATCCTAGACTTGTGCCAGGGTAGAACCACTGCGCATTGCAGGTTAGCTGGTAAACCTCCACGACCAGGACCCGAACTCATGCACTGAGAGGCTAAGGAGTTACAAGTCAACAACTGCTTGGACAAGGGCACTGCTAAACTTTGGTTTTAAAACAGGATTATTTATTATGTGTACTGTTTTCAATTCTTTACATCATGTTATACTATTTTTTCATTGCTTTAAGTTCCTGAAAACCCATGTTATGGTTGTCATTTATTATATGTAATCGAATACCATTACATGCTCCAATTTCCTAAGCAGTCTGCTTTTGTTTTTCCTGTTTATTGATCGATGAATTTACTGTCATTAAATATTTTTTACCGTAAAATGTGTTGTTTTTAATTCAGAAATGGTGTGGTTCTAAAAGAAGTACTGAAACTTGAATTCAATTTTCTGTGAAATTATTATTCTAACATAATGTAAGTTTGTTAAATTTGCTGAAAGATAGGACAATGATAAAAATAAAAACACTATGTGCTATTATTTATTGACAAATGTCAATGTGAAAGCAAAACCATTTTAAATAGTTAGCTGTAACAGCTAGTTTCGGCTCGTTCTGAAAACAGTTTGTTTCTTACACTTTATTAGAGCTGGTATCTGGCAGTTTGGACGAAACAAATTTCTCTCATGCATTCAAATAAATGATTTTTGCTTGTAAAGTTCCCGCAAAATGCTGTTTTACATTCCGGACTGGATCCTTTGGCTTTATGGTGAATAGTATCTTGGTAATGTTGTGGAGTGAAGTTATAGAAGTGGTGATGACAAGAGAAATTAAAAACGTTACTCAGGAATGAAGCCATACAGTTGACACTCTAGCTCATACCATACTCAATACACAACCATTTAATTGTACCAATACAAACTGTCTAGGTTATGTATGACATTTTATTTTTGCCCATGTTGCCCCTGGCTATTTACAGCCCCTTGTCTGAAACCTGTTGTTTTAATAGTCTAGACCATATGGCTTTGCTTCCTGAGTGTCAAAGGCCAGGTGCAGGTGGATTAGCATTACTTTCTCATGTGTATTTTAGGTTAAAAAAGAATTTTAATTAAAATATCTGAGTAATTTAATTATCAATATGATTATACATTATTTCAAGTTAACTAAATTAAGATTTCTGCAGTATTTTAAGTAAAAATAGTAGTATTTGCCACGTTGGGGAGTATTTTCCAGCAGGTAAATGCCAGTAAATACCACTGGTAAATACCGGGGGTTGAATTTACCGCCCAACCTTGTTCTTACAGCCATGTAAAAAGTAAAGCATAACACATTGCCTGTCGTTACATAAAGGGTTTTTCCTATCTGAGATAACTTGAAATCATCAACGTGCCTATTTAAAAATAATGGACATTTAATGCGATATTTTTAAGATTCACACTGTCGAACAATAAGTAAGTGTAATAACAGTCTTTACTTTAACTAAAGTTTATTCGAGCATTATGTATAAATTTCCAAGAATATTAGTAACATGTGTTGTTACATGGGTACAATATTAACAAATTGTCGGATACCACATTACAACCAATACAGGGCGTCCTATAGACGCTGAACGTCAATGGTCATTGACTCCTCAGTCAAAATTTTCAAGGGTCAAATTAAAATATCTGGGGGTACATTTTGTGCATATAGCATCTTGAGGGGCACATACATATTTTTATGTCACTGATGACAACATTTTGTCTAAAATTGACCTTGATGGAAATTATCGATACTGTTGGTTGCTTTTTAGTTTATTTAGGACCAGTAAATAAGCAATATATTTCTTAATTGTTTGTTAATTATTTGTATCTAAATAAAAACAATAAAATAAACAACAACATAGCAATTAACATTATAGTATACATATTTTCTTTCGACTTTTAATGCAATCCAAAACACTTAAAAACGCTTAGCTACAATGAATGCTCCGTTCAAGCGCGAAAGTATGACGTCCGAAAGTTCTCTCGTCCTTTTCCCTTAGTTTGTACTGACGGCTGGTAATGATAAATAAATATTTCTGATCCGGATTATATATTTTGTGACATTTCACAACACTACAAGAATTAATCATCGTCTTCATTGCCTGTAATGGTCAATTTAAAAAAAAACTGCGCTTTCAGGGTACTGATATGTTGATTCACCTTACCACAAAGATGGCGGACAAACAGGTGCGCGCGCACCTTGGTGAAAAATCGATAACCATCTATTACGGTAGAATCGCATTAGTTAGACTGCAATATGAGTTACGACACAATCATGCCCAGATTCCTCTAAAAGGCATAATGTTTTGCTACATATATTTGATATAGGCAAACTATCGGATACTACATTTAAGGCGATTTCGAAAATATCTAATTATAAAACACATATATAATATCCTCAAACGACATCTGCGTATTTTCCAGATGAATATATGACACAGAAAATTATAAAAAAAACACCATGTTCCTTAGTTGACTACATTGACAGAGTTGTAATGACAAAATATTCCAGCACATTAACTATACATGGCTAGTATGTCGAACCTCATTAAAGGTCTCACCTATATCGACAATTTATTCATAAATTATCCATAAATTTATGATTTATTTTGATTTAAACGTATCATGTTAAATATGCTCAATATTCATGTATAATTGCACACTAGACATAGATGTTGTGTTGTGTTTAAAAAAGATGCAGGTGATATCTATTTATTTGTCTATCTACACAAAACAATCGATTTCGACACGGCCTTTTGTCAAGTTCTACTTTGCGACAAATCCCTAGGAAAGACAAATACCGCTTTTTTCCATAAAACACAGCAACGTAAAAACATGTTTGAAAAAAAAATGTAAAGAAGCAAGTGTTAATGTTTAACTTTTGAAAAGATCATATTTTTGCGTGTTACTTTTAATTATCGGCTGTCTGTCTAAATTATTGAATATGTCTTACATATTTCATAAAGTCTATTACCATTACAATTTGATTTTGTTATTTTTGTATCGATTAACATAAAACATTTTTTGTCAGAATAATTTATTTGTGCAACAATTCTAGTTTTGATCCTCACTATTGTTATGTGTTAAAGATGGATTCTCCGATTGGCACTCGATTATGAATGCTGTTTTATCGACCGGCTTTACACACATCCACGCACATTTTACTCGGAACCTGTTGATGATGACAAATAGATCAATACAAAGTATTTATAGGAATCTGTTAATTGGCAATGTTGTAAAACACAGGTCCAAGTAATTAGCTTTAAGTGGATGCGCAAAAATCGCAATTGAAGATCGTGCATTCCAGTACACGCTCTCGTTCTTATCCAGGCTAGCTCGAATTGATCTGACCTACGCAAAAAGTAGATCCAAATAAGCCAGCTCTCGCTTGAAGGTGTATGAATACTTTTTTTACTACGTAGTCTATATCACATGTACACCTAAGTATGAAATGGCGAACAACTAACTTAGAATCAAACATTGTGTATTAACATATGGAGGATGCTAAATCTAACTAATATATGTTTGCGTAAGTCTCTTTTCATACTCTCGTATATGACGTCATTACCTATTTCTTTCTCACTTGCCCGCGTTCGTTAATTATGCGGTTCTAGTAATTCGGAGTTGATGCAGAACGTATGTTTCAGCAGTAATTCTGAACACACTTCGTTGGTATGTTCTTATACATTCGCTCAGGTATGTTGATGTCTACAGGTACACGTGTAGAGCTTATGGCTTGGTAGAGTGGACAGTGTTGGTCGTACAAGAGTAGTAATGCTCGGACGGGGCAGAACTAGACGGGGGAGGGTGGAACTACGGAGAGTGTTCGTAGCGATGGTAAAAGGTTGGAACCATGACAAGCGTGGCAAGAGATGATGACAACCTTATGACTGCCTACTGAGGTGTCGATCCAAACATATATAATAAAGCTGTAAGAGACGGTGGGGTAGTATGTTTGTATACATGTGGTACTATTCAGGCACACAGGTAACGCACCCAGTCTCATCATTGTAGGCAACAGTCAGTTATGTAGGCCGACATGTGGGAAGATGATATATCCATCAACATGTACGCTACTACCCTTGGTGTAATTACCGCACTTGGACGAACTGATTGTTATACAGGCGGGGGTCGGGGATAGCATTCGGGCTACATATACGATAGCTGATAATACATGTAAACAATGTATAACAAAAAATCAGTTAAAATTGTAACAACTTACCCTAATGTCGTCATGGTGACGATAGTATACCAGAAGGAAGCCGGTATGCTTGTGAAACGAGTTTTCGTGACGTTTTTCTCTGCATAAAACATGACAGTGGCAAAAATAATGATTGCCATAGTGAGAGAGAAAAGAAGAAATCCGAGCTCGCTTGCACAACTTTTGAGGGTATAGCCTAAAATGCGAAGCCCCTGCGAATGGCGAGAGAATTTGAAAATCCTAAACACTCGAAATACACGAAGTGTAACAAAAGCCCCACTGACGTCATCGTTGTCAGGAATAAGGAGTCCTATATAGTAGGGCATTATTGCAACCACGTCAATAACGCACATGACGCTACGCATGAATTTTAAACGTTCGGGAGCGGCATAAAACCGTAAAAGATATTCAGCCGTAAAGATCATGACACAGGCAGTGTCTAAGCAAAAGAATGCCACCGAGTATTTGTCGCCACATGACAGTTTTTTGCCTGTTCCCGGCACTCGGCCACATGGTATGGTTTCGACAACGTTAGCAAACACAGAAACGGCGATGAAGAACCCGGTGACGTAATAAAATACAAGAGCCGCGGTGCCGATGTGAGGGTTTTCGAACGCTCGCCACATTTCCTGACGAATATTGTCCAACGGCTCAAGTTCGCCCTTTTCTGAAGCCTTGTCATCCAGAAGCCGCTCACTGTTTTCTCTTTTCCTATCGCGGTAGTCTTCGTAGCAACAGTCCCCTATAAGGTCCGGCATAATACCGAAGAAGGCTAGCTCCTCGTCATACGAAGATATGCACTCATGCTTTGGATAATGCAGTTTTCCAGTTCTGTAATAGTTAAGAATATGCCGGAATATATCCGGATCGCGGTCAAAGAAATATTCCTTGTAATCCTCATCATAAAAGAAATCCTTTTCGTTCGAGCCCAGTAGGGTGTCTGGGTACTTGTCGAGAGTGTTCCGCCAGGTTTCGAACCTTCGTCCGCTGACATTGATTAACAATTTGTCATCCCCTCTGTTATCTCCGTGTTTTACTCGTGATGGCGGTAGGGTCTTGGACGCGATCGGAACCCAACCGATGGCCGACGCGCGAGCAAAGGGCAGCCAAGCAGCTACTGAAGCCATTGTAGAGGTCTTGGTGGAGGGTGACAAGTCAAGGTGCTCGAGGTAAACAATTGTGAAAGTTTAAAAGGAATCAGAAATAGAAAAAACGGTCTGCTTTCAAAGCATTGCACGACAACGCAGCAGAGAGACCGACAGACTTTCCGCAAGGTTATCTTAGAGATATCGCTTTATCAGTTTTGAACGAAGAGAGGCAAAGTTTTTAATGAAAAAGCATGACAGTTTTAAGAAAGTACTGAAAAGAAAAAAGGAAAAAGTAACACACGCGCACACACATATATCCTAAAATTGAACCGTGGTAACTGAAGTAATCCGTTATAATTGTTCAATATTCCATTATTAAGTTTGAAGCATTCGATATTGTGCAGTGTCATATAGCATCCATAATTCTTGCTGAACGCAAGAAATGCGATGAAATTTTCTCGATTAATCCCATACTTGCTGAAGCGAGCTACACTTGCCTTGAAAATCGTATTCAAACATTGCAGTGTCACGCTGGTATACGTCGATAAATCTGATGGAGAAAAAAAACATCCGAATAGTTCCGTCAGCTATCACTATAGACACTATAGAAAATTATGTCACCCGCACACGGTGCGTTCCTACGTATCAGTGCACGAAGATTCCATGCGGCCGTTAAGCCTCTGAGGCGTCCGTACATTTGTCCCCATCGTTGAGATCCGAGGATGAACAAGTGAAAACCTCCCTTCTGTACAGTCTCGATGCTCCGCGCGCTTTACAGCAACTTGATTCGTAGTAGTTGCTACAGCCTGTCAAGCGCCTATAGGAAGCAGAGGGGAAAATCAATAGGCCTACACTGTAGCCCGTGCTGCCGTGTTCGTACGCTCTTCCACTGGTAGCTTGCATAATTAGTGACAACCTCATTCAAAATTCATCACGGAACCACGTTAAAATTGTTTCTTTTCAGCTTGCTAGCGTTGTACCAACGGCTCGAAGTGTATTTTGATATTTCCCCAACAATGTCTACTACTGTCTTGATTTATATTAGCTACCACGAAGATAAATAACAAACGTAGCCACCTTACGCTTACCGCGGCTGAGGCCCCATGTTTTATCTATTTTCAGTTTGAAGTAAGTATTGGAGAATAAGACGGATTCGCCAGGGCTATTTTAATGCATTAAACGCGACTATGTTTGCGTGGATCAATGCTGACTTGTATCAAATTTATGATTGTCTGTACTGACGGCATGGACAATATTCAGATACCTGCCTTGCCCGATCGTTATAGTCGTCGGAGGAAGGCAGCTGGCTACAATGGGGGAACATATCACTAAATTAACAAGCGGTATATGTTTGAAGTTTAACTTTAAATTTAATATGATTGTTCGCTGACAGTTCATTTTTGTCCTACTTATTTCGCTGTAAGAGACATTGAAAAACAATGATGGAAAATTGTACAAACTGCAACATAAGATACAAAACAACAACAAACAACAACAACACATTCAAGTTTAACAATTAATACAAAATACAAAGAACGAAGCATAAAACAAAGCACGCAGTTGTTGAATGTAAAACAAAAAAAAGTTTCGCGTGGAAAGTCAAACAAAGTGCGAAATACGGAAACATAACACACAAAAAAAACAACAACAATAAAGCAAATCTTGGAAAACAACCAGAAAAATACAACATAATAGGAAATAAAACAAGACTACGCATTTATTGAAGGATAAACCATATTACGTAATAATGGAAAGTATAACAAGATTACGCAATTATGGAAAGTATAACAAGTATAACAAGAATACTCAATTATGGAAAGCAAAACACAGCTGCAGGGAATTATAGAAAGTTACAACTATTAAGCAATTATGGAAATAAAACAAAACTACGCAGTTATGGAAAGGAAAACAATATTTTTATTGCGCAATTATGGAAAGGAAAACAATATTAAGCAATCATAGAAATAAAAACAAGACTACGCAATATTGGAAAGGAAAACAATATTACGCAATAATGGAAAGAAAAAAGTAAAACAAGACAAGATAACGCAAGTATGGAATATGTTATATGGGAAGAGAAACACGAAAACGCAAAAAATGGATATACCCCCCCCCCCCTCCCCCCCCCCCCCATGACTTATCGAAAATTAAGCATATGTAAACAATAAGTAACAGTCACTACAAAAACGCATTATTTAAGAAAGAAAAGTAAAAAAATATGATTCATATTGTGCCACTGTACATATGTACACCATGGAAACTGGGACCGATCAGCCGATGAAGATGGTCTCGTCTGCTTATGAAACATATGTTAGGTTACTAATGTACGGCTGATGAACAGACATTGATTCAGCGAGCCTGTGCACATTGGATAAGTCTGTAAACTATCTAATGAAGCTTTTAGCCCTTCTCACGCTGCAGTTGGTTAACCCGTTTGCTGCTAAGCCATTTTCCACGCCCCATGCTGTGGAATTTTCTATAAATTTCCTACAAAAAATGACATACGTCACTAAATCGCTTATAATTTTGGATATGTAATACTATATATCATTAGAAAGCTAGTTAAATTTGGATTCTGAATAATATAAAATTTAATACTTATCATGTGATATAAAAATGATATGGACTTTCAGAAATAGAAAAAAAGTTGAAAAAAAAATCCAGAATGTTTACTTTTTTCTTTGGCATTTCTCTCTTACAACTGAAAACATATGAAGATTTCTAAGACAAACAACAACAAACACTGCAAGTTACTGTCAAGGGGAGTAACTCTGGTAATACTTTTATAGGAAATTAGCAATGCTGCAGACACTCAAAAATAGTAGTAAACAGAACGTACGATGCTAGTGGTTAGAAAGAGACGTCGGGCAGCAGGGAAAGTGTTAACCCGTCCTGTTTATAATCATTAAAATTGCCTAACAAATGCATATAAGGTTTGATACTTAGCAGAAAAGAGTGTAGGTCCTGATGTCCTGATCAGACCGCTTGAAGCGTTTGTGTATGTGTGTGGGGTGTAGGGGTGCGGGAGCGGGCGACTCGCTGTTGCCAACAGCTATATTATAAGGAGCGTATAATAGTAAAAGTTAAGGGACGATGTGGTACTCACGCTTTTTTTTTTTTATCTGGGGTGTGTTACAAAACGTCGATATAAGGTACATGTGTCTGCTGAAAGGCAGAAAGGACGGTTTGCGAATGGCCTAAATGGGATATGAACCGAACAGAGAAATGGCGCCAAATATTTTCATCGAGTTTGTGATTTGTTCTTCTTTTAAAATTTGCATTTCCTTAAGATATCTAATCGATTTTTTTCCTTTTAAGTGAAAAAAGTATCGTTAACGACTTGAAAAATAATAAGCATGTATTATTGCATTTAGTTTAAAATCCAGCAGCAAAGCACAGGGATGGATCCAGGGAGGGGAGGGGGGAATGCCCACCCCCGACCAGGTAGAAAGTAGAATTTCGAAAACACATTTCTTAGCTCGAAATAAGGGTCCCTTACTGTGTATATATATATCTCTAGTTTTTACTGCGATAAAGTTGAATGGGTCTGGTTTCATACCCCGCCCCCCTCCTCCACACAAATAGCGAAATTTGCTGGATCCGCCCCTGAGGACAAAAATTATTGCTCTAGAACAAGTCCTAATATAAAACTTACCACAGAAGCTCTACAGCCTCGCCAGAATATCTGTATTCTGGATCTGGATTGTGACGATAATTTGTTATGGTCTGGAAGTTAACACTTAGGAATGAACGTTGCAAATATTGATTTGTTTAATGTTTTTCTTTTTTTTTTTTCAAATTGCGGGTATACATGTACATTGTATATGTATAATATGGTATTGTATACCTGAACGGTACATGAAGAATATTGTTGTTTTGTATTCTGTATGTAACACTAGTGGTGGGACAACCAACCATTAACAGTCTAATGACATTTCTGTCAACATGAACAAAAAAACGGAAATGTTTTATGGTTAATATGACGTAAAATAAAATGCATTATAACAGTCATCTAAATGAGACATTCTTTACATGATTGCATGATTTACATGATCTAATACACACGACTACATTGTACAAACACAAAATACCGCACTACACTACACCATTTTATATGAAACCGCAATACACTATTCTACACAATCCCGCAATACACCATTTTACACAATGCCACAATACACTAAACTATTTAGTACAAGCCGCAATACAATCCTTTACACAATACCGTAATACACCATTTTCCACAATACCGCAATACACTATTTTACACAATACCGCACTACACTATTATACACAATACCGCACTACACTATTTTACACAATGCACTATTTTCCACAATACCGCAATACACTATTTTACACAATACCGCACTACACCTCACCATTTTACATAAAACCGCAGTACACTATTCTACACAATACCGCACTACACTACACCATTTTACATGAAATCGCAATACACTATTCTACACAATCCCGCAATACACTATTTTACACAATGCCACAATACACCATGAACCATTCCACAGAATACCGCAATGCACTATTCTACACAACACAGCAATACACTACTCTTCACAATACCGCAATACACTACACCATTTAAACGAAACCGCAATACACTATTCTACAAAATACCACAATACACTATTTACACATCATCGCAATATACTATACCTTCCTACACAATACAGCAATCCACTATTCTACACTATACCACAATGCACTATTAAATACAATTCAGCAATACACTTTTTTACACACTTCTACAATACACTATACCATTCTACACAATACCGCAATACACATTTCTACACAACACATCAATACACTATTCTACACAATACCGCAATACACTGCACCATTATATACGAAACCGCAATACACTATTCTGCATTTTACCGCAATACACTATTAAAAACAACGCCGAAATACACTATACAATCCTACACAATACCGTAATACACTTTTCTACATAATACCGCAATACGCTTTTCCATTATATAGAAAAACGCACTTCTCTACACAATACCGCAATACATTGTTATACAAAATACCGCAATACACTATACAATTATACAAAATACCACAATACACTCTTCTACACAATACGGCAATACACTATTTTGCACAATGCCACAATACACTATTCCATCCTACACAATACCGCAATACATTGTTCTACACGATGCCGCAATACACTATTATCCACAGTACCGCAATACACTATACAATTATACACAATACCGCAATACCAATATTTTACACAATACCTTAATACATTATACAATTATACACAATACCGCAATACACTATACCATAATACACAATACTGCAATATACAATGCAGTTCTGCAAAATTCTCTAATACATATAAAGCAACAACAATGACTCCATGAAAAACAAAGCAATCCGTTATTTTAATGTCATATCAGTAACGAGGTGAGTCTGAAAATTACAGGTGGTGTATAGAAAACTATCCTATGCTTAGGTGCCGGTATTGACCAGTGACAAAGTGGCTTTGCCGATTGCAGTAGATATTCCGTCATACACAATACCACAATACAACTATACCATTACAAACAATACTACAATACAAAATACCATTACACACAATACCGCAAACAATAATCCTATTGCACACAATGCTACAAAGCAATGTCAGTACACACAATACCGCAATACAGCAATTCTGTTAGATACAAAACGACAGTGAACAATTCCGTGATACACAATACCTTTATATTCAATACCGTAATGGACAATATACTACAAACTGCAGTACCACAATACCATTTTACTCAATACTGCATTACACATAATACCATTATATTTAATACCGCAATGAACGTTGTCACTATTCTACTACCACAATACGCACTGCCTCTATAAAAGTACCTTAATACACAATACCATTATACTCAATACCGCAATAAACAACGGCATTATACTAAATACCGCAATATACAACACCATTATACTCAATACCACAATATACAACACCATTATACTCAATACCGCAATATACAACACCATTATACTCTATATCGCAATATACAACACCATTATACTCAATACCGCAATATACAACTATACCAATTTACTCAATACAACAACACACAATACCATTATACCCAATACTGCACTATATTATGAGGTTGTGAAGATGGCTAGGAATTGAGAAGTACTTATTACATGTAGGCATTCAATACTTAGATACAACTGAATTTCAAGACATTTTGCTTACTCAACTTATCCATAGCACATATGTGACAATAACACAACTAGTGCCGTAACGATGTGGCACACCGTGAAATGTTAAAAAATACCATCATGGAAGATATATTGTGCGGACCACCCCGCCCATCCCGCTAGATCCGCCCATGCGTGTATACACAATAACTCAAATACTTATTTTAAATCTGCTTATTGTCCCGTTAAGTGAAGTCAGCGTGACATTTAAAACGTAATGTGCGGATGCGCGAACACGCCAAAGGATTTTAATATACTACTCGAAATTTACTAAAGATCATATTTTTAAACGTATACTACATATAGGATAGAGTCTTTTAAGACATTTCTAAAGAAAATAGAAGCCGAAACGAGCGCAGCAAGGGGAGGAGTCAAGCCAGAATGCTGGTTTGTTGCACATGCGCAGTTGAAAATAAAATCATTTAGTAAAATAAATCGATCTGTTTTATTCATTGTAAAACAGAAAATAGGAGTTCTATTGAAATAAATCTCTGAGGAATTCTTATTTTTTTGGTAAGTAAACTGATTTTATATAGTGATAATATGAACAAAATATCTAATGCAAAGCAAGTGATTTTTAGCAAAATGTGAGTTGTATAATATAACATGTATATATATAACATAGTTGTTCCTTCTCATGCTACAAAGTCGTTATGTGGGTATACATATAAATGTTAACACATTAGAGATAAGGTCAAGCCTGTTAATTTCCATATGACAAATCAGCTTTGACAGATTACTCTGGACAAGACCTTATATACATAAATTAACTGTTTAACAGACTCAGTCAGTTCGACTGTTGTTTGTTTGTTTGCTTGTTTGTTTGTTGGGTTTATCGTCCCACCAACAGTATTTCAGTTAACTGGAGGTGTTCACTTGAAGCAGATATAGTGCTGCCTTCACTGTGTATCACCGTGAACACCTGGTATGATACCACACCCAATTACATTATCCTGACACCGGGCCAACCAGTCGTGCAACTACCCTTATATTTGCTTGAGCGTTAGCAAGGAAGCTATACCACTACCATTTTTAACGACTTTGGTATGTCGCGGCCAGGGATCGAACCAGGGGCCTCCCGTACCTGCAGCCGACGCTCTACCGATTGCGCTACCAGGTCCGGTTTCGACTGGTGTGCTTAATGCTAAGCCAGCACGGCATTCAAACTAACCCATGGTCAAATTCGTGGCGATTGTGGAAAGGTGAAAAGTTATGCTAATGTATCGCATGCCGGTGCTCTCAAACGGTCACCCATGCATACACCAGCCACGGTAACCGTTGCTTAACCGCGCAACTTTGGAAGCCGCTTAACTTAAACTACGTCGCTAAAGAGTTCATCCCGCAGCGAGTCTGCTTTAAAGTGCTTATATGTTTACCACTGTGACCGTTACATTACCCCCCTCCGAGAAGTCTCGACCAGAGACTTGGCCTGGGAAGTTCCGCGGGAAAGCAACTCCAGTCCTGCAGTTGACTCTATTTCACCGCTGCCACATATATAACTCTCTCCAACAGCCACCTATTCATACACCAGCCACGGTAACCGTTGCTTAACCGCGCAACTTTAGAAGCCGCTTAACTTAAACTACGTCGCTAAAGAGTTCACCCAGCAGCGAGGCTGATTTCAAGTGCTTATATTTCTACCTCTGCGGTCGTTTTTGACTCTTTATAAACTTAAACTATATTTTAGTGGACAAGACAAAAACATAACACAGCGTTACGCATTATGTGTCCACTCTGTATATTTTTATACTGCAATTTTATGTTTGAGTTAAACTATTGATGCAAACATCAAAGGAGACGGACACAATGAAAATTAGTTCAAAGAAATTTGGGCATACATAATTTAAACTTGATAAAAGAATTTATTAAGTCAAGTAATTGTACACAACACCATAAAACGTGTATTTCGGCATTAAATAGGTCTCACAGTGTTATAAAACAACAAACAAGAAGACAATGTTTTGTTTGACTTTGATGACAGACAAATCTTTGTTGTTTTAGTACACATAGGTGACAAAAAGCATTTACTGAATAAGTATATAGAACAGTCGTAGTTTGCCGACGTTCTTGCAGGCTGTTTATGTTTCAGCATGTTTTATGTCTACTTAACTATACATGTGTTTTTGCGTTACATATGCAAGTAATCAAACACAAAAACTTTACGAATATGATCACGTCTGCAGACACAAAGTAAATGTAACAGAACTGGCTTTCTGTCAATGCTTTATAAACCCGTACAGGCGACAACTTTACTTGCCTTTTGTATTTACAGGTGTTATTCTACATTTTGTCTGTATCTACTACATGCAACAACATACAATCCCTGTTTTGGGGAATTTGTAAATAAATTGCTACATAAGCTGTACATTAGTTTAAGCAAAAGCTGTTCATAAAATAACCTCAGGTTTAAGACAGTCTTGATCTATAGATATTAACGATAGGGATTTTGGCTAAAATAAATATCGACGTCAGAACTGATAACCCGGATGATAGTATACTCTTACGTGATCTATAAAAGGTAGTGGTGGCGTAGTTTTCTTAGTTTAGACATAGCTTACTATGCAGCGATGCTCGGGAATTAAAATCTGCAAAGAAAAATGAGGTGTTATGCTTTTGTTTTCACGCGGGGATGTGATGTGATGGGATAGGATTAGCCGGCATTTTTGCCGATACTGTGCAGCGACATTTCTGTCATTATAGCACAGGGGCACTTATGAGATGCCCAGGGAATGGACCCGGCCGGTCCATTATACTGACACCGACGAGTCAGGCGTGCCGCTGTCCACGAAGTCCCGAGTGTTAGGAGGGAAGCCACTACTACAAACTTTAAAGTCTTCGGTTTGACCCGGCCGGGGTTTGAACCCACGATCTCCCGATCCGCAAGCCGACGCTCTACCACATGTGCTATTGCGGCCGATTGTTTTCACGTGGATGTAGGGCACAAATAAATAGCATTTCGCTTTTTTCAAATATGGCAGCGCCAATGCACGTTTGCAAATATGTTAAGAGATCAATTGTTTGTGTTCAACTCCTGAAAAGTGCAATTTGCCGAAAATTTGAGTGCGTGCGTTTATGAAAAAAAATATAGAAAATAAAAGTTCTATGTAGACAAAACAAAAAAACAAACAAAACTTAACAAACAAAAAACAAACAAACAAACAAAACAAATAAAACAAGAAGACGAAGAAGAAGAAGAAGAAGAAGAAGAAGAAGAAGAAAACACATACTGAAAAACGGATGAACTTCTATATTTATATTATTCCTGTTTGCACGGTATTTACAACTAGAATATTGAAAAAGAAAATTAAGAAAAAACTCAATAATAAAAATAATTTTTGGTTTTCTGCATGCCATTTAATCGATGTTTCCCATATTGGCAACCGAAGTATCGAGCAAGGAAAATTAACATCCGCAAAATAAACCGTCTTTCATGCCTTATTATCGGCGTCCCTTTTTAGAGTGGTGCTAAATACTGATAAAGTTAATGGAGAGTTCCTGTCGTACAGAATACCCCATTTCGAAGCACCTTTTTTTGTTATTATTTTTATTTGAAAAAAATAAAAAATAAAATAGTGTATTCAGTTGTTAATTTGGTAATATGTATTTTTCGTGTTTTAAATAACAATTCTATAATAATCAGCTGTCTTACACTCACTTGTCCTGATAAAAACATCAGATGTAAATAATGCGATTTGTTTTTATACTTGTTAAAAAGTACCATAGATTACTTTTCAAATCTACAGCTTAATACAATATCTGCTTTTTCGATAACTCGGAAAAGATAAAAAGTGCGGAAAATAAATTAATCTCCATCGACTCAACATATGGTTCATTGAGATAGATCTAAAGAAGATTCAAACACTTGAAGCGATGAAGCTTTTAACCTTCATCTTCTAATAGCACGTTGCTTGTATATGGTATTTCTGCGAACATCGCTAAGGTTTGTTTATTCTAGTGTTCATTAGGCAACGAGTCAATTACAGGCGACATGTGTTCTTCATCATCGTGTCAATCGTACACAGCGCCGTGCATGTTGGATCAGAATGTGTATTAATGCTAGATAATTAGCTAGCTTTGCATGTAAATTAACCCTTCACATTCCAGATGGATACTGTGTCTGATTAGGCAGAGATTGTTCTTTTAAATGAATGGTGAGTACTGCCATGTTTCTAATACATCTCAATAGCAATAAAAAAAGAAATAAATTTGTTGTTGCCATGTTTGTGTGAAAGCTACAGGCACACAAAAATAAATATAAAAAATATATCAAAACAAATAAGAAAAAGAAAGAACTCCGTTTACCGAATTAGGACCCGTATTTTATCAGATTTATGAAAGTCCACAAAACAGACTTCCCCATGTGCAAATTTCAGTGAGCATTCAATATACAGGTGTCGCGCTCCAGCACGTCGCCAAAGATTAACACCAAAACTGTTTGACTTAAAATTTGGCAAAACAACCCATTTTCAAGATATTTCTGAACTAAAGGCAAACAATGAATTTGAAAAAAAATATATACAAAAACACACAAAAACACCGAGCCGATTTTGATTAGATTATGTCAAATTGTATCTGTTACAAACTGAGAATAGACATTAAAAATGGCGGATCCAGAAAACTTTAGTCGGAGTGGGTGGGTATAAATCAAGACCCATTCAACTTTATCGTAGTAAATACTATATTTGGAGGTAAATAATTACGAGGTCAGAAATTATCATTGATGAAAATTATAAATAGATATATGACTGATATTTTTAGGATTGACATTGGCTGAGGGTTTAACTTAATAAACAAAATAAACCGAAAAGAAAATACGCTCATTGAAATGGTACTCCTACATCATTGATTTTCGGTTTAACGCATATTCCGGTTAATCGCATATATTTTTTATGGAAAGTTATATATGCTGCAAATAAGCGGAATAAATTGTGTATGTATAAAATGTATGTACAATAAATACCTGTGTCGGTGCGATGCAAACAAACAAAAACGACAACAAACAAACAAAACAAATAAATATCATCAAATGAAAATGTGCACGTTACTGCTGTTTTATTATTTGTTTTTTGCCACAAGTTGGTTATTGCTGTTTGACGATGCTACTCTGACAAATGAAGTTATTTTAATGCTTATTCCTTTTTCTAAAAATGTCTTGATATCAATTGTTTTTATTTTGAAAAATATTTTGAAAGTAAATAAATGGTATGTAATGGCGATAAAAAGCACTAACGCTCCAAAACCCCCTTTATGGCTGTATGTACTTTCAAGTACTTACTCAACCAGATAAGGAAAGCAAAATATAATGTTCATCAAAACTGATAATTAAGTGAAATGCGAGGTTAGAGTTTTGTAAAACCGGTTAAAGCACCCAAGTCGGACCTTTTTTGCTGACTGACCGTTCCAAGGCGGTAACTGTTGAGTTTGCTCTTGTTGTTAAATGACTCATCACAGATTTGTTCTTACTTTTACATTTGGCTTGCATGTGAATACCTTTATCCCGTGCCCTTCCGGGGTTTGGTATATGTTACAATGCTCATAGGATTTTGTCATATATTCATATTATTAGCGACAATATTTCAATATGTTTAGTCAAACGCGATTCCTATTTATGCTCTCACAGTCTTACTGTTATAAGCGGTGCTGGTAGCACAATCGGCAGAGCGTCGGCCCCCATGTTCGAACCCGGACCGCGACATACCTTAGTCGTAAAAAATGTTAGTTGCATAGTTCCCTTGCTAAGGCATAAGCTAATATATGGGCCGTTCCCATATGATTGGTTGGCTCGGTTTTTAGGAAAATGTGACTGGGTGTGGTATCGTGCCAGGTGTTCACGGCATGCTATACACAGTGAAGGCAGCACTATATCTGCTTCAAGTGAACACCGTCTCCAGATAACAGAATTACTGTTGGTGGGAAGACAAACTCAATAAACAAACATTATCAAACTCCCTGTATTAATTGTATAAACTATAGATTGTATAACAAATTAAATGGTATGTATACCACCCCAAATATACAACCAGTTCACCAGAAAAGATTTGTTTTCATTTGAATAATTTATTTTTGTTCTTCATTTCTGTTCTCTTTTTTGTTGTTGTTTCAGTGTCGTTCTGTTTAATGTCAATCTAATGCACGTCTATTACATAACTATATTTAGAAACTATATTTTTGAACCAATAACCCACTGACTTAATATCCTCATTCCATTACTATAATATAATAATATATAAACATAATAATGCTTTCAAGTCGAAGTCCTACCATAAAATATCGACAATAGTCCACGGAATAAACGCTTATGGATGAGATGGAATTAGCAAAAGCGCCCTTCGAGATTTGAGAATCAATTTAATTATTGTTTTCCTATTTTTATTCACGCGTACTCTTCGGACCAAAACCTCGTTTGATGAACATGCTCGGGGCACAAGGGTGCTCAGTCGAATTTAGAGGAAATAAATTAGGCGAAGCCTTATCCTTCATTCACTAAGTACGAATTGATAAGTATAATAGCAAATAGCAAATAGTGTAGATCCATATCTGCTAGCCCAACTGGGAGTTGTCTAATAAGGTTTGTTTTTGGTGTCTGAAAATACTTCGTAGCGTCTATTATGATCATTACATCGACGTACAGTTATTAAGGAGGAGGACGCATCCCCTTGTCCACCAACCAGGTAGAAGAGTTGAGTTGTGAAAACACAAACATGTAAGCTTAGAAAGTACTCAGCTTTTAAAGTAAATTGTGTCTGTTGATTGCTAAGGTCGAAGTTAGGGGTCCCTTACGGTGTAAATATATTCAGTATTTACTGCGATAACATTGGATCATACCCCCACCCCCGCCCCCTCCAACAAATTTCTGGATCCGACCCTGTGCCATTGCACCCCATATCTAATAAGGATCAGTCCTAGTAGATGCTACCGAACTTTCATAAATATGACGTGTTATTATATTCTACAGGGATATAAATATTAAAGTGTTGGATTTGGAATTATATTAATTACAATCGTGTATTGTTCTACTTGTGGATTATTTCAACTGTGCATATCTACGAGGACATTCTACCGAAAACTCTTTAGGATTATTCGACGTTGGATTATTACAGTGGACTGTTAAAGGGACACCGCCTAAAGGGACAAACTGTAAGCTAACATTTATTTTGCTTTCTCAAATTTTGTCTGATATATTTGTTTTTATTTTGTTACGCCATAGATTTAATTGTTTATTAAAATAAAACGTTATTGTGCTAGTTTGTTGCTGGCTTGTTCTTTCTGTTAGACCATTTCGTCGTTTAGTAAACGTGCCATTCTATAAATAAATCGCGACACCGGTCGTAACACTTCTTCTTCTTCATCATCACCATCATCATCATAATCATCATCATCTTCAACATCGTCATCATTATCTTCTTCGTCTTCTTCTTCTTTTTCATCATCATCATCATCATCATCATCATCATCATCATCATCATCATCATCATCATCATCATCATCATCATCATCCTTCTTCTTCTTCTTCTTCCTCTTCTTTTTTCTTCTTCTGTCTTCTTCTGTCTTCTTCGTGTTCACATTCACTTGAATCCTCCTATTTATTTAAACCACGTCTGTCCTTGCTACCTTCCATGTTTGCAAGTTGTATTTATTTGTAAATAACTTGAGGAATTTAAGAAAGTTGTATTCATGTAGAACATAACGTTCGTACGTGAGCGCGTATGTTTATATGTGCGTGTATGTGCTGTTCTCGTTTCCTCCCTGCACCTGGATATACCGGAAATTGGGGCAAAGAGGAAAAAAGAAAAGGTATCAGTCATTCTTTTCTTTTTTGTGTGTTATTTTTATTTTATTGTTATTGTTATTTTTATTAGTTTTCTTGTATCTGATTATGTATTAATGAAATTTTTCTCTTTCATTTATGATGGACATCAAAGCAAGGTATCATTTATGTAATACGAGATATTTGTAATATTTTGTATCTCAAATTTACGACTCTTTCGTGTTGTTTTACCTGCGTTTCATATTGTACTGCTAGTGTTCTGATTTAAGTTGCATGACCTTTACAATCTACACGTAATTGGAGAAAAAATTGTAATAAGAATAAATAAATAAAGCTAATAAAATTGGGGTATTTATCCACTTCTTAATTACCTTGTGTTTTTATTCGGAAAAAGCATCGTTTGCATAACATTTTCGGAGGTTTGGGCAAAGATTTGAGTTTGAATCAGTATGAAATTAACTAAGTTGACAGTAGAGGTGCTTCCAAGGGTGTTGTTGTTTCCACCGAGAACTGAAGCAACAGCATTGTCTCCCATTGATTTATGTTGTCTCGTATTATTTGCATTAGGAATTAGTGAGTACTTAAGGTACATTGTTATTAACCCAGCGGTATTATATTTCGTATGATATCTAAACACCGTCTTTCCATTGTGTTTCTAAGTCTTTAAGGTTGTTTTGAGCACTTTCTCAAATAGCCAAAAAAAATAATATTAAATAATTAAAATAAAAAAAAAAAATTAAAAAAAAATAAATAAATAAATAAAAAAATCATTGTTACCTAAAAAGGTCTTACAAAATGTTGTTCATTAATGCCTTAGATCTGTGTGAACAGTGAAGCATAAATCACCACCTGTCATTGCAAACAGGTATTTCCTATTCGAACCACGCTGCAGAGATAGCTATTTTTAAACTAAGAAAACCACGTAACAACTCACTTTTGAGATTGCTTTCTATTGTCATCCGGGTAGTCTGATGACGTCGATGTCTATTTTCAGCAGAGATCGCTACTGAGGTAATTTATAGATTTGGAAAGAATGAACAGTTATGGTGACTTGTTTCACAATTTTTACTCTCTTACAATATAGTGTTAAAATCATCTTTATTTAGACTAAAGTATGATTTTATCTAGAAATGATACATACATTTTCAGAAATCGTGGAAAAATACTGTTATACATGCATTTGATAGAGATAAACTGTAAAATGCCACCTTTAATACCATTTTTAATTGTATTCAATTTATCTAGTTTGCAACACAATTAAACTATATATGTGTAAATATACAAATATACATTATATCAAAATCCCAGCTCACAAACGTTTTAGATCATAGTATCTCGTGAGAACAATGTGATTGGTACAAAACAATTAAAACATGGCGTTATGGCGCAGACGACTGGTCAAGGGCGTAGCATGGCATGAGATGATGTCTACGCAAAGCCGACTGTGTGGTCAGGGGACTTGCTCCCAAGGAAAATCTTGTGTCTCTAGATCGTACATTGTGGCTTCCCTGGAGATTTCGGTATCAAGATTGACTAGATTTCAAGAAAAATATTTTTAAAACTTTTATTAATTTACTATGTACATAGCACTGGAATTACAAATGTTCTTATACAATTATAGGTAACACAGAAATGGATAACATATACATGTAAAGTGTTGAGTCATAAATGTAGTTAAAAACAAATAAACAACTGTCTATAGTGCATTATTTAAACTTTATGTTTTATAATATAGGAAAAATTGAAATATTCTTTGTTACTTCATGTAAAAACAGTGAGAAAAGTTTAAAAACATTTTTACTTAAAACAAGGGTTTTGTTATAAATTTCTCTTTAAAAAAATACACGAAATATTAACCAGCGGAGCAGAGTACGTATTTGACATTAAGAAAGAAAATGCATTCTGTTGTTTGTTTCTTCAACTATTTGATTTTATTTTTGTTTTGTGACAAGATTTCAAGTAAAATATAATGTGTGATCGTTCTGAGGACAGAATTTCCTAAGAAGTTCTGATTTGAAATATAAGAGTACAAAACTTGTGCCATGCCAGCAGCTACAAAAAGTTTGCTAAATCGATTATCAAATCATGGTACAAATAGCGGTACTAGTTTAACGCAATAAAAATACACCTTACCCCTATTAGGAAAAGAATTTTGTTTAATTCGTTATGCTTCTTTGGGGACAGTGCGTACGCAGCTGCGTATTCTGGGTGCATGTAGCTATGCGCCTGCTGGCCAAAACAATCTTGATTGGCTCTTGTTTGGACCCGGCTTTTAAGTGAACTGATTAGCGCAGGTTAAAACTTCTAAAAATCGCAGACACAAGTTTTGTCAAAATTCAAAAGTAAACGTTGTTCCGGTCGCTATGTATAATGAAACTATATGAAACAAGCAGGCATTAGGGCATCAGACTGCAACCAATTTATTGTTATTTTTAGTTTTATAACATTGTGTTTCTCTTTTCGCCATTTTCAAATATAAACCTTTTAATTTTTTGACGAATTAGTTTTTTTTTTGTAATTAGTAAATACAATATAGTAAATTTGTTTTGATTGGGTAAAACAACGCGCCTGCCATTGGCAATATGGCTAATGGTTAATATCCTATAATATAGTTCACAGGACGTCTGCAATTGTTATAAGCAGTTTCTTTGTGAGTTGTTGAAACAAAAACACAACAAAAAACCCCAAACAAACAACGAAAACAAACAAACAAAACAACTTGATGCCCCATCTCTCTGAACAGATTAAAATATTAAGGTAAAACATGACAATTCGTGTGATCAAAAAAGCTATTTGTTAAAAGCGGTGTCCGACAGTTTGTCAATATCAAATGAATGAACAAATTATTTTCGCCCCTGTTTTGGGAATGTATGCATAATTTCAGCATTAACTCATTCTTTAGCTTAAGTTTATGCGATTTTAAAACTACCACAAGTATTACACAGTAGAAATAGTAAAATAAACAGCTATTTTTTCCAAATCTATAATTATGCACAATGGAGAGTTCTGCTGAAAATAGATATCGACGAATGAGCGGTTTACCCGGATGATGTTATATCATGTTCTTAAAAGTTAGTGGTCACGTGGTTATCTTTGTTTATTGAGTTTATAGTCTCACTAACACTATTTTAGTTATCCGGAGACGGTGTCGACTTGAAGCAGATATGATGCTGCCTTCACTGTGTATAGCATGCCGTAATCACCTAGCATGATTCCACACCCAGTCACATTATCATGACACCGAGTCTATCAGTCGTGGAACTACCCTTATATTTGCTTGAGCGTTAGCAATGGAGCTATATCACTTCCATTTTTACGACTGTGGTATGTCGCGGCCCGAGAATACATGTTTATTATAACGTGTCCGGTGTTATTTACAACACGGGTTGGATACAAATGAACAGCTGGTCATTCACTGGCGGATCAAAAAGTTTTTGGTTGGAGAGGGGGGAATGAATCAAAATCCATTTAACTTTATCGCAGTAAATTCTAGAAATATAAATACACAGTAATGAACCATACCTTCGATCCTTGCAGTTGACAGACAAAAATTACTTTAAAGCTTACATTTATGTTTTTCACAACATAACTCTTTTACCTGGTTGACGGGTGGGGGGTGGGGGGGGATGCTACCCCCGGATGCCTCCCGGATGTCGCTGGTGTTTTTTTTTCAGGTAGCATGGATCTTTGAGATTAAAATTGGTCAAAACTCTCGAATACCAACTTAATTATGTGGATACATTCGAAGATCGACAAATTAAAAACTTTTTCATTGGCTGCGCGCTAGAGCGCGACGCCTTTATATGGAATGCTCGCTGAAATTTGTACATGGGGAAAGTTTGTTTTGCGGAATTTCATATCCCGGATAAAATATGGGTCGTAATTCGGTACATGAAGTATTTTTCATTTTTTTATTTCTCTATTTATATGTATTTGAATAAAGAAAGATACCGGATATCACCCTTAAATAAGTTTACAAATTTATGTAAATAATTCTTTTAAATTTGTTTTAATCGCGTGAGTCGCCTATGATGCTTGTACTATCTTCACATAACTTGCCAGTCACAGTAACAAAAACCTAAATGCGTTACGTCCGATAATTATTTTCAAACCTCTCGGCGTATTTTCGTCTCAGATTGGTTGGAGTAGGAAGTGTGGTCGTATGTAAAATGTAAAACGGTTGGCCAGAATGCGTGACAATTTACCTGTGGAAAGTCCTAAACAAAGAATAAAACATCACCTTTATATATCATGTTTTTTCTTTAAAACTTAAAAAACAAACAACAACAAACATATTAACAATTTTAATCGAATTATGAGAAAAGTGGCATCTGCGCTTTATAATTTAAATTGTCGCGCAGCTGCAAGACTTAAAACAACAACAACAACAATAACAACAAGTGCCTTTTTATCGTCCATATTTCGCCCAGTTTTTTTTTGCGAAGAAGAAAATAACCCATCTCATTTCCGAACCATTTTCTCGCAGCTGCGCAAATTTAGCTGAACATTATTTTCTTGCCTTTTTTCTGTTTTTGTTTTCTTTTTCATGTCTTGTTTTGTTTCTGTTTTGGCATGGTTAAGAAATGGAGTTAGACTTTTAGAGTTGCATTCTCGAAAGCTTGTAGTGCATGTATTTGGAAAAGATTTATTGAGTTTATTGATACACCGGTTCATATCTGAAGCGACTCACTAAAACAGCTTTTGCAGAAGATATGTGTCGAGAAGAGGTGACTGTGTATGTTATTGTGTTTCTTTATACTTTATCTCGTGTATATAGTCCTTACAGTTCCTGTACAAATACTATTTTATTGTTTTCAAAATATCCCATTTATATTATATACACCCGGTGTAGGTGTTGGTTATCGCACGTTAATGGGCTGTTTACAATCGGAACTCTTCGGGTAATTCAGTCCTCGGAACAATCATCCCTCGGATGTATCTGGTGCAATGGTACTTAAAGAAATCACGATCGTTTTGTTCGCCGGAAGTCGGAAGAATATCCCTAAAATGTAGATCGCACACAACATAAACAATGGCGTCGTTTGAAAGCTGTTTTGTTTGCTGCGCTTTTTAAATTAAACTTGGATGATTAAATTTGAAGCAGCCACAAATTGAAGTTTAACTGGCATCGTTCTATAGTGAGCTGTCATCCGAGCTGCCATTTTTGTTTTGACGTCTGTCACAAAATAAGTTTCATTTAAAAAAATGGACGAGGTGATCCGACTACCTACATACATCCGAGAGATGATTCGTGAATTATCCGAGGTGTTCCGATTGGGTTGTTAACTTACATGTTTTGTCTCCGAGAGAACTTTCTGGAATGACAAGTCAGAGAGCTCTGTTAAATCCGGTTTATGCACTCCAATCTGTCCATCGAGGCTCTACCGAAATTAATAATTAAATATTTAATAAACAAGAATGGCGGTTTCTATTTATCGCACAAACATCTTGTATGTGTGTAAAACATAGCTTTGAATTGAAACATGCAGTACGAGAACTTCGATACGTCAGAGCATGAAACAACGTCACGACAGCGGACGTTTGTATATCTAGCAGACAGCTATAAGGTTGTCGAAAATATCCAAAGGAGGTTTGTCGCTAATTGAATACACAAGTTATAAAACTCATGACCAGTGGGACAATTTAGCAAAAGCTGTTTATTTAATACATATTACGAAAAAAAAAATTTAATTACACTTCCGGTTTTAGGTAAAAGACCGGAAGTAGACACATTCATATGGTGTGGTATCATGCCAGGTGTCCATGGCATTGTTTACACAGTGAAGGCTGCACTATATTTACTTTAAGTGGACACCGTCTCCGAATAACTGAAATATGGTTGATAGGACGATAAACCCAATAAATAAAACGAAAAAACTCTTATAATTTGTTTTTATATGTACAAAGTCGCATTTAGTTCATTATATATATCGTAGACGCTTAGCACAAGTTTTTATCTTGCTGCAGGCAGCATTGTATTTATTCCAATAAGCACGTTCACTGTATCATTACAGTCTTGATGGGTTAGACGGAGTAGTCTGTGGTGTTTACGTACGCGCTAGGTGTAACAACACGTTGTCAGTCACGTAGGTATGGTCAAAGGTGGTATCCGACAGTTTGGACCAGTTTTGTCTCTCTCATGCAGACAAATTCATTATTCTTTCTTGAAAAGATTCCGAGAGGTGCTGTCAATTGATATCCTACATTGATGAAACAAGTAAGACATAACACACCACTTATCATTACAAAATATGTATTTCCTATCCGAGCAACGCAGGTTAGTTAGCTATTTTTAAACTAAGAAGACTACCTGACCATTTACATTTGAGACCACGTTATTTCGTCATCCGGTTATTCCGCTCTGACGTCGATGTCTATTTTTAGCCAAGGTTACTATCTTGCTTATTTACATATTTGAAAAGAATGAATATTAAGAGGTTTTTTTCCGCATTTTTTATCGTCTAATAATACAGGTAGCGTTTAAAATCGTCTTAACTTAGACTAAAGTATAAGTTTATGCAGGAATAATACCTAAATTCTCAAAAAACGGGGAAAATATAGTTTGACATGCAATTTATATCGGCAAACTGTCGGATGCCAGCTTTGAAAGCAGGTATGTTCAAGTTCCCCCAGATGATGCGTAAGATGTTCCTCCTTTAAGTCAACTGTGTAAAGGTCTAGAGGACTAAGGAACACATTTACAACTGTCACACTCAGGCTAATAAAATAGGGCTATTTGTATCTTAAAACACTGTTTAGAACGTTAAGCTGAATTATTAGCGATGCGAGATACGAAGGCATGGGATGGAATTAGCAGGTATTTTTGCCGATACTGTGCAGCGACATTTCTATCATTATAGCACAGGGGCACGTATGAGGTGCCCAGGGACTGAACCCGGCCGGTCCATTATACTGACACCGACGAGTCAGTCGTTATGTTGTCCCCTTAACCGTGAGCGTTAAGAAGGAAACCACTACTACCAACTTTAAAGTCTTTGGTTAGACCTGGCCGGGGTTTGAACCCACGACCTCCCGGTCGTCAAGCCGACGCTCTACCGAGATACAAAGGTCTGACGACAAATATCAATTCTTCTATAGATGTTTGATCTTTACTGTTGTCTTGAACCAATTAGCCGTCCCAGACCCAGTTTACTTCTGTCTTTCAGCTGTGTAAAAGAAATCGACATTTTAGTTCCAATAAAAATTCAGACTAAATATACTTACCTCGTCACATAGCGGAAAGTATTTAAAGCTTATATCTGGCGATAGATGTTTTACCGATTATTGTTTCTTCTTCTCATATGTTTCGATCGACCGACCGTGTAATTATCAAATAAGTCATTTTTAAGAGAAAATGTCCTGCAAAATCCTGTTCATGGATGCCATAGAATTGTGTGAACAGTCAACAATAAACGCCCACTTGTCACTGCAAACAGGCTTCTCCTATCTGAGCCACGCTGCAGAGAAAGCTATTTTTACACCAAGAAAACCATGTGACCATTTATTTCTGAGATCACGTTATATCGTCATCTGTGTAATCCGCTCTGACATCGATATCTATTTTCAGCTGAGACCACTAAACATTTATTTAGACTAAAGTATGAATTTAAGCAGAAATTATGCCCAAATTCCTTAAAGTAGTGGTAAGATATTGTAACATATATATTTGCTATAGGAAAACTGTCGGATATAACATTTAAATACAATACAATACAATACAATAAAAATAAATAAGTAAATAAATAAATAAATAAAAAATATAAAAAATAAAAAGATAAAATAAGTAAAAAAAAAAGAAAGAATAACAATCACAGTATAGAGGTTTCAAATAATTAATAATGATATTTTTAATGTTCTTAAAGAGGCACACTCCCATAGCATGGCTGTCTCAGAAAAAAAGAAACTCGGTTGCATGCGTGACTTCTCGATATTATCTGTCCAATTTGGCCTACATTCGTCTTAAATTTGACAGGATCGCTTACTACTTTATGTGTGTAGCTTTATATAGAAGCAGTGTCTTCTGAAAGTCTCACAGCGACATTTTACTGGCAATTTTCAAAGCTAGACAATCTCTGAAGAAAGTATTTTTTTCTAGTATGCAAATTAAAGATTATAATGCAGAATTGATATAGGCTTTTGTATAGACATTCGGAATGTCGCTGATTATTCACTTATCGTCTCTCTAATCGTATCACTAAGGCAATATTCCTAACTGGAACTTTTTTTTATTCTTACATATTTCCCAAATCCCCGTGCCAAATGTTCCGAGTACTGACAGATGTCAAAACGAAGAAGACCGCACGGAATCCTTCGAACGACTTCATTTCCCCCCTAACTTTCTTACATCTTCGAGTTACTTCGACTTAAATTTTACTGTAGACTACATTTAAGGCGTAATCATACAGCAAACAGGAAGTCGCGATTCTGTTGGTATTATTGCATCAGATCATCCGAGGGACGATCGTGGTGCCGAAGGCGGAATTACCCGAGGTGTTCCTATTTTAGTAAAGACTATGATATGACGTGGGGTTTTATACAATGTACTGTCGTTTGCAAGACCTTCAAAATAAATTGAGCATATTTTTGTACATTCGAGGGATCAGCGTACCAAAGACGGAATTACTCGAGGGATTCCAACAGAAGTAGAGAATGCGATATGACATGGAGTTTAATAGTGAAGTTACAAGGCTTCGTGAATAAATAAGGCATGTAGGTTTTCTACTGGAAGTATTTTCTTACCCTGTTAAGATGCAACACTACCATGAGTGTCATATTGTAATTAGCCCACACAACGTGGAATAACGGTGCAGTGGAAATAATCTTCTTTGTTCCATAATATCCGAGGCAGACCAAATAGAAGGTAGGTCATTTTCATCATTAGACTTTATCGGCTGCTGTTTTAGAGTAAGTACCAATATAAACAGTGAAATTTCTCTCGTTTGCATTAAAGCGATCTCTTAATCTATTACAATTTAGCAGAGACCAGTATCGAGCTTTTTATACAGCTGGAAAAAAATCTCATTTAGAGTGATTTTTTTCGCGATACGTTCTGTCTTACAATTCAGTTAGCGTTTAAAATCGTACTGATTAAGACAAAATGTGAGCTTGTACAAAATGTAGTCCCAAATTCCTCAAGGCATTGGTTCGATATTGTTGTATATATAAATCCCCACTCGTAATTGCAATCAGCTTTCTCCATTCTGTGCCACGCTGCAGATATAGCTATTTTTAAAAGTAAGAAAACAACGTGACGCTTTACTTTTGAGATCGCGATATATCTATTTTTTTAAGCAAAAAATCACTATTGTGCTTGTTTATATATTTGGCAAGAATGAATATTTATAGGATTTTTTTTCTCAATTTGTACTGTCTAACAATATAGGCAGTGTCGCAAATCGTCTTTACTTTGACTATAGTATAATTTGATGCAAAATTATGCATATATTCCACAAAATCGTGGACAAATATTGTAACATGCTTTTGTTAGAGGTAAACTGTCGGATACCACTTTTAACAGAAAGACCTTACGGACTTGCTTAATATCGCCGTCAATATTATCTAATTTGTCTCAGTTATTAACACTTATTTGACGATTATACAACAGTTAATTCCAGGCAAGACAATATTAGATCACTGAAGATTTCGAAAATTCGAATAGTTTTTATCCGAATGTTCGAATGTTCGGAACAATGTTTTTATAGATCCTAGTTAACAAGAACATATTTAACTCGTCTGTAACAATTGTAAGACTTACGGAGAAAGTGTTAACATAGGCATAAAAAACCCGGCGTTTATTGCGATTTTATAACATGGAAGAGCACCATGTTAACACTCAAGATTATAAAGATGAAGTCAGATATGTAAATACTCCCAAGACTAACAAACTGATTGAAGTGTTTGTGCATTTGATAAAACCTTCACCTTTTTAACTTGCCCCTATCAGATCTGCCTTTTATGTTTATTTGTCTCATTTTGTCATTCATTAAGATAATCGAGGTGTAGTCAATCTCATGAATATTCGTTCAATGTCGGCATTTATCGTTTTACGATGTTACATGTTCGATCATTTACGTCAACATTCGGCCATTCGAGAATAGAATCACCCGATTTTAGTTTTCCAATTTTATCAAATGAAATCGCGTAATTTCTTCCATCTAAAATGGCGACAAGGAATCGCGGTCAGCGAGGAAGATTCGTCAAAAAAGGCAAAATTTAAGCAAAGAAAGAAAGATGTGTGTTGTTCACATGTTTTTGGAGTATTTTTATTTAGAAAAGTATACTCTAATAAAAATGTAGAAAACAAATGACATAATGTTTATTTTTTAATCATCCAAATTTGACATGTAAAGGTAAGATTTGAGGACGTCGACCTAGTACATAAAAATTTCCAAAATTAAGTTAGTGGAGGTGAAAAGTTGTTAAAATTTGGAAAATAAACCAGACTACAATGCTGAATAATATGATATATCTTTTGTAAGGATTCAATTTAATCACTATTACACATCTAGTACATTAAACACTTTCCACACATCTGATCATAACCAAAGAGCCGAGAAGCGACATGAATGTATATTCAACACGTCTAGACGTCGTCTCTCTTTTCATTTTTATGTTTCTCATCTTTCTTCGTCTATATCAATTTTGTCCGTCTTTTGCATATAAATTATCCGGAAATAGTGTATCATTTTATCACCTTTCTAAGCTAGAAATCGTGATGAAGCAAATCACTGCCGTGATGTCAATTTGTAATAAGATAATAGGATATTTGAAGCATAGGGGCAGCTAACTTCTTTAGCTGTGTTTCGATTCAGACAGACGTCATTTGATGAAGTTAATTAGATACCTCACGAGCTAATTATAACGTTTCTATTATAAGACTTATCCGGTACATTGTCAGAAAGTACAAGCATTCATTTGTACTCTTTTGTATAATTTACTGCGTCTTTTGCAAAACAGCATCACGAATTCACGTACCTGACTAATTGGCTAAAAGAATCTTGGCATGGAGTTATGTTGACCAAATATATTGGCCATTTTAAAACAATTTTTAAGAGGAAATGCATGTTTGATTAATACTGGATTATTTCTCAAGCTGGTAAGAAGAGATTGAGGAGAGAGCAAACTGTTTAGATGCCAGGGATGGATCCATGGGGTGGGGGATGCATCTTCCCACCATTCAGGTAAAAGAGTTGAGTTGCGAAAACACACACACACACACACACACACACACACACACACACACACACACACACACACACACACACACACACACACACACACACACACACGCACGCACGCACGCACGCACGCACGCACGCACGCACACACACACACACAAGCACACATCGGCACACACATACGCACGCACGCACACACACACACACACGCACACACACACATGCGCGCACGCACACACACAAGTACACGCACGCACACACATACACAGACATGCACGCACACACACACAACACACACACATCCGCACTCACGCACACACGCACGCACGCACACGCACACACACACGTACACACACACGCGCGCGCGCACGCACACACACACAAGCACACACACACAAACACTCACACACATACACACACACACGCACGCACGCACACACACACACAACACAACACACACAGACACACACACGCATGCACACACATACGCGCACGCGCGCGCGCGCACACACACACACATATTCGATAAAGTTGAATGGATATTGAGTCACACCCCACCCACCACCACCAAATTTTTCTGGATCCGCCCCTGACTGTATTTTCTTTTCTTCGGAGAGCATTTTTGAGGAAATTGTAACGTAGACCGAGAAGCGGATATCATGTTGCTGAACAGATTGCACAGGGAGAGGTCAGTTATATGTATATATATATATATAACTGGTCAATTATAGGACGGTACTCCAGCAAACCCAGCGCCTATACTAATATACGTTACTCAAGTAACTGTACAATAGTATGTTTCATGACTTATAGACTGAGCCCGAACATTTCGTTACTTGTACAATTGTTTTGGTCGGATTCGACACTTAATTTTAAGGTGTGCTGCATCCGGTGCAAGTTGAAAATGTGAAATGTGAAAGTACAAAAAAGACACGACAGATAACAATTATAAATAGGCCAAACGGCATATTCGTGTGATTTAAACATTTATGAGAGCAAAGTATGAGATTAACCTTTTACTATATTGGAGCTTGGAGCTTAGTAAATGGGAGTTTTAAACCGGAATTGAATTGCCGAATTGTAGAAAGTCGTGGAGAGTGTGCGTGTGCGTGTGCGTGTGTGTGCTATTTATAAAGCCTTTGAAATTGAAAAAAGAGAACTTGCGAACATCTTTCATGTTGATATATACATATATTATGCATTTAACACTTTTAATAAACCGGCCGCAATAGCTCAATTGGTAGAGCGTCGGCTTGTGGATCGGGAGGTTGCGGGTTCAAACCCCGGCTGGGTCAAACCAAAGACTTTAAAGTTGGTAGTAGTGGCTTTTCGCTTAACGCTCGGGACTAAGGGGGCAGCATTACTCCTGACTTGTCGGTGTCAGTATAATGGATCGGCCGGGTTCAGTCCCTGGGCACCTCATAAGTGCGCCTGTGCTGTAATGATAGAAATGTCGTTGCACAGTATCGACAAAAATACCGGCAAATCCCCTCCCCTATTCGAGATAGGCGCTGCAGGGTGGATGGTGGTAACTGAAAAGTATTAAAAGAAGTACCGCCAACAGATAAACTAGTCCGACTATCCATGTGTTTTTGATTACTTGTTTTAATTACAGGTTAATGAAGTGGCAATGCAGAAACATTTATCCTACACTTGGGCCGCAGCATCTAGGTAGTCTGGGCCTGAAGGACTGAATTCCCAATCATTTTAAGTTCGACACGGGTATATAAAGACTGTATTATATAAAAGAAACATAATATAATACGTTAAAACGGCTCTAATACGTAACGTGTAAAAATATTACTGATCCGAATATCCCTCGCAGGTACCCATTTATACACATGGAACAATTCTAGGTAAACGTTTTGCTCAAGGAAATAAGCGGCGACCTGATCGGGGTTCGAACCACGGACCCCTGATCCTCTAAACTCCTGTAAACTAAACTGACTCGGTCAGATCTTAGACATAGTACAGGTAGTCAGTCACATTTCACCATTTTGCTGATGTACTCTTAAACGTTTGACCTGCACACCCTTTTCACGTGCATCCGCAGGGTAAAGGTCAAGGACATTGCATCTTGCAGCGGAATATATCAATTCAAGAGACATTTTTTTATTTCTTTTAAAACGCGATAAATCCAGTTCAAGCAAAATGTCCGCCTTATTTTTTTTGTCATTTATACTTAAAATGAAAAGCATCATTATGGTACAATGGTTGGATCAAGAGTTTATTGTCAATAAATTTGAGACAAAATTATTGGCAATTTTATGTGATGCTGCAGACGAGAAATTTAATGAAATGATTGAAAAAAAGTTACCGCCTTTGGACGGTCAGTCGGCAAAATCACCGAATTGCATGCTTAAGTCATTTTTAACAGAGCTCCAACCTCGCTCTTCCTAAAATGTTTCTTCGAAGCAAACAATGCAAATTAAAAGAACTAAAATTACATATCTATATCTTTTGCAAAGAAAGAAAAATAAGAAGCATAAAATATTCAAAGAAAATCCAACAGTTGCCGAACTGGAAATTTCTTTGTGGGTTGTTTGACGCTATGATTTTAAATGCAACGAACTGGTTAACATAGGTACACAATGTACAATTATTTCTTTCTTGGCAATTTGACATTTTTTTACAGATTTAAGGCAACAGAATACTTTGAGATAAATATTCCAAGTAGTCACATAACCTGAAACAAAGATATACAATTTCACTTTGGAAGTGAATTATTATTATTACGTTGTTTCATGTTATAAGGGGGTGGGGTAGGGGGTGCAGTGGGGTAGGGGGTAGGGGGATAGGGGTTAGGGGGGGGGGGTAGGGGGTAGAGGTGGGTGGGGTGGGGCAGAGCTTTTGGGTTAATTTTGAACAATCAATGTATTTGCAAATATTTACATATAAATGTACAAACACATGTTAAAATATGTATAAATAACACATGTATTAATGATTAGATTCTAGTAGCAAAAAGCCGAAAATTACACACAAAAAATACGTTGAAATGTACGTTCTTAAGTATTTCAGTATTTCTTCCTTAATCTGTTTTGTTGGCTGTTATCGTACGACGTTTCTTTTTATACTTTTCGAGTGAAGGTGTAATATTAGTGGCATCAGCACTAGGCTACCCTCACGCAATTTAATATGCGCTTAGGATCCTGGGAAAAATACTAAGATATACAACACGAGACACACCTTGGAGTAGATGTTTGAAGAAGACAAAAGGTCACAGGTAATTTAACATGTTATGCTAGAGAAAACGAAGAAAATCGAGTAAATATATTACAGACATGACAAGCCTTGTTCAATATGTAAAAATAAAAAAAAAATAGTAACTTTAGTAAAAAAGTGAATTAAATATGGAACGAACACCTAATAACTTTTGTTTAAGGTACAAGTCAGTAAGGTAAGTCGTTGGTTGAACTATTTTATCAGTATTTAGGTATAAGTAACAATTCAACTATATGTTTTAATTATTTTTCCAAGGTAGTGTTCAATGATTTATAAATAGAAGGCTGTTATCAAAATACTTTTAAATATATTTTCTTATAAAGATCATGTAGTTTGTATCTTTAAAGAGAGCGTAAGTTGTGCTTTAGCCAAAACACTACAATTACACATTTGTTGAACATATTATCTTTACTCTGTGTAATACGCTGAAACAGTTTTCATTAATAGGTAAATAAGAAAAGGTCCTATCAAAATTTTCACAGATATTTAAATTTTTATCTACATGTAGACAAAGGCAAACAAGCTAAATGTAAATGTGACAAAAAACACTGAGACGAGACATAACACACAAAAAGAAAAACCATCAGTTACCGCCTTGGAACGGTCAGTCGGCAAAAGGGCCAACTGGGGTGCTTAAACCTGGTTTGTGGAGCGCTCCAACCTCGCACTTCCTGAAGGTTTTTCTATCAAACAAACAGTGTAAATAAAAATATCCCGTCAAAGTGACACAACTAACAGTAAGCACCTGCATCGGGAGTTAAAACAGATATAATGAACATATGTACAGTATTTACAGAAGATAAAAGCCTCGGCAACCAAAAAAATCCAAATGAGAGAGTAGTTTAAAATAAAATAAAGCAGTACAAGCGCTGATATATTTTAAGAACCATATAATGACGTCACCTATAACGGTTAAGGATTTTATCGAGTAATTGACATCACTTTTTTCTACTCGTAAAATCACACAAATGATAGGTCTGTTACAGAAATTACTCGGTTTTATGCGTGGTGTCCTATAATTATCTTCTTTTCCTGGACGTACATTCGTCTAAATTTGACAAAAGCTTTTATCAGTACATGCGTGTTTCTTTTTATAACATCTTAGTTTTATAAGACATCAAAGCCACACATTTCGGACAATACAAAGATACCACTGTAAGTATTATTGTCTTTTATGTATTAAAATAGATTAAAGGTACGACACATTGCTTTTCCAGCGCAAGATTAACAATAAAAATACCAATCAAATTGTGCAAGAATGATAATAAAAGTATCAATCATATAAGATAAGATTAATAATAAAAATACCAATCAAATTGTGCATGATTGATAATAAAAATATCAATCATATAAGACAAGATTAATAATAAAAATACCAATCAAATTGTGCATGATTGATAATAAAAATATCAATCATATAAGACAAGATTAATAATAAAAATACCAATCAAATTTTGCATGATTGATAATAAAAATATCAATCATATAAGACAAGATTAATAATAAAAATACCAATCAAATTGTTCATGATTGATAATAATAGGATCAATCATAGTGTGCAAGATTAATAATAATAATAATAATAATAATAATAATAATAATAATACCAATCATATTATGCAAGATTGATAATAAAAATATCAATCATAAAGTGCAAGATTAATAATAAAAATATCTATCATATAGTGCAAGATTTATGATAAAAATATCAATCATATAGTACAATATTAATAATAAAACTATCAATCATATAGTTTATGATGAATGATAAAAATATCAATTATATAAAAAAGCCGTCTGAAATGAAACAGTTCTTGGTTTTCCATCACATACCGTTAGCAAGCAAAGAAATTAACTCGGATCTAGCAATCATAATTAAGGTACCAGGTTCTCAATGCCAGACACACGGATGTCTAAAGACCTTTGTTCTTGACAGGAAATGGAAATAGATAGTTTCCACATCAGTGAAAATCCTTTATCTTGGCAGCCATCTTTGATGGTAACTTCAAGGGATTTTCAGATGAATTGTATAGAAGGGTAAATTTTCTTTTCTTGTAAGTTCTTCATTTGTGGTCCCAAAATTAAAAGCTATACGCCATTGGAAAGCTCTTGAAATTCATAATTTTAGAATACAATACTTTTACAATTGATAAATGCACACAGAATTAATACACAGAAATAAATAAAACTATTTGCTCATACTTAAAACAAAATGAACAGTGTATCATTTTCGGTTTTAATTCTTTAACCTATTAAACTATCAAAATATAGTTTTGATATTTAAAATACTTTTTAAAAACTGTAAAGTTTGATATTAAATTCAGTAAAATAGACTGAAAAAACAACAACACAGTGGTGAGTTTAATACAGCACATCTTTCCCGATTTCGGCCAGCATTAGCTTCTGCCCACATTGATGGCTGCCTTAAACTGTCTTATCAGTGTCGATGACATCACATGGAAACTCTCTCTCCCTCCCTCTCTCTCTCTCTCTCTCTCTCTCTCTCTCTCTCTCTCTCTCTCTCTCTCTCTCTCTCTCTCTCTGTCTCTCTCTTTAACACATTTGACTTTTTATTATCTGACGAATTTTTTTTATTTTGACAATTACGACAGTTTTTGATGTGACAGATGGAAATAGCGACGAGGACCCACAGACCGAGGACAATTGCAGTCGTGGCGAGCTCCTACAATAATGGATCAGCAATCTGTGAAGAGAACAGGACGTGCGATGAGTGTTTATTTCTCAATTTTTGTTCACTCCCAAGGGAAGCATTAAGACCTCTTGTCAAGTCAAATAAAGGCAAGTCCTCTTCACCGAGTCGTGATTGGAATCGTGGTCATTTCGTTACTTGTGTCCAGTAATTCGCCGTGTTGTAATAACGAATAAAAGGGTGCCTGCTGCTAGGTGTTACAATATATAGGTCACTCATTGTTATATGTGCTTGTAATTTGTTTTACGAGAAACATTTTGCAGTTTTTGCAGTAAACTGGACTGTTTTATTTTTTTTTGTTGAATAATTATTGAAACGCATTATTTGGTTTTTATCCGTTTTATGTATAATGTATGAATGTAATGTTATAAAGAAATATTATTGAGCTGGGCTTTTTTTCTGTTTTGTGTCATCCCACTGAGGTAAGATGGTCCTCCGAATGGTTACCTGTACACACTAGACTAAAATTAATATAATTAAAAATGTGTATGCAAAAGAAAGGTAAAGCACGTTTGAACGTGCATTGTCTAAGAAAAGAGTACTATATCAATTATGATGATGATGATTCTTCTTCTTCTTCTTCTTCTTCTTCTTCTTTTTCTTCTTCTTCTTCTTCTTCTTATTATGATTATTATTATTATTATTATTATTATTATTATTATTATTATTATTATTATTATTATTATAATAATTATTATTATTTCAAAACATATTTATTTGGATAAAACCATTGACTGAAATCAATGAATATAATTTAACAAATCTTCAACTGAATGTTCTAAAGCCGAACAGGAGTAAGGGATACAAGAACAAA
Source organism: Sinonovacula constricta (assembly GCA_007844125.1). NCBI lineage: Eukaryota > Metazoa > Mollusca > Bivalvia > Cardiida > Solecurtidae > Sinonovacula > Sinonovacula constricta. The sequence goes on along the minus strand of CM017561.1, from coordinate 30,440,247 downwards.
CCATCTCTCTCTCTCTCTTTCTTTCTCTGTCTCTGTCTCTCTCTGTCTCTGTCTCTGTCTCTCTGTCTCTGTCTCTCTCTGTCTCTCTCTCTCTCTCTCTCTCTCTCTCTCTCTCTCTCTCTCTCTCTCTCTCTCTCTCTCTCTCTCTCTCTCTCTCTCTCTCTCTCTCTCTCTCTCTCTCTTTCTCTCTCTCTCAATATATATTATATTATTATATTAGTTATATTATTGACCTTATGGCTTAGTTAATCTTAGATACAGTACAAATTTAGTCTAAAACAGGTCAATCAACGTTAAATATTTTTCAAAATACATCCTCTGAAGACAGTTCTTAAACAATGCCTAGCGTGCACATTCTGGCCATGACATCGGATAGACGAAAATAAACAAGACACACGTTACCTTCTTATGGCGAGTTTTTCCAGCTTTTGTAAGTCTGGTCTCCTCAGAATTTAAAGGGAACTTTATCGGACCTTGTAGCGCAATCGTTAGAACGTAGGCTCCAGGTACGGGAGGCCCCTGGTTCGATCCCGGGCCGCAACATACCAAGGTCGTTAAAAATGGTAGTAGTATAGGTACCTTGCTAACGCTCAAGCAAATATAAGGGTAGTTCCACGACCGGTTGGCCCGGTGTCAGGATAATGTGACTGGGTATGGTGTCATGCCAGGTGTTCATGGCATGCTATACACAGTGAAGGCAGCACTATATCTGCTTCAAGTTGACACCGTTTCCCGATAACTAAAATACTATTGGTGGGACGATAAACCCTATAAACAAACAAACAGGCTTTGACAAATAGCATAAATCAGCAAGCTCACAATTAGACCTGTCTGATCAGAATCAGCATAATTATGCCGTAGTGTCTTGTAACATGCCTTGTTATCTTTGCGTGTTGTTTAGTAGCGTAAGTCTATATCTGCTTCAAGTATCTCCAGATAACTGAAATATTGTTGGTGGGACGATTAACCCAACAAACAAACAAACAAACAAACAAACAAACAAACAAACAAACAAAAAAAAACACACAAACAAACAAACAAACAAAAGGGACTCTGTAATACATGCACTGCATACTGGCTAGAATACATTAATATCACAAGGTCCTATGCGTATTTATATTCCAACGGGGGAAAAACACAGTATAGAGGTGTTAACTTGCCACTCATATTTAAAAGGGGCAAAATACGAGAATAAGAGAGCAAACCCAAAACATTTGCCGTTCAAGGCGGCAATCGGTAAAATGACTGACTGAGATGGATAAACCGATTTACAGACCCCCAACCACACACTAATACGATTTCTCAAACACTAACAGTGAAAATTGATTTTAAACAGCAAATTTATTTCAAACAACTGAGCTAATTAGAGTGGTTTAATGGTCACAATGAAGAGCATACTTTGAAGCAAGCGTACAAAAGGAGCAATTTCGCTTACAGTTCAATTTTGTGCACTCTAACTGTCCAGCAAGTATTAATACATAGATAATTGGATATATTCAAAAGGATTTAATATTTGATACTGAAATATGAAAAATATATATGTAGCGCATTTAGACTGAGAGAGGATGTACGACAGGATAGGCCGTATTTCTATGGCAGAAGTTGTTGAATGCTAATGTTAGTTCTAGTTTTTGTGTGCACTAAAGGCTATGTATGCATCAGTTTTATCATATCAAAATGTAAAATTTAATCCCATTCTATCAAATATCGGTGTAAACAGAGAGACCCAGCAGTATGTTATGTTTATGGGGGTGGGGTGTAGGGCGCTTTTCTTAAATAGAAATAGAAAGTATCAGAATACAGAGTAGCAAAATAGGCTGCTAAGTACAACCCTTATCAGTACATATGCGAGGACAATCGGAACTCCTCGAGTAATTCCGTCCTCGGGACAATCATCTCTCTCGAATTATCTGGTGCAATGATACTTAAAGATTTTGTTCGCCGGAAGTCGAAAGATTATGCCTAAAATGTAGTTCGCACAAAACATAAACAATGGCGTCATCGAACAGCTGTTTTGTTAGCTGCACTTTGTAAATTAAACTTGGATGATTTAAATTTGAAACAGCCACAAATTGAAGTTTAACTGGCATCGTACTAGAGTGAGCTGACATCCGAGCTGCCATCTTTGTTTTGACCTTCTGTCACAAAATAAGTCCCATTTAGGGAAATGACCGAGGTGATCCGACTACCTACATACATCCGAGAGATGATTCTTGAATTATCCAAGGTGTTCCGATTGATGCGAGGAATGAGATTACTACATCGCTTCATTCGGATAATTCATGAATCGTCTCTAGGATGTTTGACGGAAATAACCCCGCGAAAGAAAACATGTCGGTGACTATGAAGTCAGCAAAACAGTAATGTATACTGATACTCTATACTGAAATTGCAAAAACAGTTGTTTATCTAACGAGATGTGAGCAATTAAATGGATTAATAAAGGTTTGTCGGATAAAATAATCACATACACTACATCTATCGCTTTTTTGAAGAACGTTTTTTAATGGCATATTCTTCTTCTGGGAAACGGAATGACAGTGATTCTGTAAGTATCATTGCGCCATATAAATCTGTAGGATGATAGTCCCCAATCGAAGTTCCTCTGGTAAATCGTGAATTATCCGAGGCGTTCCGATTGATCTGAGAGATGATTCGTGAATTGTCCGAGGTGTTCCGATTTGATTGTCCCGAGTACGGAATTACCCGAGGAGTTGTAATTGTCCATCACTCCTCGATAACCGTTTTCTGATGAGCATAATTCTCAAAGAGCAGACTGAGGAACGTATTCACCAACCATTTTTACGCCTAAGTTATGACTTTAGCCCAAGTCACAATTTTCATAAAAATAAAAATAAGCTTATTTATGAAGTTTCAATGTGATTTTAAGCTCAAAGTAGCAAAGTTAAAGTGTCTTGTAAAAATACAGACATGTAGCTAAATACATAACGAAGATATTGTGAATTGAAATTCATGACTTAAGCAATTCTTACATAAGAATGGTTGGTGAATAACCAATTCTTACACAAGAATGGTTGGTGATATACTGGCCTCAATCTCTAGCACCGGCTTCAAACATGCACGTTTAATAACCATTTAAAGAAAGTAGTACTGCAATTTCAAACACCATTTTAAGCGGTAGGAAAAGTGAAAACTCTTTTTTGTTTCAATGTCAAAAGCGGCGGTTGTTTGTGTTAAATTTAAGTACCCGAAAAGTTTATACCTTTCTACCCGCTTGAAAAATTTGTACATAGGCCCCTTTAAAAGACAACATAATTAAAGCTGTAATGTCATTTGTATTCTGGAGCCGACGCTCTACCGATTGCGCTACCAGGTCCGCTACCGATTGCCCGACCGGACCTGGTAGCGCAATCGGTAGAGCGTCGGCTCCCGAGTTCGATCCCAGGCCGCGACATACCAAAGTCGTTAAAAATGGTAGTGGTATAGCTCCTTTGCTAACGCTCAAGCAAATAAAAGGGTAGTTCCACGACTGGTTGGCCCGGTGTCAGGATAATGTGACTGAGTGTGGTATCATGCCAGGTGTTCATGGCATGCTATACACAGTGAAGGCAGCACTATATCTGCTTCAAGTGGACACCGTATCCAGATAACTGAAATACTGTTGGTGGGACGATAAGCCCAACAAACAAACAAACAAACATTTGTATTCGTAGTTATGTTGATACTACTTGCTAGCTTGTTGGTTAGAAGAAAACTACTCGTATATTTGTGACATGCATTTTACAACCTATTGATGTGGCCGATTTATGATTTTTTTTCCCACACATTTAGGGCGTGGCTGAAATACAACTGATATCCTTAAGCATGCGGACACGTGCTCATGCTCATAGGCTTTTATCCTACGTTTACAGCAAAAACAAACGTCAAAATCTCATAAACCGCACCAACCATCGGTTTATTCCATAACTTATATTTAGTCTGCATTTCAATTTAAAGTTCTCAAGATATGAGCTTCTGAAATATGGCAACGCCAATACTTTCACTAACAAATACATTACTAAAGTAAGGTGCACAATTTGTAGATTATTTTAATTAAGAGTGTGGTAGGGAAGCCTTATGAGCCTTCAAAAACAATAAACTCTAAGAGAGTTTCAGTTGTTACAGCTGAAACACTTATTATTTAAGGAGGGGAAACTTACAAAACTGTTTAAATCAGATTATCTTTTTTTATAAATGCGTCTCTCTAAATCAAATTAACAAAAATGCAAAGTGTACTTGTATAGCTATTTTGTTAAAAATAATAAAATGCATAACAATGGCAGTTGATTTACTATCTTTTGCCTATGAAACTATAGAATAAATGTAAAAAGACCCATCTAAAACACTAAAACACAAAGAGATTAAAAAATCGTTGCACGCATGAGAAGTTATATTGTATCTAAACATAACAGTTTCGGATTGCTTTAGGTGTTAAACATTTTGATAACATTGCGCACATCATGATGTCTAGAAAATGCAAGTTCTTTTATTTCTTAAAATCAAGCAAAGAATAAGCGATACAGTTTTAAAGGTAGCATCTGATTTGAGTCAAAGATTTTATTTCAAAATAACCAAATAAGTCATTGTTACCATAAAAGGTCCTACAAAAGCTGTTCGTAAAAGCCCTAGATCTGTTTAAACAGTGAAGCATAAATCCCGACTCTTCTTTGCAAACAGGTATTTCCTATCTGAGCCACGCTGCAGAGATAGTTATTTTTAAACTAAGAAAACCACGTGACAACTTACTTTTGAGCTCACGTTATATCATCATCCGGGTAGTCCGCTCTTACGTCTATATCTATTTTAAGCAGTGATCACTATCGTGCTTAGTTATAGGTTCGGAAATAAAAAACACACACATTTAGAATGATTTTTTCGCATTTTGTACTGTCTAACAACATATGTAGCGTTGAAAATCGACTTTATTTAGACTAAAGTATGAGTTTATAGATAAATAATGCCTAAATTCCCACAGGACAGTTGTAAGATGTTGTAATATGTATTAGATATAGACAAAATGTCAGTCAAAAAAATATCACCTTAAAACGTTGTTTTATTTGACACAGCAAGTCATGTACTATTGTATGTCAAAGCGATATTCACTTAACAAATGGCTTGCTTTATATAGGGGTGGGCACACGTAATACCGACCTGAAGCGCAACCTGCGGAATGGAGTTTTACTTTTTAATAAAAGTCTGTTTTCATGTGTTAAAATCAGATTTCTTATTTGGATAATAATTATTTAATCTTTTGTTGTCAAGGAAACGAAACACTTTTAGAATTAAAAAAATGTCATAATCAAAAACTCCTAACCAAAGCCGGTTTTTAAGTCCAGAGCACCACAAAGACAAGAAGAAAACAGACAAACTTAACAGAGACGACAAAGACAGACTATAGGACACAAGCATTCCAATGAAACGGACTACAATGCAAAACTTTCATGATCATGTAAACAAAATAGGAAGCTCTGGTGACATAAATAAACTAGTTTACTCCAGGATTGTGCTTAAAATAAGACAAATATTGAAATTCTTAATATAAACACAGTTTTAGTAAACTTTTATTTAACTTATAAACATTTACAAAAGAATAAAGCAGCATTCATATTCGCTGTATACTGAAAGCGTTTGGATTTATCCCAATAATCAGATATTGCGGAATAAAAACAACAACAACAATAAATATAAATAATGCTTGAAACAACAAACCAAATTCATTAGACAACACAGCATTGTTGATTCTTGCTAAATAAATTAGGAGTTTATAAACTAAAATAATAAAAGAAATAACACTCGGAAAATTCCCGCAGGAAAACTGCAATTTAAATTGCGATATTCCCAAAAGGAATTAAAGAACATAATAAACATTTAAATTGTTTTAACTTAGGGAAAAAATCGTTTTTGTGCCTCATACGTTGCTCTAGTTGATGGGTATTCTTTCATGTAAGAAGCGATCATGAAAAAGAAGAGAGTAAAAGGGGCGAAAGCATTTTCCATTGAAGCGCATTTGGATATGGCACCGATCCCAATAAACGAAAGACTAAATCGACGTTTAGTAGCGTTAAATTTGTCTCTAGCGGAACGTCGTGACTATATTGAGATGAAAAGTTTATACCTATCTAAGATGCTTTGAAAATAGCGTGAGCAGATCTGATTACATTTTAAAAAACTTTCAAATAATATTGTAACAAAAACAAATTGATAAGCGGCATGAATACTCACTGTTGTTCTTTTAAGATTACGAATGACTGTTATTTAATAGTGATTGTTAATTATAATTCTATTTCTATTTTTAACTGAAGAGATGAACATTCTAGTTAAAATGGCAGGCTTAAAATAGTGCATATTTTTAATCTGGTATTTTCATTAACACTTGACCCAAAACTACTGTAACATACGAGGGCTATTCCATAAATACGCGGAATTTTCCTCTAAAACACTCATTTTTGAATACAATTGCTCAAAATTTCGCGCACATACTCTCTGACATATATTTAGACGAATGTTTATAGCATGAATGTTTGTTATACTTTATCGCGAATTTAGCGGTATCTATAGCAACCAATATTATCCACTTGAAGCACGCCGGGTTTTCAAACTTTAATACATAATATAAACGCTGTAAAATAGTCAAAACGGCCGTTTTTTCACTAGAGCTTCTATCGGAAACACTTGCCCCCAGACTAGTGTACAATATATTCACTAGAGATTATATCGGAAATACTAGTCTCACTACATGTCTTAAATGTTGAAAAATTTGATAAAGAAACAATGTTTTCAATTTAAGACATATTCCATGTAGGTCTAAATGATAGAGCTGCTTTAAGAGTAACTCAGATTCATGCGCGGTGTACAGAAAGTATTTTCATTTGGGGTAGAATCTAAGAGGCACTGTAGCCACGAAACAGGGATGGATCCAGGGGTGGGGGATGCACCCCCACCCCGCAACATGGTAATAGAGTACAAGTTCAAAGTAAATATTTTGTCTTTTAATTGCTTAGGTCGACGTTAGGCTCCCACTACAATGTATATATACCCGTGGGGAAGTAGTAGAGTCGCCGATTTGATTTGTTACACCTCTGATTGCTAAGCCTCTCACCGCTTGGGTTCGAGTCCTGTTCGGGGCGAAGGACTTAGGAAAGTCTTCCAGCTGACTTGCGATGCGCCGATGGTTCTACCCAGACATTTGTCAAGCGTCATCCTCCACCCAAAACTGCTGGACGTCGCTATACTGATCATAACTGGTCGCTGAGATGTATCTCAAAACAAAAACAAAACATAAAGTTGAAGGGACTATTTAATAATTTGCACCATGGTTCATGCCTTTTGTATGCGTAATAAATATATATGTCTAATTCTAGAAAAAAGAGAATGGTCATCGAGTCATTTTTAAAAGTATACTATATCAAGCATGTATTGTTCAAGAGTACATACTGTAAAATGTAACTAACGGCCAACCTCACTTTCAAGCAATTAAATCAATACTAAAGCACCGACGCTTCACGAACTGTTCGACGATTATCAGACCATTTTCATCAATTGGCAAGCTTGTGCTAATTTGGATAAGTTGCTAAATTTCTGGATTCCGTTTCAGATCGATTTAGATATTTGAACTTCAATTATGTCTCATGGTTGTGAAGCATACACTGTACATGTTGGTCATCCTATGATAATGTTGGTATTATTTTTAGACATAAATATTTATCATATGTACATTATACACAATATCAAAGTAACAATTCATAAACAAAAACATCGTTAAATCCGACGTTAATCTCTTTACGATAGAGATAACGAAAATCGTCAAGTTATTTTTTTTCATTATAAAGTTTTTTCATGTTAGACACCTCCGGCAGCAATGAAATAAGGCAGATGCGTTTCTTATGCACATTTAGCCATTAACATATTGACCAACTACGTGTCATGTATTATATGCATTGCACCTGTGTGTATATAGACTCTTTGTATAATGATGACTTTGATACAAATAAACACTTTAATGGCTTGTGAATACATTTGTTAATCAGACACATATTCATCTTCTTCCATATTTTATTTATATAAATAATATTTTTATATAAGTAAATACATACAGGATATAACGATATACCGCTTCTGAATAAATGAACTGCGACAGGCGAATGTTCAACCTTTTATTACATTTTCTTTTAAAAACTGGTTGTGTGGATGGCCAGAATATTGAATTGCATGAATATCACTCGAATATTTGACGTAGGCTATTTCTGTATATAAATTCCACAAATAGCACAAACATTCTGTATATAATTTTGTATGCGATGCAGTTTAGAAATACTTCGTATCTTTAGACAAGAGGGCTTCTTCCATGCATGTTTAGCTGTTATAATCGATACATTGTCGATATACACGCCTTTCATTTTCTCATCTCCCTGGCTCCTCCGTGATAGTGTTGCCTTGCTTAGAATAATATCCTGAAAGCTCTTATAACAAACGCCTTGTAAAAGAAAGTCAAGATTTGCAATTTTCGGGGAAATGGATGTGGTTCATGTTGTTCACGTGGAATTTTGGCTTCAATTTTAATCGATTCTGATAAATACTTTATGAGTATACCTGTTTTGTTACTTTTCCTGGAAAAAAATCGTGATTGAGCAAGAATACGCAATGAATGAAACCTATGAATATCAAATATGTATACCATTTATTTAGGATAACTGAAGTACAGTTGGTGGGACAATAAACCCAATAAAATATATGGATACAGCTGAAATATAAACGAGCCAACGAACTTTTCTATTTTCTAGAGCACTTATTCCGTTGTGCTTGTCAACATGCACCAATATCATCCGAATATTAATACACTTTGAGGAAGGGTGTCTAACAGTCTATATGTCACCAAGTCCGTTAAACCACATTTGAAGAGTCACGACGTTCCGTTTGAGACAAAAAGTAATTGTTTACTACTATATATTGATTTAGTCCTCGGTTTATTCTAGAAGACGGTCCCTTGTGAAATGGCTTTTATTTTCAAGTGAGCTTCATTTGAAAGTCCGTCGTGGATTTCACTTGCTTTGTATTTAACATCACTTCCTAACACTTGATATTATTAGAATAGATTTTAGATTGATTTGATGTTTATATACCTAATTAACTAATCCTACGATTATAAATATATGTTTCACACACATTTTCTTTTTATGTAATTCAAATTACAAACACATTTCCATAAGAAGTCAGATGTCTAAAGTATTTTTAATTATTCAAATCTTAAACTTTAACTTTTAAAAGTATTCGATTATTGTTAAATAAATCAGATTAAATGATATAAAACCAAAGAAATACACCTTTGCCGTTAACACCTGAGGTGTTCGTTCTATACTTCGACCTGAACTCTTAAGGAGCTACGACAAGAACACTATCACAATGTAAAATTTAAAGTTTAACTTTCTTAACTAATGTTGTTGTTTTAAGTCTTAACGCGTTATGTAAGACAACACCCGTTATCTACTGGATGGGCTTCTTATCATCTTGCATCCCATTTAGTTAGATTTGATTTTTTGGTCCTCAGTATTTTATCGTTGTTTCGCTTCTTTAATTTGTTTACCAAGTTGAAGATTGTATAAGAATAGTCAACATATGCAAACATTTAAAAGCTCTTAGTATGCAGACATGAATACTTCGTGAATGTAGCCTAATTTAAATATCTGTGGAAATTTTGATAGGACCTTTTCTTATTTACCTATTCATAATCACAACAGTGTTACTAGTGCAGTGTGGCGGTCGTAAAATATCTCCCTGTGCATGTGATCTATGTTGTCATCTAATTCATCCTATCAGGATTGTTACGTCTATTTTCTTTTGACAAACCTTGGATTTAGGTTTATTTTACATTGTTTGCCTTTGTCTACAGGTAGATAAAATTTAAATATCTGTGGAAATTTTGATAGGACCTTTTCTTATTTACCTATAACATCGGAAGTAGACCATTAACAACTTAAAATATACACTGTTTTAGGCGATTAGGGTAATTTAAAACATGTGCTAAAACTGTAATTTGCTATCTGAAGATAATATATAATATTATAAATTATAATATCTATTCGATTTTGAAACACACGTTTGACACAATTTCTATTAACAAAATAATGAACTTGAATGAAAAATAAGTATGAATGATTTTATCCTACCACCTCCCCGGACATTATATATATTATTGATAACGTATGTGTGATAAACCTGCCACGCGGGTCCAAACGGATTTTATGCCCACATCTATGTCACAAGTAACGGACTATTTGTCGTCACCTCGTATAAAACTATTTCATTTTTAGGGTCGCAAGAGATTTCGATCGACATAAAATATTTAGGAATAAATTAAATCCCCTTGTTGTTGCATTCATGTCATGAAGTCATGTTTGTCAATCTAATATAGTTAAGAATATTTGTACACATTCCCTTATGTACACTTGCATACATTTTTCATCGATGTCGGTAGAAAATAGGATTCAATTTGACTTTGATGGAAAGGTGAAGCGCCAACTATAAAGTTGTGGGGACCTTGGCTACAAATAAGCTGAAACCTTATTTGTTTTAAAGGATCGTGTTGTATAAACGATTTGTATTTTTCACTGTTCATTTTTTATTTGTTAATCAATTTGTCATCTTAATTGAAAGCGAACATTTATTTTCATAATTTTTGAATGAATAAAAATGAAACAATGCACTTCGTTATAAAAAAGATGTCACGATTAATCGTAGTACTAGGTGTTTAAATGACCGACAATCGCTACCTCTCGAGAAGCATTTAGATGTTAATTTTCTTAATTAAGCACTTACATATCTAGTCTTTTATTCTATATTATTATTTTTATTCTATAAATTTCATTTATGAACATACATTAACATCGTGGTACCCTATCTATATAAATTGACACTAATCTATAATTAATCATATTAATTTAGAATGAGATCTGTGATACCAATAACCAAACATACAGGATTCTAATCACGAGTCAGCGAAGAGGACTTGTCTTTATTTGACAGATAGAAGGCTTTTGGGAGACATCAACGTTTGACGAATAAACAGTCACCACACGTCGTGTGCCCAAAGGAGGCTGCTGGTCAATGTAAATCAGAGAAAGCCACAAATATAACACTTTTTCCTTCAATGAAGCCTCGTCGCTATCCGCGAACTATATCCTGGCAAGGACAAAGACATGTGGTCAACCTATTATCTAGCAGTAAAGACCTGGAATTTAAATATTGAGTGCTAAATCCAATACAGTTGCTTTGCGTGCCAACTATGTATGTACATGTATGTGACTCCGATATTTCTGTTATTAAACTTGCACCAGAAGGTCAATGTGCCATTAGTAAAGAAACTACAGAAATGAACGCAAACGACATACTTACCAACCGTTTTAAGAATTATATTTATATATAGATTGCACGCAAAGCAACTGTGCCTATGTATATACGTGTCTACTGAGTTTTTCCCCCAAATTTCTCCACTATAAAGATTTAATTATGTTATACTTTATACATTTACTTTGATCTTACATGTTTGATTTTTTAAATCGTATTTGATTGTTCCTGTTAAGGAATCAACGTGCTTGTACAGAAACAGAAATTCTATTCAATAAAACCGGACAATTGTTTGGAAGGACCAATGCAGGTCGGCTTTGAACACTTTCGTACATGTATTTTCTACCACCGAACCGTACTCGAACCCAGACCATCGGCTGATTAGTTACACGCCGGCGACTCAAAGTGCTTGGCCAAGGACGTCCGCTTCAATCATAAACAAAAAGACGTGTTTTATAAATTTGTATAAATAAATATGAAATACTTTATATCTTTCTTTTGACCAGCAAATCATTTTCCCGGACATTAGCAACGTCCATTTCCCATTGATTGAAGAGATTATCGAATGTATACCGTAGTGTTCGACGAATAAAAGAAGAACTTCTGTACATATCTATATAAAACCGATTCTAATGCGTTCGTCAATAGCGTTTCTATCAACTACTAGATTAGTATACATTGCGGCAATACAGATTCGGTTTCAAGTCAATAATGTACTTGGCACCAAGTTTGCATTTGATAAATGTCCTGCGACGAGCAAATTCTGTCAATCTTAAAGAGAGACTCATTTGTGGTTGTTTTAAATTGTTTGTTGTGACATGTATGACGTATTGATATTTGTATTGTTTATTAATTGTTTTAATGCTTTTATGAATACACGGGAAGTAGTCATTTAAATGCTTCTTGTTTCGTGTTAATAATGAAACAAGACCATTAAAGCCAGTTTTCACCGAATATTCTAAAGTAAGAATTTGCTCAAGTCATGGATTTCAATCAACAATATTTTCATGAACTGTTTAGGTACATATCCGTATTTTGCATGGTATATTTATTTTGCAACGTTGAGATTAACATTGCATTGAAACCGTATAAATAAGATTATTTTTTTTTGTATCAAAATTGTGACTTGGGCTTAAGTTTTGACTTAAACCTAAGAGTATTTGGTAAATAGGACCCTACGACCCTGTGAAGAATGCATAAAAAACAGTCAATATATATAAAGACGTTATTTATCAATATAGTCCATTGTACTTGTTCCGAACTGTAAAGTCAGTCAGACGTTCTTATCAGCTGTGCATTGGTTGACTAGTGCTAACTTATCCTCATTCCAACTACAGGACAGTTAAACACAATTATTTACTTCTCCCTCTGCTTTTATCTAAGGAATATCAAATGGCCCACATGACAAAAATGCTGAATTAACACTCCTTGTAGAGAAACAGACAGTAGTCGTACCTTATATCCCTTGTAGATTTTACGAACGTAGCTTCTGATATTATCCTTATTTGGCTAAAATGTAAAATTAATGTTTGGAAGCTCTGATGAGGAATACATTTTCAGTACAGCAAAGTAATTTCCTCGAAACCATGTAATTGATTTGTTTTGTTTTTTTGCGATACATCGCAGCGACCAGTTATGACCAATTATGATCATTATAGCCACGTTCAGATGTTTTGGTGGAGGACTCAATATTTAAATACCAGGTCTTCAATGCCAGATAATTGGTTGTCCAGATGCCTTTGTCCTTGCCAGGATATAGTTCGCGGATAGCGACGAGGCTCCATTGATGGAAAAAGTGTTATATTCGTGGCTTTCTCTGATTTACATTGACCAGCAGCCTTCTTTGGGCACACGACGTGTGGTGACTGTTTATTCGTCAAACGTTGATGTTTCCCAAGAGCCTTCTGTCAGGTCAAATAAAGACATGTCCTCTTCGCTGACTCGTGATTAGAATGCTGTATGTTTGGTAATTTGTATAACAGATCTCATTCTAAATTAATATGATTTATTATAGATTAGTGTCAATTTATATAAAAAAGGAACCACGATGGTTATTTATGTTCATTCATGAAATTTATAGAATAAAAATGATAATATAGAATAAAAGACTATTTATGTAAGTGCTTAATAAAGAAATTTAACGTCTAAAGGCTTCTCGAGCGGTTTAGATCGTTGGTCATTCAACCACCTAGTATTCGATCTATCGTGACATCTTTTTATAACCAAATGCATTGTTTCGTTTTTATTCATTCAGAAATTATGAAAAAAAATTATCGCTTTCAGTTAAGATGACAAATTGATTAACAAATAAACAGTGCCAGTGAAAAATACAAATTGTGTATACAACACGATCCTTTAAAACAAATAAGATTTCAGCCTATTTGTAGCCAAGGTCCCCACAACTTTATAATTGGCGCTTCCCCTTTCCATCTAAGTCAAATTGAATCCTATTTTCTACCGAAATCGATGAAAAATTTATACTAGTGTACATAAGGGAATATGTACATATATTCTTAACTATAGTAGATTGACAAACATGACTTCATGACATAAATGCAACAACAAGGGGATTTAATTTATTCTTAAATATTTTATGTCGATCGAAAGCTCTTGTGAACCTAAAAATCTTTTATACGAGGTGACAACAAATAGACGGTTACTTGTGACATAGATATGGGCATAAAATCCGTTTGGACCCGCGTGGCAGGTTAATCACACATACGTTATCAATAATATATATGATGTCCGTGGAGCTGTAAGGATAAAATCATTCATACTTTTTTCATTCAAGTTCATTGTTTTGTTAATAGCAATCGTGTCAAAAGTTTGTTTCAAAATCGAATAGATATTATATTTTTTTATAAAACAAGCTATTCCAATAGTCTGGTACATTGTATTTAGAACAAAATACTTACAAAACATAACGCTGTTAGCTCTGTAAAATATGTAATATATAATACATTATCACTTACTTCCCCCAAAGTGTCTTATTTTGTGTGTTAAATATCAATTAATTTTATTAATTAACAAACGTTGCAAGTAAACCGCATACCTATAGCGATATCCCTTTCATTACCCTCATTTCAGAATACCGACCTTTAGGGTATGCAATGATATATGGAGACAGTTTTCTTAATATACTATGTTTATCATTTTATCGTCAGATAGCAAATAACAGTTTTAGCACAAGTTTTAAATTTCCCTTATCGCCTAAGACAGTGTATATTTTAAGTTGTTAATGGTCTACTTCCGATGTAAGGCTACATTCACGAAGTATTGATGGTTGCACACCGAGAGCTTTTAAATGTCTGCATATGTTGACTATTTTAATACAATCTACAACTTGGTAAACAAATTAAAAGAAGATAAAGAACGTAAAAATACTGAGGACCAAAAAAAAACAAATCTAATTAAATGGAATGCAAGATGATAAGAAGCCCATCTAGTAGATAACGGGTGTTGTCTTGCTAAACGCGTGAAGATTTAAAACAACAACATAAGTTAAGAAAGTTAAACTTTACATTCTACATTGGGAGAGTGTTTCTGTCGTAGCTCCTTAAGAGTTCAGGTCGAAGTATATAACGAACACCCCAGGCGTTAACGGTAAAGGTGTGTTTCTTTGAATTTATACCATTTAGTCTGATTTATTTAACAATGATGGAATACTTTTAAAAGTTTAAGTTTTAGATTTGAATAATTAAAAGTACTTTAAACATCTGACTCCTAATGGAAATGTGTTTGTAGTTTAAATTACATAAATAGAACATGTGTGTGAAACAGATGTTTATAATCGTAGGATTAGTTAATTAGGTATATAAACATCAAATCAATCTAAAATCTATTCTAATAATATCAAGTGTTAGGAAGAAATGTTAGATACAAAGCAAGTGAAATCCACGGCAGACTTTCAAATGAAGCTCACTTGAAAATAAAAGCCATTTCATAAGGGACCGTCTTCTAGAATAAACCGAGGACTAAATCAATATATAGTAGTAAACAATTACTTTTTGTCTATTCCATTGTGGTTAAATGGACTTGGTGACATATAGACTGTTAGACACCCTTCCTCAAAGTGTAATAATATTCGGATGATATTGGGTCATGTTGACAAGCACAACGGTATAAGTGCTCTAGAAAATAGAAAAGTTCGAATGGCTCGTTTGTGTTGATGCTCATCATATATCCATACATATTATTGGGGTTTTGTCCTGTTTTTCAGTCATCCTAAATAAATGGTATTCATACTGATATTCATAGGTTTAAGTCATTACGTATTCTTTCGCAATCATGATTTTTTCCAGGAAAAGTAACACAAAAGGTATACTCATAAAGTGTTTATAAAGTATTTAGCACAATTTAACGGATTCGATTAAAAGTGAAACGAAAATTCAGCGCTAACAACATGATCCACATCCATTTTTCCAAAAATTGCAAATATTGACATTCATTTGCAAGTCGTTTGTAATAAGAGCTTTCAGAAAATTATTCTCAGCAAGGCAACACTATCACGGAGGAGCCAGGGAGATGAGAAAATGAAAGGCGTGTATATCGACAATATATCGATTATAACAGCTAAACATGCATGGAAAATGCCCCCTTGTCTAAAGATACGAAGTAATCCTAAACTGCATCGCATACAAAATTATATACAGAATGTCAGAATGGCAATTTGTCCAGTTATTTACAGAAATAATATGCTTCGAATTAAAAACTAGTTTCGTGTGATATTCATGCAATTCAATATTCTGGGTATCCTCAGAAACCAGTTTTTAAGAGAAAATGTAATAAAAGGTTGAACATTCGCCTGTCGCCGTTCGTTTATTCAGAAGCCGTGTATCGTAATATCCTATATGCATTTTTACTTATATAAAACTATTATTTATATTAAGTAAATATGGAAGAAGATGAATATTGGTCTGAGTCACAAACTTATTCACAAGCCAGTATAGTGTTAATTTGTATCGAAGTCGTCAGTATACAAAGAGTCTATAAACACACAGGTGCAATTCATATAATATATGTCACGTAGTTGGTCAACATGTTCATGGCTAAATGTGCATAAGAAACACATCTGCTGTATTTCATCGCTGCTGGAGGTGTCTAATATGAGAAAACTTAATAATGAAAAAAAAAAATAACTTGACGATTTTCATTATCTCTATCACAAAGAGATTAACGTCGGATTTAATGATGCTTTTGTTTCTGAATTGTTACCTTGATATTGTGCATAATGTACGTATGATTAATATTTATGTTTAAATACAATATCAAACTTATCATAGGGTGATAAACATGTACAGTGTATGCTTCACAACCCCGAGACATAATTGAAGTTCAAATATCTAAATCGATCTGAAACAGAATCCAGAAATTTAGCAACTTATCCAAATTAGCACAAGCTTGCCAATTGATGAAAATGGTCTGATAATCGTCGAACAGTTCGTGAAGCGTCGGTTCTTTAGTATTGATTTAATTGCTTGAAAGTGAGGTTGGTCGTTAGTTACATTTTACAGTACGTACTCTTGAACAATACATGCGTGATACAGTGTACTTTTAAAATTGACTCGATAACCGTTCTCTTTGTCTATAATTAGACAAATGTATATATTAAGATCGGCAACTCTACAACTTCACCAGGGATGCCCCTTACAACACTAGAATATATACAAATTATGATACTTTATATTAATACTTCCATTTTTTTCATGCAAGTTGTATCGAATTGACTTTAGTA
Organism: Sinonovacula constricta; assembly: GCA_007844125.1. Lineage (NCBI taxonomy): Eukaryota > Metazoa > Mollusca > Bivalvia > Cardiida > Solecurtidae > Sinonovacula > Sinonovacula constricta. Next base: position 30,423,173 of record CM017561.1, on the reverse strand, counting down.
TAAAACATAACAGCTATTGTGTAATATATATATATATATATATATATATATATATATATATATATATATATATATATAGATAATATATATATATATATATATATATATATATATATATATATCTATATATATATATATATATATCTATATATATATATATATATATATATATATATATACGAGGGGTGATCAATAAATTCGCGGAAAAGTGTTCTCGTTTATTTAGCATGCGTGCGTTTTCAGTAATTTTGTATAAGGATTTCAACATCATTTAATTCTGCTCATATCAAAAAATTTCACGGCGATTGCTTATACACTTATCGAATTATTGTTACTATAGTAACATCACCTAGCGAATCCCGGCCCAACGTCATATTGACGTCAACGACGTCGAAACTGCCCATGACAACTTACCGCTAATTATTGTCCTGTATGTCTAGTCTTTTTCAAAATATTCACCCCTAAATATATATATATATATTGTCTTAGCCTGATGTCGCTTTCATGAATTTATTTTGTCACTTTGGTGTTTTTTAAATTTGAACAAACACTCGCTTAGCATTATCTTTTTTCTGTATAAAAAATATTGCCGACAATGTCATGTGCACAATTCATTGTTTTACATAATGGCTGCTTAGCGATAACCAATAAGTTATTTGAGAACGTTTGCCGTTTTAGCGACAAATATGGCGGCCAGCAATCATAGTCTAAACCCATGCTGCATTTTCGGTGATACCATACACGTGCTATCCTCGTGTATTGATAACACAGTGATCCTAATACATAGTTATTCTTAGTGAGCATTTCCCGTGATATGATACACGTGCTATCATCGTGTATTGATAACACCGTGATTCTAATGCATAGTTATTCTTAGTGAACAGTGTCCGTGATATGATACATGTGCTATCCTCGTCTATTGATAACACCGTGATTCTAATGCATAGTTATTCTTAGTGAACATTGTCCGTGATATGATACACGTGCTATAATCGTGTATTGATAACACCGCGATTCTAATACATAGTTATTCTTAGTGAACATTGCCTGTGGTATTATAATTGTGCTAACAACGTTTATTCGTATGAATGACAACATATATAATGTATTTGTAGAAAAATTGTAATTTAAGGCCAGTACGAGTTAAGTTAGTTTAACATAGTTAACATTTTGTTTCAAGTGGACAAAAAAGCAGCTAAAATTATGTATACCCGCCATTTGTTTTTTGTGAGTTATTTATAAGGACTGAAGATATTGTCAGACAATAAAAAAGCTATGCGTTGAAAACAAACCACATAATTATAAATAAACTCAAAACGATACGAATTAAGTGTCGCTTCTTTTTTACATAAGGAGCATTTATTAAGCATTTTGTCACGTGTGCTGGGAGACTGTTGTTATTTTTCTGAATGATCGGCCATCAGAGAAATGAGTTATCGTGTTGTCATTGCATTGATAGGAATGATACATGCAGCTTTTATCACTGGTTAATCAATTGGCGACTTTTCAGCACAGGGGAGGACTTGACTGACGATTACTGTGGCTGGTTTGGATCTTTATTTACAGAGATCACATCAGCAACCGTTTGCTATTCTGTTACACATAAACATAAGGTATTTTTAATGATGGAACAAACACACAATGTTCTTCAATTTCGTTAAAGTTCAGTTGTAAATGCAGAAAATGTAAATTGTACAAGTTTATTTACAACACACCATAACTTTCACATATGATAAAACTTTAAAATAACATATGCTAAATCAATATTCATTTTATACTTTAATCCTGTGAAGTTAAAGGGGATAAAGGTTTTTAAAAATCGCCTTCCTCAGATCATTTATCAACTGCACAGACGAGCTTATTTAGTGCCCAGTGCAATTATAGTTACAAATTGTCTCTGAGATGCCAAAATGTAGGCTAATTGATTTTGATTTACTAGGTTCTATATTAAATTGTTGAACTTTCAAGATCTAAATAAGCATGAGTACAATCATATATAGGACCGCACCTCATACATGACCTTCTGGAATCTAACCAAAGGAAACCTTTAAGGTGACCTGCAAGGCGATTGGGTGGGGTTGGTCTACATGGACCTCTTTGTCATTATTTCAGAAAAAACACACTACATAACAATGAAAAATTAGTTTATACATCGTACAACTATTTTAAGGAACCTAACATTTAGACTCATATTAAAGTTGATATTGAACGGCACTTATATTTTACATCCGTTATAAAATTGTATGAAAGTACTTCAACGTAGCGAAAGAAATGATCTACATTTAATTTATGATGTTATTATTCTTTGCGTTTATACTAAAAGTAAGCATTCTGCAAAACACAATACATTATAGTTCCCTATGACATTTGTTAAGGACGTTTGTTAATTGATTAAAATGATATAAACTTGCATCGTCTGTTACATACAGTCTTAACTATTTCCAATACTGAAACATAATTTACCCAGCGCGTTTATATTTGTCGCAATTGTTTGCAGTCAGTGTCAGAAATCTTCTTGAGAAGTTCGATATCAAAATCGATCTAAATTTAGACTTTAACTTAAAGTTCTGATATATTTAAAAGCAATTAAAAAAAATACTCATAAATGTCACTGTAGGTCTAACATTACAATATTGTTTCATGGTAGTCGCATGTGCTAAATTATTTAATTTATATGCATATATTGGATTCGTATAAAGAAAACGAAATTAACCGTTGCTCAAATGTTTTATATATAGCATCATTTCGAAAGTTGTTATTTCTGCTATCTAATGAGTCAGTCTTGCAATGCCGTGATTATAATGTGGAATTCCTTGTCATAGTTTCAGTGTGATACCAAGAGTGAACTGGTGTTACTTGCTATGATTCAATTATTTTCTTAAATGTTATCTACTAATGTATAATGCCAGGATGATCTTTCAAGCGGCTTGTTAGATCCACAAACAAGATTTTGAAATGTAAAAACATCGCACACAAAGCGGTAATTCCGGGTGTTGGTATTTGTTTATCTTTTTCTATTATTCACGATGGTTATTTTTACTGGCTGACTCACAATGTTGAATAAACAGTGTCCAAACAATAAAAAATTCTACCTATTATTATTACGGCCGACGATCACATTGCTAGAGCAAATTGTTGCTAGAGCAAATTGCAATAAAGATGCCACTATTCAAGTTGAATATCAATCTATTTTTGATAAATAACGCTTAACAGGATTCTTATTTGAAATGGTAAAAAGGAGCAAGAAACATATTTCCACTACTGTCAGGTTTGATATTTAACTAAATCAACAATAGTAAATCTGGTCCAAATAAACTAGAAAGGAGAGACTTAATCGACGGTACGTTGTAAACAATTAAATGTGTCTCCATGGAAACGGTATACCTTTTTATTTTAGATATTTTTTTTATCTCTCTTGCTTGCTTTTTTCAGCTTGAGCTGACCAGATATAATTTTGACAGCGAGCGACCGCTTTTCCTAGATAGATGTTACTATTTTCAGATTTTGTCAGAATATGTTTGATGACAAAAAATGGCATAAGACATTTATTAAAGGACTAGTAATACGGATCTGAAAAAAAGCTAGACGTAATGAAGGTCTATCTATAGCTATTGAAAATTCACCAACAGCTGTCAAAACAGAAAAATAAAACATCCTAAAAATGGCCATTAAAAGACAATTCAACATTAAATTGATGGCACCGTTCAATTTTAGAGTATAAAGTGGTAACATAATTACCTATCTTATGTTTGTAAATAAAACAGTAAAATTAATAGCAAACTATATATATGTTGCACTGAAATGAACACATTAATTTCATACCTTGTATTTAATTTGGGCCTATAACTTGTACATCTTCTTTAGAATGAATAAAATATGCTCACATTCATATATTATGTCGTTGTGACGATTGAAGTGTAAGATAATAGGTTTATGTCGCCAATGTATGAAATGTATAACGACAGTATGAAATAATGTTTGAGAATAATAAATGTTTGATGTTTTACAACGTGATTAATTATTACATGTAACTGTGAACATGATATTATATTTATTGTCGACGCTCATTTTGTGGTAACTGAACACTTTTGTTTTCGCTTTGCATTCGCTTTGTGTCTTTGAGTTTGCAGAAAGGAATTGCGAGAAATATATCTGTCGCTCGGCTATCGAATTTTAATTATTGTCTGTAGAGTTAGTGTCGCCATCAGAAAAGAGTATATTTTTGACATTTCGAAAAGACTTGGGAGGCTACACGGCTAAGGATAAATGGCTTTGTAAGTAGTAAAGAGAGATTAGGGACTAGAATGTAATTTGTTGTTGTTGTTATATGACATATAGCTTTTTATGGTTCCTGCCAGAACAAATATGGTTGATGGTCTTTTTAGAGCACTTATGTGATGCCAATGTTGTTAATGTTTCTCTTGATGTCTTGGAATTATGTTGCTGACATTTAGAACCAAACTGGTAGTTAATGCATACGTTAAATATATTGCGCACAGAAAAGTTTCTTTACATCTCGAACTTTGGAACAAATGTTCCATATCGATTGGCAAATAAAAATAAAGATTTTGGGAAAAGACAAATGTTGCCAAAAATCAGAGTTTATAATAAATATTTATTAAAAATTACATATACATTATAAATAAAAGTATACTAGTGTGATAACAATATTCCGAATATGTTGTTATTATTCAATGCGTAAATACAGCTTGCAAACTGAAGAATGAGCAATGACTACCATTTGAATGTGATCTTGATTTGTTGTGATACGACACTCACATTTTAGTGATTAAGTAAATCCGTGGTTGTGTATTTTTGGTGTCTCAGTGATATATATAAACAAGTTTGAGAATGTAATATTCATTACAGAATATATCTTCAGCGTCTGCTTTGACATTATGAACGCTGAAAGACACGTTTCTTTTTCTCAAATATGGTCACCAATGACATTTTACACTAATTAATTATAATCACAGGTTAGTAAACTACTATATAGACCTTACTGATTTTTAGTGGGAAATTGATACACATCAAAACAAACATTGAAACTTGCTTATGTTACATAAAAACTGTAGTGCGAACATTGCATGCACTTTTGACAATGTTGAAACAATACCTTGTTTGTGCCCGTACGACAAAGAAAGAAATTATTCATGGCCAGGGTGATATTTTTTTCATCTGCAGACATTTCCATTGTCTTGAGATGTTGTTTCTGTCGGCGGATGGGAAAAATAATTGTACAGTTTGTGTTAAAATAAAAACAAAACAAATCAAAGCGGCGTTTACAATGACGTATTCAGAGCTAGCAGACGTTCATTGACCAAGGGTATATATGACATACCTTTTTTCAATATCCGCTTGTACCAATAACTGCCAAAGTGGTGTAAAACACGTAACATATATGAGGCAACGTTTATTTTTTAACTGATAGGTAAAGGTTGTACATCATATAGGTAATTGTAATGATGAGCTGGTAGCATGTTACTGCTGGGTTTAAATTGAAGAGCATGTATTGACAATTTGGATATTAACATAACATGATGCGGAAACTAAACTTATATTGATAAAACAAAGGGTATTAATCAATTTCGACGAATTAAGCAAGACATATATGATATAAAAATAAATGCCTTTTTATAAATTTTGAAATTGTATTGTTTCAGCACCATTATAATCGTGATTAAGAAAGTCGTTTAAAAATAACCGGCAGAGAGCAACGAACAATAAATATAAATAATATTTCATAAAGGTTTTCTTCTGGCTTACATTTGAATGCGTGAGGCGAAGTGCTGAGGGGACGTTGACAATTTCTCCATAGAAGGAGGCGATATTTGGTAATACAACAGTTTTATTGCACATTTTTAAAGGTTTGAAAGAATGGATTAACGACCTTAAATGATAGATTACATGTACTCTCTTGACTAATTTGCATGAAGGTCTAAAGGAAAATATGCATAAAAGTAAACTTTTGTCAAATAAGTTTGTTGTTGCATTTCTGCCTTCGGGAGAACAATTAGTATGACAAGGCATTTTAGTCTATTGTCTTAGCATACTTTGTAACAACATCCTGAAATAACTATATTGACTGCAAACATGCATCATTCAATATAAGAAACATTATTACTTGCACGAATTTCACTTCAATTGACAATTGGCATATTTAAATGACCCAATACTTTCGATCAGTGTTTTCATTACATTATGCCAACACGCCATGTGAGAAAACATGTCATATTCGCAACTTTCAGCTATCATCACTACCAGGGAAAGAAAAATAACACACAAAGACAAAGGAAGACAAATTCTCAGCAAAACCACTGCAAAGATCAGCCAGTCAACAATGCAAGTGCGGAAAGGAAACTGAAATAAAACAACAACATAATATGTTGCCAGTCACAAGCTTCTAAAATATTTAAAATGTTTCTTACACATGACCATCATTAGCGATCTGTTTAACGATTGTAATAAAAATATGAAACCTTACTACTCAGTCAACGTTTTCTATTTATCCGGAAGTTGTTTATATTTATTTGGCTTACATATAAATAAATAAAAAATGTCTATTTAGTCATCCACATGCTTGTTTTTATTTCAAATGGGCGTGCGGTAGATACTTTATTTCATTAATTCTTCTTTCAACATGCTGTTTTTACGAAAAATCCTTAATCTTGAATTAATTTTCTGGAACTTTTCAGGTTTCTTTTCAGGTTCTGTATTTTACGTATACACAGAGGAAACTTTAATTTATTTTCAATAACTTTTTCATGCATATATTAAATGACAATTATTAGGTGAAAATAATTTGTGATCAATACAGACATGGGTAAACATACTTATGTTTCTATATAGAATAGCTGTTTATCTATCTATGCTTTTCTCGCTCTGTACACACACATGTTTCAATACAGCAATACAAATGACTGAGTAAGGGACCACGTAGGCCTTGTATTTTTACCGTTTTCTAATCAGCATTTGGATTTTAACAAAATAATCAATGTTTGGTTATTGTTGAAAAGCTGAAAAAAATACTAATTTCATTTCATTTGTGTTTTTTGTTTTCATTTAAAAGTATATTTTATGCTCTACATCGTATTAGGTTGTAGATTGAATGAATTCTCTATTTAATTACAAATTACCTATTACTTTCCATTCTGTTGTGTTGGAATCGAATATTGAACGGTATGTATTGTACAGTCTGAACGTGTGTGTGTATAGGATGGGGCGAGCTTTGTCGACTTGTCTGATACTAAATGGTAATCTTATGTAGTTTAAGGAGTGTGTGTATAGGAAAGACAAAGTTTGTCGAGCTGTCTTTGACTTAATGGTAATTTAAGATAATTAAAGTAGTGTGTGTATAGGATGGGGCGAACTTTGTCGACTTGTCTGAGACTAAATGGTAATCTATGGTAATTTAAGGGGTGTGGGTATAGGAGAGGCGAAGTTTGTCGAGCTGTCTTTGACTTTATGGTAATCTACGGTAATTTAAGGGGTGTGTGTATAGGATGGGGCGAAATTTGCAGTCATGTCTGGGATTTAATGGTAATTTAGGGTAATTTAGGGGATTTATCTATAGGATGTGTTATAAAGCGATGAATCGATTATAAGATTACCTTTCCTGGAGAAGATGACTGGTCTAATATATACACTATTTGCCTTAGCCTGATCCGCTGGTCCCTAACAAATGGTGAACGATTAAAAATATAACCTATTTGAAGAAAATAAAGCGAACATGGTGATACGAAATTAACTTGAAGTATTAACTGATTAATGTAACATCAAATAGCTACTGGTGTCAAACTATACTTTGAATCTTCAAGAAAAACGTCCATAAAAAAATTCCGGGGGACTAACGGAGGTGATGATAAACTCGTTGTTGTTATGAAGTACATTTATTATTATATCAATGCACTGACAAGGGACATTTATGCAGTTTAGTACATGTACATCTGTAGTAATCTCGGTCCTCATTTCTTATTTTGACTTTTCTTTTACAAATTACATGGCTAGTCCTCTCACCGCGTGGGTTTGTGTCCCTTTCGGGGCGAAGGATTTAATGAGGAAAGGTCTTACATGTAACCTTCGGTGTGCCGGTGGTTGTACACAGACATTTGTCTGGAGTCTTCCTCCACCAAAACATCTGAACGTCGCTATAATGATCATAATTGGTCATAACTGGTCGCTGCGATATATCGCAAAAACAAAACAAATCAATTACATGGTTTCGAGGAAATTATATTGTTGGACTGAAAATGTATTCCTAATCAAAGCTTCCAAACATTAATTTTACATTTTAGTCAAATAAATATAATGTTCGATAGCTACGTTCGTAAAATCTATAAGGGGTATTAGGTACGACGACTGTCTGTTTTTCTACATGGAGTATTAATTTAGAATTTTTGTCATGTGAGCCATTTGTTATTCCTTAAAGAAAAGCAGAGAGAGAAGTAAATAATTTTGTTAAACTGTCCTGTAGTTGGAATGAGGATAAGTGAGCACTAGTCAACCAATGCACAGCTGATAAGAACGTGAAGTCAGACTGACTTTACAGTTCGAGACAAGTACAATTGATTATATTGATTAATAACTTATATATATATTGACTGTTTTCTATCCAATCTTCACAGCCATAGGGTCGTATTTACCAATACTCTTATGTTTAAGTCATGACTTAAGTCCAAGTCACAATTTTCATACCAAAAAACTAAGCTTATTTATACTGTTTCAACGCGATATTAAGCTCAACGTTGCAAAATAAATATACCATGCAAAATACGGATATGTACCTAAATAGTTAATGAAAATATTGTTAATTTAAATCCATGACTAGAGCAAATTCTTACTTTAGAATAGTTGGTGAAATCTTGCTTTAATGGACTTGTTTCATTATTAACACTAAACAAGAAGCATTTAAATGACTACTTTCTGTGTATTCATAAAAGCATTAAAACAATGAATAAACAATAAAAGTATCAATACGTCATAAATGTCGTAAAAGATTGACAGAATTTGTTCGTCGCAGAACATTTATCAAATGCGAACCGGGTGCCAAGTACAATATTGACTTGAAACCGAATCTGAATTGCCGCAACGTATACTAATCTAGTAGTTGATAGAACCTCTATTGACGAAGGCATTAGAATCGGTTTTATATAGATATGTACAGAAGTTCTACTTTTATTCGTCGAACACTACGGTATACATTCGATAATCTCTTAAATCAACACGCATTGGAAATGGGCGTTGCTAATGTCCGAGAAAAATGATTTGCTTGTCAAAAGAAAGATAGAAAGTGTTTCATATTAATTTATACAACAGGTATTTTTGTTTATGATTGTAGCGGACGTCCTTGGCCGAGCATTTTGAGTCGCTGGCGTGTAACTAATCAGCCGATGGTCTGGGTTCGTGTACGGTTCGGTGGTAGAAAATTCATGTACGAAAGTGTTCAAAACCGACCTACTTTGGTCCTTCCCAACAATATTCCGGTTTCTTCGAATAGAATTTCTGTTTCTGTACAAGTACGTTGATTCTTTAACAGAAACAGTCAAATACGTTTCAAAAATTGAAACATGTATGATCAAAGTAAATGTATAAAGTATAACATAATTAAATCTTTATAGTGGAGAAATTTATGGAAAAAAACTCAGTAGACTCGTATATACATAGGCACAGTTGCTTTGCGTGCAATCTATATATAAACATGATTCTTAAAACGGTTGGTAAGTATGTTGTTTGTGTTCATGTCTGTGGTCTCTTTACAAATGGCACATTGACCTTCTAGTGCAAGTTTAATAACAGAAATATCGGTGTCATATATGTACATAGTTTGCCCGCAAAGCAACTGTATTGGATTTAACACTCAATACTTAAATACAAGGTCTTCAATGCCAGATAATAGGTTGTCCACATGCCTTTGTCCTTGCCAGGATATAGTTCGCGGATAGCGACGAGGATCCATTGACGGAAAACGTGTTTTATTCGTGGCTTTCTCTTATTTACATTGACCAGCAGCCTCCTCTGGGCACAGGACGTGTGGTGACTGTTTATTCGTCAAACGTTGATGTCTCCCAAGAGCTTTCTGTCAGGTTAAAAAAAGACAAGTCCTCTTCACTGACTCGTGATTAGAATGCTGTATGTTTGGTAATTTGTATCACAGATCTCATTCTAAATTTATATGATTTATTATAGATCAGTGTCAATTTATATAGATAGGGTACCACGATGGTTATTTATGTTCATTAATGAAATTTATAGAAAAAAAAAATAATATAGAATAAAAGACTAGGTATGTACGTACTTAATAGAGAAAATTAATAAATTTTAGCTTTTAATTAAGATGACAAATTGATTAACAAATAAACAATGAACAGTGAAAAATACAAATCGTGTATACAACACGATCATTTAAAACAAATAAGGTTTCAGCTTATTTGTAGCCAAGGTCACCACAACTTTATAGCTGAAGATTCACCTTTCCATCAAACTGAATCCTATTTTCTACCGAAATCGATGAAAAATTTATGCAAGTGTGCATAAGGGAATATGTACAAATATTCTAACTATATTACATTGACAAAACATGACTTCATGACCCGAATCCAACAACAAGAAGATTTAATTTATTCTTAAATATTTCATGTCGATCGAAAGCTCTTGCGACCCTAAAAATGAAATTGTTTTATAAGAGGTGACAAATAGACCGTTACTTGTGACATCGATGTGGGCATAAAATCCGTTTGGACCCGCGTAGCAGGTTTATCACATATACGTTATCAATAATATATATGATGTCCGGGGAGGTGGTAGGATAAAATCATTCATACTTATTTTTCATTCAAGTTCATTGTTTTGTTAATAGTAATGGTGTCAAACGTGTGTTTCAAAATCGAATAGATATTATAATTTTATTAAACAATCTATTCCAATATTCTGGGCATTTCAATTACATTGTATTGCAGAACAAAAAACTTACAAAACGTAACGCTGTTAGCTCTGTAAAATATCGTCATTATCACTTCCCCATCCCCCATATGTCGTATTTTGTGAGTGAAAAATCAATTAATTATATTAATTAACAAACGTAGCAACTAAACCGCACACCTATGACGACACCACATATCATTACCTTCGTTTCTACCTATGCCAACCAATACGATGGCAGGTACACTACGTTGCTTATTATTTTAGGAGAACGTTGACATTGTTTTGCCACTTATCAAGTTCTTCATTTATTTTTCTTTCTTTCAGAATACCAACAAGAAATATTTCAGTAATTTCAGCATTATTTTAATTAATGAACATTACTGATTTTCTAAATAAACTATGTTTATCATATTATCGTCAAATAGCAAATTACAGTTTTAGCACAAGTTTTAAATTTCCCTTATCGCCTAAGACTATTAAGTTGTTAATGGTCTACTTCCGATGTACGGCTACATTCACGAAGTATTGATGGTTGCACACTGAGAGCTTTTTAATATCTACATATGTTGACTATTTTAATACAATCTACAACTTGGTAAACAAATTAAAAGAAGATAATCAACGTAAAAATACTGAGGACCAAAAAAATAAATCTTAATAAACGCGATGCAAGATAATAATAAGATCATCTAGTAGAGAACGGGGTGTTGTCTTCCATAACGCGTTAAGACTTAAAACAACAACATAAGTTAAGAAAGTTAAACTGTACATTCTACATTGGGAGAGTGTTTCTGTCGTAGCTCCTTAAGAGTTCAGGTCGAAGTATATAACGAACACCCCAGGCGTTAACGGCAAAGGTGTGTTTCTTTGGTTTTATACCATTTAATCGGATTTTTTTAACAATGATGGAATACTTTAAAAAGTTTAAGTTTAAGATTTGAATAATTAAAAGTACTTTAAACATCTGACTCCTAATGGAAATGTGTTTGTAGTTTAAATTACATAAATCGAACATGTGTGTGAAACAGATGTTTATAATCGTAGGATTAGTTAATTAGGTATATAAACATCAAATCAATCTAAAATCTATTCTAATAATATCAAGTGTTAGGAAGAAATATTAGATACAAAGCAAGTGAAATCCACGGCAGACTTTCAAATGAAGCTCACTTGAAAATAAAAGCCATTTCATAAGGGACCGTTTTCTAGAATAAACCGAGGACTTAATCAATATATAGTAGTAAACAATTACTTTTTGTCTCTTCATTGTGGTTTAATGGACTTGGTGACATATAGACTGTTAGACACCCTTCCTCAAAGTGTAATAATATTCGGATGATATTGGGTCATGTTGACAAGCACAACGGTATAAGTGCTCTAGAAAATAGAAATGTTCGAATGGCTCGTTTGTGTTGATGCTCATCATATATCCATACATATTATTGGGGTTTTGTCCTGTTTTTCAGTCATCCTAAATAAATGGTATTCATATTGATATTCATAGGTTTAAGTCATTACGTATTCTTGCGCAATCACGATTTTTTCCAGGAAAAGTAACACAAAAGGTATACTCATAAAGTGTTTATAAAGTATTTAGCACAATTTACCGGATTCGATTAAAAGTGAAACGAAAATTCAGCGCTAACAACATGATCCACATCCATTTTTCCGAAAATTGCAAATATTGACATTCATTTGCAAGTCGTTTGTAATAAGAGCTTTCAGAAAATTATTCTCAGCAAGGCAACACTATCACGGAGGAGCCAGGGAGATGAGAAAATAAAAGGCGTGTATATCGACAATGTATCGATTATAACAGCCAAACATGTATGGAAAATGCCCTCTTGTCTAAAGATACGAAGTAATCCTAAACTGCAACGCATACCAAATTATATACAGAATGTCTGTGTAATTTGTCCAGTTATTTACAGAAATAATATGCTTCGAATTAAAAACTAGTTTCGTGTGATATTCATGCAATTCAATATTCAGGGTCTCCTCAGAAACCAGTTTTTAAGAGAAAATGTAATAAAAGATTGAACATTCGCATGTCGCAGTTCGTTTATTCAGAAGCCGTGTATCGTAATATCCTATATGCATTTTTACTTATATAAAACTATTATTTATATTAAGTAAATATGGAAGAAGATGAATATTGGTCTGAGTCACAAACTTATTCACAAGCCAGTAAAGTGTTAATTTGTATCGAAGTCGTCAGTATACAAATAGTCTATATGCACGCAGGTGCAATTCATATAATATATGACACGTAGTTGGTCAACATGTTCATGGCTAAATGTGCATAAGAAACACATCTGTCTAATTTCATTGCTGTAGGAGGTGCCTAACTTGAGAAAACTTAATAATGAAAAAAATAACAAAATAAACAAATTGAAAATTTTCATTATCTCTATCACAAAAAGTTTAACGTCGGATTTAATGATGTTTTTGTTTCTGAATTGTTACCTTGATATTGTGCATAATGTACGTATGATTAATATTTATTTTTAAATACAATATCAAACTTATCATAGGGTGATAAACATGTACAGTGTATGCTTCACAACCCCGAGACATAATTGAAGTTCAAATATCTAAATCGATCTGAAACAGAATCCAGAAATTTAGCAACTTATCCAAATTAGCACAAGCTTGCCAATTGATGAAAATGGTCTGATAATCGTCGAACAGTTCGTGAAGCGTCGGTGCTTTAGTATTGATTTAATTGCTTGAAAGTGAGGTTGGTCGTTAGTTACATTTTACAGTATGTACTCTTGAACAATACATGCGTGACATAGTGTACTTTTAAAATTGACTCGATAGCCGTTCTCTTTGTCTATAATTAGACAAATGTATATATTAAGATCGGCAACTCTACAACTTCACCAGGGATGCCCCTTACAACACTAGAATATAAACAAATAATGATACTTTATATTAATACTTCCATATTATCCATCCCATTATCTTTTTTCTGTATAAAAATATTACCGACAATGTCATGTGCACAATTCATTGTTTTACATGATGGCTGCTTAGCGATAACCAATAAGTTATTTGAGAACGTTAGCCGTTTTAGCGACAAATATGGCGGCCAGCAATCATAGTCTAAACCCATGCTGCATTTTCGGTGATACCATACACGTGCTATCCTCGTGTATTGATAACACAGTGATCCTAATACATAGTTATTCTTAGTGAACATTGTTCGTGATATCATACACGTGTTATCATCGTATATTGATAACACAGTGATCCTAATACATAGTTATTCTTAGTGAACGTTTTCCGTTATATGATACACGTGTTATCCTCGTGTATTGATAACACCGTGATTCTAATACATAGTTATTCTTAGTGAGCATTGTCCGTGATATCATACACGTGCTATCCCCATGTATTAATAACACCGTGATTCCAATGCATGGTTATTCTTAATGAACATTGTCCATGATATAATACACGTGCTATCATCGCGGATTGGAAACACAATGATACATAGTTATCCTAGTGGGATTAAGTATATGGGTGCTCTATATTATGAATGCCGTATTTGGATTAAGCTATTTGTACATTCTTGATAAATTCGTTCTAAGGAAGATTTAAGTAAGTCTTCTAGAAACACATATTCGTATGAATGACGACATATGTAATGTATTCGTAGAAAAAATGTAATTCATGGCCAGTACGAGTTAACAAAAGAGCAGCTAAAATTCTGTAAACCCGCCATTTCTTTTATGTGAGGTATTAATAAGGACTGAAGATATTGTCAGACAACAAGAAAAGCTATGCGTTTAAAACAAACCACATAATTTATAATATTATATATAAATTCACAACGATACGAATTAAGTGTCGCTTCTTTTTTTACATAAAGAGCATTTATTTATATTTTTGTAACGTGTGCTAGGAGACTGTTGTCATTTTTCAGAATGATCGGCCATGAGAGAAATGAGTTTTCGTGTTGTCAATGGTGGGAATGATACATGCAGCTTTTATCACTGGTTAATCAATGGACGACTTTTCAGCACAGGGGAGGACTTGACTGACGATTACTGTGGCTGGTTTGGATCTTTATTTACAGAGATCACATCAGCAACCGTTTGCTATTCTATTACACATAAACATAAGACATTTTAAATGATGAAACATACACAGAATGTTCTTCAATTTCGTTAAAGTTCAGTTGTAAATGCAGAAAATGTAAATTGTACATGTACATTTACAACACACCATAACTTTCACATATGATAAAACTAAAATATAACATATGCTAAATCAATATTCATTTTATACTATAATCCAGTGAAGTAAAAGGGGATAAAAAGTTTTAAAAATCGCCTGCCTCAGCTCATTTATCAACTGCACAGCCGAGCTTATTTAGTGCCCAGAGCAATTTAGTTACGAACTGTCTCAGAGATGCCAAAATATAGGCTAAGGAAACCTTTAATAAGAATATATAAGACAAAGTTCTATGAGCATTGCAACATATACAAACATTGAAAAGACACAGGACCAAGGAGCAAAGTGTAAAAGTGAGAACAAATCTGTGATGAGTCATTTAACAATAGGAGCAAACCCGACTGATACCGCCTTGGAACGGCTTCAGTCGGCAATATGGACATGGGAGGCGATTGAGTTAGGTGGGTATACATTAACATCATTGTCATTATTTCAGAAAAAAATATTATTTCTACATTGTACAACTATTTTAAGAAACAACTCACATTTAGACTCATATAAAAATTTATATTGAACGGCACTTGTATTTTACATCTGTTATAAAAATTATATCCAAGTGCTGCAACTTTGCCAAAGAAATGTTCCACATTTGAAACATTTTTTTACGTATATAAAAAAGTAAGCATTCTTTAAAACACAATACATTATAGCTCACAATGACATTTTAAGGACATTTGTTAATTGATTTAAATGAGATAAACTTGCACCGTCTGTTATATACAGTCCTTACTATTTCCAAAACTGAAACATAATTTTCCCAGCGAATTTGTATTTGTCGCAGATGTTTGCAGTCAGTGTCAGCAATCATTTTAAGAAGTTCGATCTCATAATCAATCTGAATATAGATTTTAACTTAAAATTCTTATATATTTAAAAGCAATTTTAAAAATACTCATAAACGTCACAGTAGGTCTAACATTACAATATTGTCTTATAGTAGTTGCATGTGCTAAATTGTTTAATTTATATGCATATATTGGATTCGTATAAAGAAGACGAAATTATCTGTTGCTCAAATGTTTCATATATAGCAATATTTCGAAAGTTGTTAATTCTGCTACTTATTAGTCAGTCTTGCAATGCCGTGATTATAATTTTTCAATTTAAGAGTACGAAGAGGTATAATTAATTTCCTATCTCATGTCTGTAAATAAAACAAAACAGTAAAATAAATAACAAATTATATATGTTGTACTGAAATGAACACATTTATTTCAAGCCTTGTATTTAATTTGGGCCTATAACTTGTACATCTTCTTTAGAATGAATAAAATATGCTCACATTCATATATTATGTCGTTGTGACGATTGAAGTGTAAGATAATAGGTTTATGTCGCCAATGTATGAAATGCATAACGATAGTATGAAATAATGTTTGAGAATAACAAATGTTTGATGTTTTACAACGTGATTAATTATTACATGTAACTGTGAACATGATATTATATTTAGTGTCGACGCTCAGTTAGTGGTAACAGAACACTTTTGTTTTCTCTTTGCATTCGTTTTGTGTCTTTGAGTTTGCAGAAAGGAATTGCGAGAAATATATCTGTCGCTCGACTATCGAATGTAATCATTGTCTGTAAAGTTAGTGTCGCTATCAAAAAAGAGTATATTTTTGACATTTCGAAAAGACTTGGGAGGCTACACGGCTAAGGATAAATGGCTTTGTAAGTAGTAAAGAGAGATTAGGGGCTAGAATGTAATTTGTTGTTGTTGTTATACGACATATAGCTTTTTATGGTTCCTGCCAAACCAAATATGTTGTAGGGTCTTTTTAGAGCACTTATGTGATGCCACTGTTGTTAATGTTTCTCTTGATGTCTTGGAATTATGTTGCTGACATTTAGAACAAAACTGATAGTTAATGTATACGTTAAATATATTGCGGACAGAAAAGTTTCTTTACATCTCAAACTTTGCAACAAATGTTCCATATCGATTGGCGGATACAAATAAAGATTTTGGGAATAGACAAATGTTGCCAAAAATAGAGTTTATAATAAATATTTATTAAAAATTATAAAAATAAGAGAATACTAGTGTGATAATAATATTCCGAATATGTTGTTATTATTCAATGCGCAAATACACTTTGCAAACTGAAGAAGGAGCAGTAACAACCATTTGAATGTGATCTTGTTTTGTTGTGATACAACACTAACATCTTAGTGATTTGGTAAATCCGTGGTTGTGTATTTTTGGTGTCTCAGTGAGAAATATAAACACGTATAAAAATGTAATATTCATTACAGAAATAAATCTTCAGCGTCTGCTTTGACATTATGAACGCTGAAAGACACGTTTCTTTTTCTCAAATATGGTCACCAATGACCTTTGACACTAATTAATTATAATCACAGGATAGTAAACTACTATACATACCTTATTAATTTTAGTGGAAATTTTATATACATCAAAACAAACATTGAAACTTGCTTTGTTACACAAAAAAAAAAACTGTACTGCGAACATATCATGCACTTTTGACAATTTTGAAAAATTATCTTACTTGTGCCCGTAGGACAAAGTAAGAAATTATTCATGGCCAGGGTAATATGTATTTTCACCATTTCCATTGTATTGAGATGTTGTTTCTGTCGCCGGCTGGGGAAATAATTGTACAGTTTGTGTTAAAATAAAAACATAACAAATCAAAGCGCCGTGTGCAATGACGTATTCAGAGCTATTAGACGTTCATTGACCAAGGTGACATAATTTTTGTTTAATATCAGCTTCTACTAATAACTGTCAAAGTGGTGTAAAACACGTAACACAAATGAGACAACGTTTATTTATAAACTGATAGGTAAATGTGTCTACATGAAACAGTAATAAAGCACTATAAATTGGAAATTTTAAAGGTGGATTGGGCCACTCCTGTACTTAGTTGCTTCTTTTAGTTTTAGGTAAAGCTGTCTACATGAAACACTAATAAAGCTAAAAGAAATGCTGGCAAAGTGGAGGATTTGCAGGTTTGATCAAGTGACCAATGTGACTCAATTGTTGACATTGTTTAAAATTCACTAAACCAGAAATATTCTATATGGCCTATTGTTCAGATTATGAACAGCTGTAAGTTGCAATTAAGTGATCCTGTGTATAAAAGTCTTAGCAGTAAAAGTATTGTCTTCGCACCATAATTTGCTGAAGAAACCTACTCATGCATGTACAACAACAAAACACTTACTTCTGTTTCAAGTTTCAAGCTCGATTAACCATGACATTAAGAATGTACCAGTATATAACAATAAAGAAAAGACTGAATGGCGCCAAAAACCACAGAAATGTTCATGTTTCATTATCTAATGTAAATTACATAAAATATCTAATTTTAGAGCAATGGGTGAGAATTTGTTTTAGAATTTCACGAAATATTATACCTTATCACATATCCAGGAATTTCTAGCAAATCTTCAAATAAGAAACACTACTTATATTCTATACATTTTTAAATGCAATATCACGTTATCAACTTAATAATAAATTATTAACAAGTGTATTATAACTATACTTTCACGAAAGAGAAATGTTAAAACTTCTTAGTTATACAGCATAATATACAAAAATATCATTTAGTATGATTATTAAGGTACCGAAATATAACATAAACAACAATTGTAAACTATTGGACTTGACAAAAGCAAGTGTTCATTTTCCACCCCTTTAATAGGTGTGTGTTTGATATGCCCACTTTTTTGTGGTGCAGTTGTTAGACAACTCACTTGTTAATACCTGGATACATTAAGTTATACTTATACTAAATTAAGTTTTGAAAGCCGAGCGGCAGAGTGAGTTTGTTTTTGACAAATGTGCATTTTTAATTGAAAATTTTAAAGGTGGATTGGGCCACGTCTGAACTTAGTTGCTTCTTTTGTTTTACTTGGTATGCTACGAAGAACGTTTCGAAACACCAGTACTTTATTTTGTTGATGTATACGTTAAGCTCTGCTTTAGTTGACTGTTTGTTGCAAAAAGTCTTGCTTTGTTGGTTTTATGTTCATTCATAAAGCAGTTTCGTAGTAAATGCATGCTCATCCCACATAAAATGGATGTACTTGCGGAGTTTATGGATATTTTACTGCGTTTTACATCATATAGGTAATTGTAATGATGAGCTGGTGGTATGTAACTGCTGGGTTTTAATTGAAAAGCATGTATTGACAATTTGGATATTAACATAACATGATGCGGAAACTAAACTTTATTGATAAAACAATGGTTATTAATTAATTTCGGCGAATTAAGCAAGACATATAACGTACAAAATATAAAAATAAATGCCTTTTTATTTTTCTTGGAATTTTGTATTGTTCTAGCACAATTATAATCGTGATTAAGAAAGCCGTTTGAAAAATAACCAAGAGAGAACAACGAACAATAAATATAAATAATATTTTATAAAGGTTTTCTTCTGACTTAGACTTGAACGCGTGAGGTGAAGTGCTGAGGGGACGTTGACAATTTCTACATAGAAGGAGGCAATATTTGGTAATACAACAGTTTTATTGCACATTTTAAAGGTTTGAAAGTACGAATTATCGACCTTAAATGATAGATTACATGTACTTTTTTGACTAAGTTTCATGAAGGTCTAAATGAAAATATGCATAAAAGGAAACTTTTGTCAAAGAAGTTTTTTGTTACATTTCTGCCCTCTGGAGGGTAATTAATATGACAAAGCATTTTAGACTTAGTCTTAGCATACTTAGTAACAACACCATGAAATAATTATATTGACTGCAAAAATGCACCATTCAAATAAAAGAAACTTTGTTACTTGCACGAATTTCATTTCAATTTAAAATTAGCATATTTAAATGACCCCATACTTTCGTTCAGTGTATTCATTACATTATGCCCACACGCCTTGTGATAAAACATGTCATTTTTGCAACGTTCAGCTATTATCACTACTAGGGAAAAACACAAAGACAAGGGAAGACAAATGTCTCAGCAAAACCACTGCAAAGATCAGCCAGTCAACAGTGCATGTGCGAACAGGCAACTGAAATATAACAACAACATAAGATGGTGCCAGTCACAAGCTTCTAGAATCATTGTTTTAGTTTTTTTACACATGACCATCATTTGCGTTCTGTTTAACGATGTTGTAATAAAAGCATGAAACCTGATTACTCAGTCAACGTGTTCTATTTATCCCGAAGTTGTTTATATTTCTTTGGCTTACATATTTTAACAATCTCAAACAAATGCGTACGACCATAAGTATTTCAGTATTTAAAAATTACATAGCTAGTCCTCTCACCGCGTGGGTTTGAGTCCCGTTCGGGCGAAGAATATAATGTGGAAGGGTCTCCCATGTGACCCTTGGTGTGCCGGTGGTTGTACCTAGACATTTGTTTTGGGTCGTTCTCAACCAAAACATCTGACCGTCGCTATAATGATCATGTTTGGTCATAACTGGTCGCTGCGATGTATCTCAAAAATAAAACAAATCAATAACATGGTTTCGAGGAAATTAAATTGCTGTACTGAAATAGTATTCCTCATCAAAGCTTCCAAACATTAATTTTTTATTTTAGTCAAATAAGGATAATATCAGAAGCTACGTTCGTAATATCTATTAGGGGTATTATGTACGACTACTGTCTGTTTCTCTACAGGGAGTGTTAATTTAGCATTTTTGTCATGTGGGCCATTTGATATTCCTTAAAGAAAAGCAGAGAAGTAAGTAGTTGTGTTAAACTGTCCTGTATTTGGAATGAGGGTAAGTGAGCACTAGTCAACCAATGCACAGCAGATCAGAACGTGAAGTCTGACTGACTTTACAGTTCGGAACAAGTTCGGAACAAGTACAATTGATTATATTGATTAATAACTTCTATATATATTGACTGTTTTGTAGGCAATCTTCACAGTCATAGGGTCGTATTTACCAAACACTCTTATGTTTAAGTCATGACTTAAGCCCAAGTCACAATTTTCATACCAAAAATCTAAGCTTATTTATACAGTTTCAATGCGACATTAAGCTCTACGTTGCAAAATAAATATATCATGCAAAATACGGACATGTACCTAAATACCTAAATATGAAAATATTGTTGATTGAAATCCATGACTTGAGCAAATTCTTACTTTAGAATAGTCGGTAAAAACTGCCTTTAATGGTCTTGTTTTATTATTAACACGAAACAAAAAGCATTTAAAAGTCTACTTTCTGTGTATTCATAAAAGCATTAAAACAATGAATAAACAATAAAAGTATCAATACGTCATACATGTCGTAAACCAAACAATTTAAAAAACAACAACAAATGAGTCTCTCTTTAAGATTGACAGAATTTGCTCGTCGCAGGACATATATCAAATGCGAACTTGGTGCCAAGTACAATATTGACTTGTAACCAAATCTGTATTGCCGTAACGTATACTTATCTAGTAGTTGATAGAAACTCTATTGACGAAGGCATTAGAATCAGCTTTATATAGATATGTACAGAAGTTCTACTTTTATTCGTCGAACACTACGGTATACATTCGATAATCTCTTCAATCAACACGTTTGGAAATGGGCGTTACTAATGTCCGTGAAAATGATTTGCTTGTCAAAAGAAAGATATAAAGTGTTTCATATTAATTTATACAACACGTCTTTTTGTTTATGATTGTAGCGGACGTCCTTGGCCAAGCACTTTCAGTCGCCGGCGTGTAACTAATCAGCCGATGGTCTGGGTTCGAGTACGGTTCGTTAGTAGTAGTAGTACTTTCATGTACGAAAGTGTTCAAAGCTGACCTGCATTGGTCCTTCCAAACAATTGTCCGGTTTCTTCGAATAGAATTTCTGTTTCTGTACAAGCACGTTGATTCTTTTACAGAAACAATCCAATACGATTTAAAAAATCAAACATATATGATCAAAGTAAATGTATAAATATAACATAATTAAATCTTTATAGTGGAGAAATTTATGGAAAAAAAACTCAGTAGACTCAATATATATACACAGGGACAGTTGCTTTGCGTGCAATCTATATATAAACATAATTCTTAAAACGGTTGGTAAGTATGTCGTTTGCGTTCATGTCTGTGGTCTCTTTACAAATGGCATATTGACCTTCTGGTGCCAGTTTAATAACAGAAATATCGGTGTCATATATGTACATAGTTTGCCCGCAAAGCAACTGTATTGGATTTAGTACTCAATATTTAAATACCAGGTCTTCAATGCTAGATAATTGGTTGTCCACATGCCTTTGTCCTTGCCAGGATATAGTTCGCGGATAGCGACGAGGCTCCATTGATGGAAAAAGTGTTATATTCGTGGCTTTCTCTGATTTACATTGACCAGCAGCCTTCTTTGGGCACACGACGTGTGGTGACTGTTTATTCGTCAAACGTTGATGTTTCCCAAGAGCTTTCTGTCAGGTCAAATAAAGACATGTCCTCTTCGCTGACTCGTGATTAGAATGCTGTATGTTTGGTAATTTGTATAACAGATCTCATTCTAAATTAATATGATTTATTATAGATTAGTGTCAATTTATATAGAAAAGGAACCACGATGGTTATTTATGTTCATTAATGAAATTTATAGAATAAAAATGATAATATAGAATAAAAGACTATTTATGTAAGTGCTTAATAAAGAAATTTAACGTCTAAAGGCTTCTCGAGCGGTTTAGATCGTTGGTCATTCAAACACCTAGTATTCGATCTATCGTGACATCTTTTTTATAACCAAATGCATTGTTTCGTTTTTATTAATTCAGAAATTATGAAAATAAATTTTCGCTTTCAGTTAAGATGACAAATTGATTAACAAATAAACAGTGCCAGTGAAAAATACAAATTGTGTATACAACACGATCCTTTAAAACAAATAAGATTTCAGCCTATTTGTAGCCAAGGTCCCCACAACTTTATAATTGGCGCTTCCCCTTTCCATCTAAGTCAAATTGAATCCTATTTTCTACCGAAATCGATGAAAAATTTATACTAGTGTACATAAGGGAATATGTACAAATATTCTTAACTATAGTAGATTGACAAACATGACTTCATGACATAAATGCAACAACAAGGGGATTTAATTTATTCTTAAATATTTTATGTCGATCGAAAGCTCTTGTGAACCTAAAAATCTTTTATACGAGGTGACAACAAATAGACTGTTACTTGTGACATAGATATGGGCATAAAATCCGTTTGGACCCGCGTAGCAGGTTAATCACACATACGTTATCAATAATATATATGATGTCCGTGGAGCTGTAAGGATAAAATCATTCATACTTTTTTCATTCAAGTTCATTGTTTTGTTAATAGCAATTGTGTCAAAAGTTTGTTTCAAAATCGAATAGATATTATATTTTTTTATAAAACAAGCTATTCCAATAGTCTGGTACATTGTATTTAGAACAAAATACTTACAAAACATAACGCTGTTAGCTCTGTAAAATATGTAATATATAATACATTATCACTTACTTCCCCCAAAGTGTCTTATTTTGTGTGTTAAATATCAATTAATTTTATTAATTAACAAACGTTGCAAGTAAACCGCATACCTATAGCGATATCCCTTTCATTACCCTCATTTCAGAATACCGACCTTTAGGGTATGCAATGATATATGGAGACAGTTTTCTTAATATACTATGTTTATCATTTTATCGTCAGATAGCAAATAACAGTTTTAGCACAAGTTTTAAATTTCCCTTATCGCCTAAGACAGTGTATATTTTAAGTTGTTAATGGTCTACTTCCGCTGCAAGGCTACATTCACGAAGTATTGATGGTTGCACACCGAGAGCTTTTAAATGTCTGCATATGTTGACTATTTTAATACAATCTACAACTTGGTAAACAAATTAAAAGAAGATAAAGAACGTAAAAATACTGAGGACCAAAAAAAAAAAAATCTAATTAAATGGAATGCAAGATGATAAGAAGCCCATCTAGTAGATAACGGGTGTTGTCTTGCTAAACGCGTTAAGACTTAAAACAACAACATTAGTTAAGAAAGTTAAACTTTACATTCTACATTGGGAGAGTGTTTCTGTCGTAGCTCCTTAAGAGTTCAGGTCGAAGTATATAACGAACACCCCAGGCGTTAACGGCAAAGGTGTGTTTCTTTGAATTTATACCATTTAGTCTGATTTATTTAACAATGATGGAATACTTTTAAAAGTTTAAGTTTTAGATTTGAATAATTAAAAGTACTTTAAACATCTGACTCCTAATGGAAATGTGTTTGTAGTTTAAATTACATAAATAGAACATGTGTGTGAAACAGATGTTTATAATCGTAGGATTAGTTAATTAGGTATATAAACATCAAATCAATCTAAAATCTATTCTTATAATATCAAGTGTTAGGAAGAAATGTTAGATACAAAGCAAGTGAAATCCACGACAGACTTTCAAATGAAGCTCACTGAAAATAAAAGCCATTTCACAAGGGACCGTCTTCTAGAATAAACCGAGGACTAAATCAATATATAGTAGTAAACAATTACTTTTTGTCTCTTCCAGTGTGGTTTAATGGACTTGGTGACATATAGACTGTTAGACACCCTTCCTCAAAGTGTAATAATATTCGGATGATATTGGGGCATGTTGACAAGCACAACGGTATAAGTGCTCTAGAAAATAGAAAAGTTCGAATGGCTCGTTTGTATTGATGCTCATCATATATCCATACATATTATTGGGGTTTTCTCCTGTTTTTCAGTCATCCTAAATAAATGGTATTCATATTGATATTCATAGGTTTAAGTCATTACTTATTCTTGCGCAATCACGACTTTTTCCAGGAAAAGTAACACAAAAGGTATACTCATAAAGTGTTTATAAAGTATTTAGCACAATTCACCGGATTCGATTAAAAGAGAAACCAAAATTCAGCGTTAACAACATGATCCACATCCATATTCCGAATATTGCAAATATTGACATTCATTTGCAAGTCGTTTGTAATAAGAGCTTTCAGAAAATTATTCTCAGCAAGGCAACACTATCACGGAGGAGCCAGGGAGATGAGAAAATGAAAGGCGTGTATATCGACAATATATCGATTATAACAGCTAAACATGCATGGAAAATGCCCCCTTGTCTAAAGATACGAAGTAATCCTAAACTTCATCGCATACAAAATTATATACAGAATATCTGTGCAATTTGTCCAGTTATTTACAGAAATAATATGCTTCGAATTAAAAACTAGTTTCGTGTGATATTCATGCAATTCAATATTCTGGGTATCCTCAGAAACCAGTTTTTAAGAGAAAATGTAATAAAAGGTTGAACATTCGCATGTCTTAGTTCGTTTATTCAGAAGCGGTGTATCGTAATATCCTATATGCATTTTTACTTATATAAAACTATTATTTATATTAAGTAAATATGGAAGAAGATGAATATTGGTCTGAGTCACAAACTTATTCACAAGCCAGTATAGTGTTAATTTGTATCGAAGTCGTCAGTATACAAATAGTCTAAATGCACGCAGGTGCAATTCATATAATATATGACACGTAGTTGGTCAACATGTTAATGGCTAAATGTGCATAAGAAACACATCTGCTGTATTTCATCGCTGCTGGAGGTGTCTAATATGAGAAAACTTAATAATGAAAAAAAAATAACTTGACGATTTTCATTATCTCTATCACAAAGAGATTAACGTCGGATTTAATGATGTTTTTGTTTCTGAATTGTTACCTTGATATTGTGCATAATGTACGTATGATTAATATTTATGTTAAAATACAATATCAAACTTATCATAGGGTGATAAACATGTACAGTGTATGCTTCACAACCCCGAGACATAATTGAAGTTCAAATATCTAAATCGATCTGAAACAGAATCCAGAAATTTAGCAACTTATCCAAATTAGCACAAGCTTGCCAATTGATGAAAATGGTCTGATAATCGTCGAACAGTTCGTGAAGCGTCGGTGCTTTAGTATTGATTTAATTGCTTGAAAGTGAGGTTGGCCGTTAGTTACATTTTACAGTATGTACTCTTGAACAATACATGCGTGATATAGTGTACTTTTAAAATTGACTCGATAACCGTTCTCTTTGTCTATAATTAGACAAATGTATATATTAAGATCGGAAACTCTACAACTTCACCAGGGATGCCCCTTACAACACTAGAATATATACAAATTATGATACTTTATATTAATACTTCCATTTTTTTCATACAAGTTGTATCGAATTGACTTTAGTATAAAACATAACAGCTATTGTGTAATATATATATATATGTATATATATATATATATATATATATATATATATATATATATATATATATATATATATATATATATATATATATATATATATATATATATATATATATATATATATATATATATATATATATATACGAGGGGTGATCAATAAATTCGCGGAAAAGTGTTCTCGTTTATTTAGCATGCGTGCGTTTTCAGTAATTTTGTATAAGGATTTCAACATCATTTAATTCTGCTTATATCAAAAAATTTCACGGCGATTGCTTATACACTTATCGAATAATTGTTACTATAGTAACATCACCTAGCGAATCCCGGCCCAACGTCATATTGACGTCAACGACGTCGAAACTGCCCATGACAACTTACCGCTAATTATTGTCCTGTATGTCTAGTCTTTTTCAAAATATTCACCCCTAAATATATATATATAAAGTCTTAGCCTGATGTCGCTTTCATGAATTTATTTTGTCACTTTGGTGTTTTTTAAATTTGAACAAACACTCGCTTAGCATTGTCTTTTTTCTGTATAAAAAATATTGCCGACAATGTCATGTGCACAATTCATTGTTTTACATAATGGCTGCTTAGCGATAACCAATAAGTTATTTGAGAACGTTTGCCGTTTTAGCGACAAATATGGCGGTCAGCAATCATAGTCTAAACCCATGCTGCATTTTCGGTGATACCATACACGTGCTATCCTCGTGTATTGATAACACAGTGATCCTAATACATAGTTATTCTTAGTGAGCATTTCCCGTGATATGATACACGTGCTATCATCGTGTATTGATAACACCGTGATTCTAATGCATAGTTATTCTTAGTGAACAGTGTCCGTGATATGATACATGTGCTATCCTCGTCTATTGATAACACCGTGCTTCTAATGCATAGTTATTCTTAGTGAACATTGTCCGTGATATGATACACGTGCTATAATCGTGTATTGATAACACCGCGATTCTAATACATAGTTATTCTTAGTGAACATTGCCTGTGGTATTATAATTGTGCTAACAACGTTTATTCGTATGAATGACAACATATATAATGTATTTGTAGAAAAATTGTAATTTAAGGCCAGTACGAGTTAAGTTAGTTTAACATAGTTAACATTTTGTTTCAAGTGGACAAAAGAGCAGCTAAAATTATGTATACCCGCCATTTGTTTTTTGTGAGTTATTTATAAGGACTGAAGATATTGTCAGACAATAAAAAAGCTATGCGTTGAAAACAAACCACATAATTATAAATAAACTCAAAACGATACGAATTAAGTGTCGCTTCTTTTTTACATAAGGAGCATTTATTAAGCATTTTGTCACGTGTGCTGGGAGACTGTTGTTATTTTTCTGAATGATCGGCCATCAGAGAAATGAGTTATCGTGTTGTCATTGCATTGATAGGAATGATACATGCAGCTTTTATCACTGGTTAATCAATTGGCGACTTTTCAGCACAGGGGAGGACTTGACTGACGATTACTGTGGCTGGTTTGGATCTTTATTTACAGAGATCACATCAGCAACCGTTTGCTATTCTGTTACACATAAACATAAGGTATTTTTAATGATGGAACAAACACACAATGTTCTTCAATTTCGTTAAAGTTCAGTTGTAAATGCAAAAAATGCAAATTGGACATGTACATCTACAAGACACTATAACATTCACATATGATAAAACTTAAATATTACATATGCTAAATCAATATTCATTTTATACTATAACCCTGTGAAGTGAAAGGGGATAAAAGGTTTTAAAGATCGCCCGCCTCAGCTCAATTATCAAATGCACAGACGAGCTTACTTAGTGCCCTGTGCAATTTTAATTACAAACTGTCTCGGAGTTGCCAAAATGTAGGCTAATTGATTTTGATTTACTAGGTTCTATATTAAATTGTTTTACTTTCAAGATCTAAATAAGCATGAGTACAATCATATATAGGATCGCACCTCATACATGACCTTCTGAAATCTATCCAAAGGAAACCTTCAAGGTGACCTGCGAGGCGATTGGGTTGGGTTGGTCTACATGGACCTCCATGTCATTATTTCAGAAAAAACACACTACAGAACTATGAAAAACTAGTTTATACATCGTACAACTATTTTAAGAAACCTAACATTTAGACCCTTATTAAAGTTGATATTGAACGGCACTTGTAATTTACTTTCGTTATAAAAATTATATAAAAGTCCTGCAACGAAGCGAAAGAAATGATCTACATTTAATTTATGATGTTATTATTCTTTACGTTTATACTAAAAGTAAGCATTCTGCAAAACACAATACATTATAGTTCCCTATGACATTTGTTAAGGACGTTTGTTAATTAATTAAAATGATATAAACTTGCATCGTCTGTTACATACAGTCTTAACTATTTCCAATACTGAAACATAATTTTTCAAGCGCATTTATATTTGTCGCAATTGTTTGCAGTCAGTTTCAGCAATCTTTTTGGGAGGTTCGATATCAAAATCGATCTAAATTTAAACTTTAACTTAAAATTCTTATATATTTAAAAGCAATTTAAAAAAAATACTCATCATTACGGCCGATGACCACATTGCTAAAGCAAATTGTTGCTAGAGCAAATTGTAATAAAGGTGCCACTATTCAAGTTGAAAGTCAATCTATTTTTGATAAATAACGCTTAACAGGATTCTTATTTGAAATGGTAAAAAGGAGCAAGAACATATTTCCACTATTGTCAGGTTTGATATTAAACTAAATCAACAAAAGTAAATCTTGTCCAAGTAAACTAGAAAGGAGAGACTTAATCGATGGTACGGTGTAAACAATTTAAATGTGTCTCCATGGAAACGGCATACCTTATTATTTTAGATAATTTTGTTTTTGTACTCTCTAGGTTGCTTTTTCACTAGCTTGAGCTGATCAGATATAATTTTGACAGCGAGCGACCGCTTTTTCCTAGATAGATGTAACTATTTCTAGATGTTGTTAGAATATGTTGGATGACAAAAAATGGCATATGGTATATATTAAAGGACTACTAGTACGAGTCTGAAAATAAGCTAGACAAAATGAAGGTCTATCTATAGCTATTGAAAATTCACCAGCAGCAGTCAAAACAGAAAAATAAAACATTCTCAAAAGAAATGGCCATAAAAGCACAATTCAACATTAAATTGATGGCATCTTTCAATTTAAGAGTATGAAGTGGTAACATAAATACCTATCTTATGTCTGTAAATAAAACAAAACAGTAAAATAAATAACAAAATTATATATATGATGTATTGAAATGAATACATTTATTTCAAGCCTTGTATTTAATTTGGGCCTATAACTTGTACACCTTCTTTAGAATGAATAATATATATTCACTTTCATATATTATGTCGTTGTGACGATTGAAGTGTAAGATAATAGGTTTTTATCGCCAATGTATGAAATGTATAACGATAGTATCAATAATGCTTGAGAATAAAAAATGTTTGATGTTTTATAATGTGATAAATAATTACATGTAACTGTAAACATGATATTATATTTATTGTCGACGCTCAGTTATTGGTAACTGAACACTTTTTTGTTTTCGCTTTGCTTTCCTTTTGTGTCTTTGAGTTTGCAGAAAGGAATTGCGAGAAATATATCTGTCGCTCGGCTATCGACTGTAATTATTGTCTGTAAAGTTAGTGTCGCCATCAAAAAAGAGTATATTTTTGACATTTCGAAAAGACTTGGGAGGCTACACGGCTAAGGATAAATGGCTTTGTAAGTAGTAAAGAGAGATTAGGGGCGAGAATGTTAATTGTTGTTGTTGTTATACGACATATAGCTTTTTATGGTTCCTGCCAGAACAAATATGGTTGATGGTCTTTTTAGAGCACTTATGTGATGTTACTGTTGTTAATGTTCCTCATGCTGTCTTGGAATTATGTTGCTGACATTAAGAACAAAACTGATAGTTAATGTATACGTTAAATATATTGCGGACAGAAAAGTTTCTTTACATCTCAAACTTTGGAACAAATGTTCCATATCGATTGGCGGATACAAATAAAGATTTTGGGAATACACAAATGTTGCCAACAATCAGAGTTTATAATAAATATTTATTAAAAATTATATATGCATTATAAATTAAAGTATACTAGTGTGATAACAATATTCCGAATATCTTGTTATTATTCAATGAGTAAAAACAGCTTGCAAACTGAAGAAGGAGCAGTAACAACGATTTAAAAGTGATCTTGTTGTTGTTGTGATACGACACTAACATCTTAGTGATTAAGTAAATCCGTGGTTGTGTATTCTTGGTGTCTCAGTGGGAAATATAAACACGTTAAAGAATGTAATATTCATTACAGAAATATATTTTCAGCGTCTGCGTTGACAGTATGAACGCTGAATGACTTGTTTCTTGTTCTCAAATATGGTCACAACTGACCGTTGACACTAATTAATTATAATCACAGGATAGTAAACTACAATATAGTGGACTATATACTGATTTTTAGTGGAAATTGTATATACATCAAAACAAACATTGAAACTTGCTTATGTTACTATCAATCTGTAATGCGAACATTGCATGCACCTTTGACACTTTTGAAACATTATCTTACTTGTACCCGTAGGACAAAGTAAGAAATTATTCATGGCCAGGGTAATATTTATTTTCACCTGCAGACATTTCCATTGTCTTGAGATGTTGTTTTTGTCGCCGGCTGGGCAAAATAATTGTACAGTTTGTGTTAAAATAAAAACAAAACAAATCCAAGCGCCGTGTGCAATGACGTATTCAGAGCTAGCAGACGTTCATTGACCAAGGGTATATATGACATAACTTTTGTTTATATATTAGGTTCTACCAATAACTGTCAAAGTGGTGTAAAACACGTAACATAAATGAGGCAACGTTTATTTTTAAACTGATAGGTAAATGTGTCTACACGAAATAGTAATGAAGCACAATAAATTGGAAATTTTAAAGGTGGATTGGACCACGCCTGCACTAAGTTGCTTCTTTTGTTTTTAGATAAAGGTTTCTACATGAAACAGAAATAAAGCTAAAAGAAATTGTGGCAAAGTGAAGGATTTGCAGGTTTTGCAGTTGTTAGACGAACTCACTTGTTAAAACCTGGATATATTAAGCTATAAACTAAATTAAGTTTTGAAAGCCGAGCGGCAGAGTTAGTTTGCTTTTTGTGAAATGGGCACTATAAATTGGAAATTTTAAAGGTGGATTAAGCCACGCCTGCACTTAGTTGCTTCTTTTGTTTTTAGGTAAAGGTGTCTACATGAAACAGTAATAAAGCTAAAACAAATTGTAGCAAAGAGAAGGATTTGCAGGTTTGATCACGTGACCAATGTGACTCAATTGTTGTCATTGTTTAAAATTCGCTAAACCAGAAATATTCTATATGGCCTATTGCTCATATTATGAACAGCTGTTAGTTGCAATTAAGTGATCCTGTGTATAAAAGTCTGAGCAGTAAAAGTATTGTCTTCGCACCATAATTTGCTGAAGAAACCTACTCATGCATGTACAAAAACAAAAAACTTACTTCCGTTTCAAGTTTCAAGTTCAATGACATTTAGAATGTACCAGGATATAACAATAAAGAAAAGACTGAATGGCGCCAAAAGCCAAACTAAATTTTCCTGTTTCCGTATCTAGTGTAAATTACATAAAATATCTTATTTTAGAGCAATGGGTGAGAATTTGTTTTAGAATTTCACGAAATATTATACCTTATCACATATCCAGGAATTTCTAG
Source organism: Sinonovacula constricta (assembly GCA_007844125.1). Taxonomy (NCBI): domain Eukaryota; kingdom Metazoa; phylum Mollusca; class Bivalvia; order Cardiida; family Solecurtidae; genus Sinonovacula; species Sinonovacula constricta. The sequence goes on along the minus strand of CM017561.1, from coordinate 30,391,014 downwards.
CGAATGTTCAAATAAGAAACACTACAAATATTATATACTTTTTTAAATGCAATATCACGATATAAACTTAATAATAAATTATTAACAAGTGTATTATAACTATACTTTCACAAAAGAGAAATGTTAATAGGTAAATAAGAAAAGGTCCTATCAAAATTTTCACATATATTTAAATTTTTATCTACATGTAGACAAAGGCAAACAAGGTAAATGTAAATGTGACAAAAAACACAGAGACGAGACATAACACACATAAAGAAAAACCATCAGTTACCGCCTTGGAACGGTCAGTCGGCAAAAGGGCCAACTGGGGTGCTTAAACCTGGTTTGTGGAGCGCTCCAACCTCGCACTTCCTGAAGGTTTTTTCTATCAAACAAACAGTGTAAATAAAAATATCCCGTAAAAGTGACACAACTAACAGTAAGCACCTGCATCGGGAGTTAAAACAGATATAATGAACATATGTACATACAAAATAACTAGTAATAAAACAACATATGTACAGTATGTACAGTAGATAAAAGCCTTAGCAACCAAAAAATTCCAAATGAGAGAGTAGTTTAAAATAAAATAAAGCAGTACAAGCGCTGATTTATTATAAGAACCATATAATGACGTCGTAAATGCCATGACGTCATATGCCAAAAGTGTCAAAAGTAAAATGTAAATAATACGGATAATACGGAAGAAATAATAAAATTTTAGAAAATCAACAAAATAAAACGTAGTATTGTTTAGAGTTAATACGTTTAAAAAAACATATCATAAACGCCGAGGATTTACGAGAAATTCTAAAAACCTCTTAGTTATACAGCATAATATACACAAATATCATTTAGTACGATTATTAAGGTACCGAAATATAACATAAACAACAATTGTAAACTCTTGGACTTGACAAGAGAAAGTGTTCATTTTCCCACCCCTTTAATAGGTGTGTGTTTGATATGCCCACTTTTTTGTGGTGCAGTTGTTAGACGAACTCACTTGTTAAAACCTGGATATATTAAGTTATACTAATGCTAAATTAAGTTTTGAAAGCCGAGCGGCAGAGTGAGTTTGTTTTTGAGAATTGTGCAGTTTTAATTGGAAATTTTAAAGGTGGATTGGGCCACGCCTGAACTTAGTTGCTTCTTTTGTTTTACTTGGTATGCTACAAAGAACGTTTTGAAACACCAGTACTTTATTTTGTTGATAATGTATACATGTACGTTAAGGTCTGCTTTAGTAGACTGTTTGTTGCAATATGTCTTGCTTTGTTGGTTTTATGTTCATCCATAAAACAGTTTCGTAGTAAATGCATGCTCATCCCACATAAAATGGATGTACTCGCGGAGTTTATGGATATTTTACGGCGTTTTACATCATATAGGTAATTGTTATGATGAGCTGGTGGCATGTAACTGCTGGGTTTTAATTGAAGAGCATGTATTGACAATCTGAATATTAACATAACATGATGCGGAAACTAAACTTATATTGATAAAACAATGGGTATTAATTAATTTCGACGAATTAAGCAAGACATATAACGTACATAATATAAAAATAAATGCATTTTTATTTATCTTGGAATTGTATTGTTTCAGCACAATTATAATCGTGATTAAGAAAGTCGTTTGAAAAATAACCAAGAGAGAACAACGAACAATTAATATAAATAATATTTCATAAAGGATTTCTTTTGACTTAGACTTGAACGCGTGAGGTGAAGTATTGAGGGGACGTTGACAATTTTTACATAGAATTAGGCGATATTTGGTAATACAACAGTTTTATTGCACATTTTATAGGTCTGAAAGAACGAATTATCGACTTTAAATGAAAAATTGAATGTTTTTTTTCTTGACTAAGTTGATGATGGTCTAAATAAAAATATGCATAAAAGTAAACTTTTGTCAAATATGTTTTTTGTTTTGTTACATTTCTGCCTTCGGGAGAATAATTAGTATGACAAGGCATTTTAACTATTGTCTAAGCATACTTTGTAACAACACCATGAAATAATTAAAGTGTCTGCAAAAATGCATCATTCAAATAAAGAGAAACATTGTTACTTGCACGAATTTCATTTCAGTTTACAATTGGCATATTTAAATGACCACATACTTTCCTTCAGTGTATTCATTACGTAATGCCAACACGCCTTGTGATAAAACATGTCATATTTGCAACGTTCAGCTATTATCACTACTAGGGAAAAAACACAAAGACAAGGGAAGACAAATGTCTCAGCAAAACCACTGCAAAGTTCAGTCAGACAACAGTGCATGTGCGGACAGGCAACTGAAATAAAACAAAAACATAAGATGGTGCCAGTCACAAGCTTCTAAAATATTTAAAATGTTTGATCTGTTAACAATTTTGTAATAAAAACATGAAACCTGACTACTCCATCAACGTGTTCTATTTATCCCGAAATCGGCGCCGTATGACCTATTAAGTGTTGGTGTGCCGTAACCCTCCCCCCCCCCCCCCAAAAAAAAAAATAATAAAAAAATAAAAAAACTTCTAAATACACAACCCAACTTGGCATCCCCTACTACCTTAATAAAGGGGCCTCATATGTGCAACTTTTCTTATTTTACATGATTTTTTTCTGCTCATTTTATGTTCTTGTTTGTGTAAGCCGATTTAAACCTTTAGTACCTTTGTCTGCTCGAGTACGTTTGTCAAGGTCTCAAATTGCAACACATTATCTTGTTTGTTTGAAAAAGACCGAGATGATAGAATGCATCTACATATAAAGTGTATATCTTATTTCGCACGAAATTGCAAATAATTGAACTAATTTTTAAGTTGTTTCGTTTTAAGAACAAACTTCTGGAAGCACAGTGGCAAAATACAGGATAATGATCAAGTGTCTTTTGTTTTCTTTAAGATTACTCTGGAACATTCGTCGTTATTACATCTTTAACCCGGCATTATATTGTGTCGCGGAGGAGGTTATGTTTGTCGTTAAATCTTTCGGCTGATTTGTACCTTAGAGTTTAAAAACAAAATAATTTATTAACGTCATTTGAATAGAAAAGTAATACTTGTCTAAATATTTTTTACTAACTTACCAGACTGTGTGAGAAAGTAGAATTGTAAAATTGAAAATTATAGAGCATAGACTATATCACTTGTCTGTTTCGTAAATACGTAAAATATGTTGATACATTTAAACATTTCGGAGAAACACGATTCGAATAATTGATCTTAAATTATGACAAGATATGAAAAGATACTCTGTGAGAGAGCGTTTGTGTGTGCACAACTGCTCTCCATATTTTGAAGTGTATATGATTGTATCATCAATTGATATTGTGGGGCCGAATGAACATTCTGTCTGTTATTATTTTGCTATGTAACAATTTAATTGATCTGTAATTCGTCTTGCTTTTTACATTCGCTGGTTTATTATTCGAGACGGTTTTATTTGTAGCATATAGTATATGCAGATTAGTGTTCGAATATAATTGTTTTAAGTATCCAGCCAATAAGAACTGATTAAAATAAAATCTCGAAGTATGCATCCAGACGAAATTCATGCAAAAGTAACTTCCGGTGTTCAGCACATTTTTTGTTTCATGAAAGCTTACTCGAAATTACAGAAGAATGTATTTAAAAAATAAATAATATTTTACTGATTAATCATTTTTTTATAAATTACAAATCTACTTCATGACGTTTATAGACACAAATGTGTACATATTTATTACACGTCCCTGTTCTCTACATATATACCATAATTATTTTTATACAAGAATTCCCAAAGGAATGTTGGCCACGACATCACGTATCCACCATAATCTCATGCAATTTGTCAAAGTGAAGATGTTATCATGTATTTTACTTACATTTCGCATGAGAGAGCATAAACCCGTATTGATAATTCGATTAGGGAAGACACAGGCACAGACAGAAATGGATCTACTAATCAGCTTTTTTTATCCAATCAAAAACGATATTACATTTACCCCTTTGAAAATGTTACAAGCGAATTGAAGACAAGTGTAGCTAATGCGACCGTCTGCATGTTTAGCGTACACGGCTTTTGGACCAGGGATGGATCCAGGGTAGGATTGGAATGGGTTATGCATCCCCCACCAAGAAGGTAAAAGAGTAGTTGTGAACACACATACACGGAAGCTTAAAAATACTAAGTTTTTATGGTTAATTAACTCTGTTGACTGCTTAGGTCGAAGAAAGTGTCTCTTATTGTTTATAAATATGTTGTATTTACTGCATAAAGTTGAATGGATCATGATCACCAACATTTTCTTGATCCGCCCCAGTTTTGGACACGTAAAGAAACATATGTGTACATGTAATAGAGAATGATATTATTGAATTTGACAGTTGTTATGTATATTGCACACAGAACTATCATAAGAAACTGGACACAAATAGAGGACTTGGATAGTCATTGGTGAAAGCGTAATTCGTTTTTGTTGGGCCTCGTTCAACTTCGGCACTTTCTTCAATGTTATCAGATACATTTCAACTAAAACTGTGAACGTCATTATAAATTCTAAGCATATGAATAAAGTTAACAGTAATAATGTTGGGTTATGTTATGAATTAAAATAGTAATTGATTATAATCTCTAATATATAGTCAGGGAGTCTGGAACGAATATAAGCTGCATTTAAATGACTAGAGCAATATCAGTATATTTTTGAGATCTGTCATGAACAAATGGCAGAACTGGAATGTAAATGGTGCTTATATATTTTGCTGGAACTATCAGAACTGTCAATTCATGTAACAATCAAGCTTGCAGGAAGAGCCTTTCCTAAAAATGTTCTTGACAAAAATTATCTTCCATTCTCCGGCCTATGATATTTGTGATTTGCCAGCGTAATTAAAACACATAAAAATGGAGAGAAAAATATTTTGTTAGTTGTTGTTAACTTTAGTTTGCAGCCTAGTAACTTACACATGTCGCAAAGGAAATAGAGATTTGTTTTTTATATAAAGGTCAGACATAAAAGGTGTCCTCTTTTTGCTTTTTTCCCCGAAGAACCAACTTCTTGATATAACTACTTCCAATGTGAACTTGCTAAAGAAAAATGCACTTGGACTTTATGTTGCTGGGATGTTACAATGGTCAGTCAACATCTTTAACCGTCGTGGTGACCGTCAACCAGCCATGTGTTTATGTCACATTTGCATTTACCCTGTTTGCCTTTGTTTACAGGTAGATAAATTTTCAAAATCTGTGGAAATTTTGATAGGACCTTTTCTTATTTATTTATTCAATGCTTTTTTTTCAATTTGGCATTCATAAGCTAATGAGTCGAAATTTTAACAATAACGCTTACGAATAAAGTTGTATTATAAAACAGTTCACTTATAATTAATATTCTGATATATGACATTGGTTTATCCGATAAAAAGTTTTTAGTTTGCACATTGACGGTTTTAAATTATGTTTTTTTTTAAAAGAACGCGAATTATTTTTAACATCCTTAGAGTAATGGTTGTAACGGTTGAAACAATTTCATGGTATTTGAAACAAAATAAAAGAAAAACTAATTCAACTACATTTTGTTTATAAGCAGGTTATGCTAGTTCTGTGGCAATCCATCATTTGGTGGCATTTTGGTATTGCCATTCGTCATCACAATGGGAAATAATGTCCGGAAACATTCGGAAATAATACTTCAGCATATCCTACCGCATATATCCCTGATATTGCTGATGTCGACGACGCCTGCGATCACGAGATGGTGAAAAGTCATCACTTTCTAGGTTCAGAACCTATCATTGTAATTACTAATTCTTAAAATATAACATGATTTTGCTTAAAGTCTCACATAAATGGTATCAACTTAAATTTCATAGTCATCGTTTGTTTCATACATCTGTATCAGTGTGGAAACGTCCATACAAGGCTGGTGCACATTTGGAAAGGTTAATTCGCGTACATAGTTTGTTTAAATATATTTTACTCTTCAAATACTAAGCATTAAGTCTTAGTCAAGCAAGACGAAAACGTTTGTTCACTGGCATCATCCATTATCCAGCTGTCCCGTGGCGTGGTCTTATTTAATTTGCAATTGTTGTGTTTTTATATTACATGTGGTGTAAGATGAAATTCTTAGAAAGTGATTTGTAGCATTTTAGTAATTATTTTTCTCAAAATGCAAGCAACAACGGAGAAAGTTAAAAATAAATATACCATTTAACAACATTAATGGGCGATTTTTAATAAGTGTTCTAATGAATATGATTTTGTTTAATGTATAATAATGCGCTAAGAAGTGTCAAACCAATCCTAATTTCATCGATTGTTACACCTGTCTGTTGCTACTAAATGGGAGGAAAATTCGACATTTCGGAGATGCTCGAGACTGCTAAAATGATTGACACGGTAAATAGCAAAGAGACTGGAGTGAGAGAAGGAATGCTGTCTGCTGCTTTTCTTTGTTTTTGTTTTGTTTAGGCAACAAGCAATTAACGTGTTCGTTTTGCTTACAGTGACGACTTCATCAGAAGAAAACAAGATATATTGTGGACGTCTTTTGAATTGTTACCCGTTCCTTAGCGTCTAGTTAGGATTTTGAATGTGATAGACATTATGTTATGGTTTTGTATTATTTGTTATATTTTCAATATATACGTGGTTATTGTTGCACGTTTGTACCAGTTATAGATAAATATGGAGCGATGCTTTGTCATAATGATTTTTCCTTATTTCAGTAGAAAGTTTATTATCTCGTATGTTACTTTGAAATATATAACTATATCTGTACAGAACTATGACTATATATATTTAGTCCATACTCGGATTGATATAAAGTGCATAATGAAATGTATGTTGAACAGAAAAAAAGTTTGCATCTGAATCTGAAACGGGACTTTTCGATCATCGATCATCTTTACACGGCTACGATGATGTTCCACCCGCATAATATAGAGGTTATCAAAGTACAATTTATAGTTTCTCTGTTGTAAACATTATTAAATTAAATAGTTCAGTATCTCCAATTCCTATTTCAGTCATGAGAAAATGTTTGTCTGTCAATTTAGGCATGGCTGGCGAGAAAAAACAAATATTATGACCAAAAGGCGATCATTTTTGTACTTAACTTTCAATGTTTATCGATGATTGTTGCGCTACATTGTGTGCAAGTAATTATTTATCCCATGACTGGTAATAGACACAGATCTATAAATTGTGCTTCCTTTTTTTTCGATAGGTTACGTCTTAATTGAACTTTGTTTAAGTTTGTTAACATATACTTCTTTCAACTACAAAATAAGTTGTTAAGAGAGACTCGAATACTCGGTACTTACAGAAGTTTGCATACTACCATACTACAAGTGTCAGTCCTTTCATTTAGATGTCCATGGTAAATGTTTAGCTTTGAAAAGAATATCATCTGCATTTGCCATATGGCAAAACCCTTATTTTATGAGCATCCGTATCAGTGGCCTTTATTTTTAATTTCACATTTCACCACCAAAGTTTTATGAGTACTAGAGTTTAGTATTTTGATGCATTCACTCAGTGCCATGCAGTTTGGATAGTATTATGTCATCAGTAATTAAAAATAACTCGATATATGAGCATTAAGAAGTCTCATTTTTCGTTTAAAAAATTAAAAGTATGCAATTAACAATATGAATAGTATGAATGTTTTATGTAAAATTTGCCATAAAAGCCACAGTAATCGCCAATATTAATTGTCCATTTATTGCAAATCCATGAGCATACAACGATTATGGTGCATTCTTATTAAATGTGTTTATTGATATATAATGCTTATTTTATATCTATTTATTTAATGAAATTTTAAATTGAAGTCATTTTAGTTTATTTTGAATTTTAAAATACGGAAATGTTTGTTGCAAATGTCTATTAGGCAAATCCGAACTGTGAGTAAACAGTTGTTATGTACAATAGTACACCAGCGTTTAAGGTTACGCTAGTCAGGTTAAGGGTTGTTTACCGTTGTGGTTTTGATGACGTAGCATTCGCGTAACTGCTAGAAGAAAAGGATCATGCTAGAAAGTTCAATTGTTTATTTTTAACTGGTTTTCGAGAATGTTCTGAATACATGAATGTTCTGGAAATTCTTTGGGTATATATAAGGGCGTGTTTGACGAATTGAAGTTAAGTTTGGAAGTTTGGAAGTTTGAATAAAAAGTTTGCTTTAGAGATTGGACATATAATTTGGAAATACCTGCAGCTTCTATCTTAAATCTTTCTGTGTTGGACTAACTATATTCTACAGTGACATAAATATTAAATTGTTGAATTTGGATTATATGAATAACATTCGTGTTTTGATCTACCTTTGGATTATTTCAACTGTGCTTATCTACGAGAACATTCTACCGAAAACTCTTCAGGATTATTCGACGCTCGATTATTTGTTGTTTTGTTAAAGGGACACCTCCTAAAGGGACAAACTGTAAGCTAATATTTATTTCGCCTTCTGAAATTTTGTTTCATTTATTTGTTATTGTTTTATTACGCCATATTTTTGGTTATATTTAAAATAAAACATTATTGTACTAGTTTGTTGCTGGCTTGTTCTTCCTGTTACACCATTTCGTCGTTTAGTAAACGTGCCACTTTATAAATAAACTTATATAGCGCGACGGGTCGTAACACAGTGTTATTGTTCTTGGAGGCGTTATATACAAATACAAACCCTAATCATATTAGGACAGTTTCCATAAAGCATATTTGAACTCTGACACAGTTCCATATTCGCAGTCTCTGGTGGCATTGACAACATACACAAATGCCTTATCAATCATTTTCAAGGTTTAATGGTAATGGTAGATGACAGCGCTAAGGGGTCGCACGATGACAGATTGATATTAGTATTGAGCGACCTGTTTTTGGACGGCTTCCGCACAAATACTTACAGTAATCATGTTAAGCTAATTTCCAGTGTTAGTCTCAAAATAACCACTGGCAATGTTCCACCATCTCGTGGCCGGTGGCAGTATTGACAACAGTTACAAATATCATACTACTTTTTTTTCACAAGCTTTACGAAGGTTGTACCTAATTGAAATGACAGATGGCAGCCTCAAAAGGTTACAAAATGATAGATGGTTATTGATACAGCTCTATATTTGGGCCGATACCATACGTGCGATACTTATTTTCCTTATGCGTGTTCAATGTGAAATTATTAGACTAACAATGCAATTACAATTCTACACTTTTGTGGCTGAAAGTCAAGAACTTGCATGTTATTAAATTTCTCCACGATGACCGGACAGGCCGTTGAGACAACATGAATACGGTGACTTAAAGCCGTAATTGTGACAGTCAGTGCTGGAATTATGTCTCATTTTTCTAGTCCTGCACTATATAAGTGAGACAACTTGAGTAGTATCCATGTCCATAACGTGAGAATTTTAAGTATATATATAACTTCGGGATTCTGTTTGCCTTTATTACATAATATACCAATTGCAAGTTAATCAGCGACTCATTAGAACATTTGGATTTAATTATTTTGATCTCTTCTCAAGAGTATGTTTCGTTTTGTTGTTTGGGATTGATTTCTAAAATTCGATGGTTTCCTGCGTGCTTTTTTAATTACATATTTTAATTTTGACATATGTCGTCACTGCAGTTATATTGTATTACGCCATTAACGAATTCCTATTTAATGTCATTGTGTGAGCTGCTTTATTTCAAACGACCATCTCGTTTAAAACGTTTTGGTTTCTAAGGCTTTTATGTCCTGCACGTGTACACACTTTATATATGTTAATATTTCTTTATAATAAGAGTAAGTTTGTTTCAAATAAGATTCTTTCAACATTTTCCTCTTCAGATGCAGTGCTTGCTGTTAGTTGTCTCACTTTGATTGGATATTTTTATCTACACAGTTTGTGAAAAAAACCTTCAGGAAGTGCGAGATCAGAGCGCTCCACAAACCAGATTTAGGCACCACACGCGGCCCTTCTGCCGACTGACCGTTCCAATGGTGTAACTGTTTTGTGTGTGTGTGTTTGTGTGTATGTGTGTTTGCGTGCGTGCGTGCGTGTGTGTGTAGTCCCTCGTCCTTGTGTTTTGTCACTTTAACATTTACTCTATATGCTTTTGTCTAGAATTAGTTTATGTTTTTAATATCATTAGTAAATCCCCATGGACCTTTTCTTATTTTCCCATGAAATTTCTGGACTCATATTTACATTCCATCATTGGGACCTTTTCAAACAAATGTGTTTTTTCTTTACAAAGGATGCACCGTACACAGTTAAATAACATTCCGTTATGTTTTGGGACCGTTTGGCAATTTGCAGTTACAAGATTTTGTTCAGTCAATTCTAATATTATAAACTTGCATTTGGTTTAACACAAAGTAATACAAAGCATTGCATACCACGTACAGTGGATATAATCAGTTACATAATCAACCTATCTTACTATTAAATGTGAAACAATGTAAAGTGCTACGTGTAGTTTAAACTCATTTAACATTTACGACATCAATCTTTTTTAGGTTGACAATGCTGATAATCTTATCATGTATGGTGCCATAATAAAACCATCATTATAATGAAAATATATGGATTTATATAGTAAACCATACAAGGGCATATTGTTAAAGTTGTCTGTATTCGATACATTGATGTGGTATTAATGTAAGTGTGAGTAAAACTATAAGAATATATGACAAAGTCCTATAAGCATTGCAACATATACCAAACTCCGAAAAGGCACAGGATGAAGGTATTTCACATGCAAGCCAAGCAAAAAATAAGAACAAATTTGTGATGAGTCATTTAACAAAAAGAGCAAACCAGACAGTTACCGCCTTGGAACGGTCAGTCGCCAATAAGTCATACAATGCTTGCTCGCTTTTTTTATTTGTTCTTTGTTTGATGTACATTTAGGTATGTCGATATACTTGTGTCGATCTCTGGTATATGGTAATATTCTGAATAAGTTCAACTATATTTTCTTTAGTTTTCCGTCGGAGTGTTGTTGTTTTTTGTAATATATTATTATTTTACTCAACATAATGTTGAAAATATACATATGTATATGCATGTATATTATCACTTGAATTGAGAAACCTCTTAAGTAAAGGATTATACAATATAGGTATTTTCACCACATGACCATCAAAGCACGTGCTGACTGCAAAGTTTACTTAACAAAAACAAAAACAAAAAACAAAAACAACAACACAAAAACAAGATTAAAAATATTGTTTCGCTTATTTTCCATTGACGTAGACACTTAACTATATGTATGTGATATTTTAATTTTACAATTGAACAAAATATTAACTTTTAAAGTAATGTGAATAGCATCCAGAAGAATCCAGAAATACCAATTTCATTCGGAGTTGTAGCACCAACACGGTTAACTCTTAGCCTGCTTAGCAAGAGTTAAGCCCCCTTAAGAAAAATGGTGTGGATCCTGATTTGCCAGCTGGATGCTGTCTTGTCTGTATCTGCAATATTTAATTTTACATTTGCTACAGAGTCTAAATATGTTCAGTTCTATAACCAAGTAGTTGCAAAGAAATAACTTTGCACTTAAAATGCTTTAACAAATGCGGGAAGTTAAGGATCTAAGTAATATTAAGCTAGCAGGTAGAGGCTGGCCACGTGCGTTACTGTTAAATATATCGTGTCGTTGTTGTTGTTTTTGATGAAAGAGAAGAAAATGTCATTTATTCAATAAGATGAGAATATTTAAATTCTGCCAAGTTTATTTGAAACAACAACAAGAGAAACACAATAATAATCACGTTTTGAAAAGAACAAACAATTTAAGGAGTAAGCTATGCATGGTAAATTGTCTCTATTATGAAAACATGCCTAATTGAATATGACATGTTTCTGTGTATAAACATGTAATTGGAATTAATTGGCTAAGTTATTTACAATAGGTAAATAAGAAAGTTCCTATGAGAATTACCACAGATAATGCAAATACAAATTTAAAAAAAAAATCAAAACAGTTAAATTAATTTGATAAATATCTCAAGTTTATGTAACCTTTATACCTAGAGCTATAAACATTCATGCACACAACGAGTCCAAGCAATTTTGCACTTATGTTTAGGCACAAACGGCCTTCAAATGTGTGTGCATTCTGGCGAAATTTATTGAATCTTAATGACCTCGTATTTTGGATGTAAAATATTATATTTTAGTAAAGATATTTCATAACCTAACAATGTAAGTGCATAAATATATAATCGGCATGGAACTTTATATTTAAGCTTACTAACCTTCTTTCAACGATTGTGATCTTTTCAAACTGCTTGTTGTTGTGTTTTTCTTATAAATTACGTTAATCGGGGATAAGCACTCTCATATAGGCGTATGTATTCCAGTTTGAAGAAAGACGATACTAAAGTTATATTTGGCATACATATATTTTGTCTGATATATTTCTTGCATTGCGGACAAAAATCGACTATGTAAGAAGAACATTCGCAGTAAGAGTGGAAAATAACATCTTGTCTTAATAGGACTAACAGTTTTGGCAAAAATATATAAAAGTAAAACGTAAACATTAATATCGCCATATACCTCATCGCCAATTTTAACACAATAGCATGTTGAGCTAAGTCGACATCTTGTCTATACGAAATGCCATTATATTTCGTTTCATCCCATATACGGGCGACAATTATCATTCAGATTTGGCATGCATTTGAATACCTTTGTCATGTGCATTTTCAAATTTTGCTGTATGTTGCAATGTGCAGGTTTTTGTCACTATTTCCTTATTAACAAAAACAAAAATGTTACCTTTGCGTCTTTGTGTCGTAAAAGTAAAAAAATCTCTTCGCGCATGAAATGTTTGAGACATTAGACAATTATGTGTAATTCTTCTAAAAGAAATAATAACTCTCTTTCTTCTAAATACCACGTGGACAAAAAAATTTCAATTACGTCACTACTTTCTTTCAACAACGTCTTAACTTGTATAAGAAAACGTCAGCTCTTGGAACTTTTTATTCAAATACATCGGGTTTCTTTTCACTACTTGCATTTGAGAAACGGAATTGTGAGTTAAGAGTCTGTAGAACCGGTTTAAGCACCCCAATCGGTTCCTTTCGCCGACTGACCGTTCCAAGGCGGTAAATGTTGTGTTGGCATTTTTTGTTTAATGACTCGTCACAAATTTGTCTTTATTTTTACATTTGGCTTGCATTTGAATATATATTTGTCTTTTGTTTTTTTAAATGTTGGTATATGTTGCAACGTCATATTTCCTTGTTATATGTGTAGATTTTGTTTAAAATTCTTCATTTTCTGACGCTAATCTGTAGTTAAAAACGTACACTTTTTTCACAACTAGCAACATTATTGATTATTTACAAGAACATTCGTTAGAAGATGCGATGGTAACATTCAATGTTAATATCATTTTCAATTGTTAAATTGGCGACGTACACGTCATTTGTTTCTCGGTCTCTCGGACACATGGGCGAATATTGTGGGTTGCTAGACAAGTTTTCCCATAGCTTCGAATTTTAGTTTAACTGTGAGTTATGTTAATCTGTGGCCAAAGTAGAACAGATTTTATTATAATACTGTTTTCTAGAAAGTTTGTAAATTTGTCGCGTTTGACTGCAGCTTTCTCAGAACCATGCAAGTCGGCTCTTGTTAATTGTCATATTTCCTCCACAGTTTTATCAAGTCTTCGAGACCGGTGGGGAGACAGTCTCAAATTAGAATCTAAAACTCCAAACAAATGGTCAACATACCGCTTTGCGCACAGCGGAGCATCCCGTAGTTGATGACTCGCTATTCATCAGTGCACCTCGACCTGCTTATGTACGTTATATATAACTTTTTAAATATAATACATGACGCCCAAACACGACATAATACAAAAGTCCATAAATCAGTCCTCCAGGAAATGTTGTAGCTGGAGGAAGGATAAGTTTGAATAGGAAAGTATTCCATTATCATTGTTTTCTTGTTCGACCCAATGTCAGTCATGAAAAACTGTAGGTGAACTACAACAGAAATGCCATTTAAGAACGAGTCCTTAAAGTTAAATTACTTTTGAATGGCGACCTTGAAAATATGTCTCCTGCCAATGACCCATAAGCAATGAGAAAATTGCCACATTGCCACACTACCCTCGGCTGAGGTTAGCCAGTCATTGTCACTGGATATATTCATGAAATCGTTGCTTTGCATACTTCAGTAAGAATTCCTGCGATAATTGACTGACTTAAATGATATGAGTACCTAAATGACCAGTTTTCCTCTCCTGTTGCCATAAATTTGAAAATTAACGAGTATTTTTTTCATTACCAAAGTAGTTCCTTACACATAATATTGTATTTAAAAAATCTAATTTATGATGTATGATTAGTTTAGATTGATAATAGGTAAATAAGAAAAGGTTCTATAACAATAACCACAGATATTTAAATCTAGACTAACTCTAGACCAAGGCAAACGCGGTAAATGTAAATGTGACAAAAATCACAGAAACGAGACGTAACACACAAAAAGAAACACTAGCTGTTAACCGCATTAGAACGATCAGTCTTGGCGATGAAATTAGAACAAATAATGAGAAACAAATGAATGTGGTAACAATTTCATGTAGGCAACCTCAGTCCCCGCCTTCCTGGAGCTACCGTGTTGACCAGGTGTAAAAATAGCCAATCGTATGCCGATCCGAAAAGTATATATTGCTCGCTCAAATGCGTTTAAACCAGAAAAAAATGAGGGGCGAATAAAGTCATCCTATAGATGCACTCTCTGAAAGTTATGCAACAGTTATGAAACAGGCAGGGACGAAAGAAGACTTTCAGCAATTGTCATTTATTATAAGTAATTAAGTCTAGTTCGTCCGCACCATATCGCAGAATCGTGCATGCTCCAACGAGCGCAAGGTCAGCATGTAAATCAGGGGTCCAGATAAGAATTTCAGTGAATTGAGTGAAAACTCCCTAAGATTATAAAAACTGAGTTAAGGATTTTTTGGTTTGTTTTTCTTTTTTAACAACCGGAATAAAAAACAATTTAGTTAAACATTTTACCTTGAAGTTCATTTTTAAAACTGCTCAAAAAGGGTCTACTGCATTTTACTAAGTGAAAAGAAGTAGTTTTTAAGATTTTACTATAGTAAAAATATAGTAACCAATCAAGGGCAACGTTTCATTGTACTATCGATTTAGCCATTTAAGATAAAGTTCGCCTGTCATTTTTGTAAGTAAATAGATGAACAAAAATAGGTTACGCACAACTATTAAAAACGTTACATAAAATATGACTTTCTGGGTGTGACGTCCAGGTGTGAAATATTATGAGTATAATGTCTTTTTAAATGAGTAAAATACGCAAATACGCCCCTTGTCTGGAGCCCAGAATGTAAGGGGTAAACGAATGCATTGGTGACTCAATCCAAGAAAAACTCAAACAGAACTCGACGTTCTTAGTGCTGCGATGGCTACATTTAAACTGAATGTCAATCTAGACAATATTGTAATGTAGGCGTTTTATGATTTAAGTTGGCACACCTACTGTATTTCAGGACATTTATCCTTTTATATCTAAGCTTTGGTTGCAATGTGCACTACCATTTGCATTTCAAGGTACAGCCAGTCTTGTTGATAATACTAAGTTTTATATCTGAATGTATCAGTTTATTCGATATTTTCATAAAAAGATGGAGATACATTGTCAATGGACGGAATCACGCCGGCACAAAGGGTTAAATGGTATGATTTTACAAAATTGAACCGGATTTATAATCATTTCTCAATCTAAATTTACGTCTACGTTAAGTTTATGGAAGGTTAAACCCTTCAGTGGTCCAATCATTTTTGATATATTTTCCATAGTATGGGTAATTATTTATTGTTGTTTTTCTTACAAATTCAATCATAATATTTTGTTTTAGACTGTTATATTAAGTTTGAAGTATGCTTTCTGTGTATCTGCATATAACTGTATTGACGTGCAAGCACATCATATAAGTGGGATGGGATGGGATTAGCCGGCACTTTTGTCCATACCGTGCAGCGACATTTCTGTTATTATAGCACAAGGGCACTTATTAGGTGCCCAGGGACTGAACCCGGCCGGTCCATTATACTGACAACGACGAGTCAGGCGAAATGGTGTCCCCTTAGCCCCGAGCGTTATGAGGGAAGCCACTACTACCAACTTTAAAGTCTTTGGTTTGACCCGGCCGGGATTTGAACCCACGACCTCCCCATCCGCAAGCCGATCCATATAAGTAATTACATATAGTAACCAGAATCAATCGATTTTCTAACTGAAAAGTAATTAAGAAAACTTATTGAAATCAGTTTCATTTTTTGCAGTTTAATATAACATGACAAACTGTTAAAGGTTTTCTGTGAAAATTTTCCCTTTCACACCGTTGATCAAATTTCCATCGATCTTTATGTCGTGTAAAATAGGTATAACATCATTATGTTCTTTTGACAACAATGTGTTATTCGCGTAACTTTTAAATCTAATACCGTTTTGAAGTTTTAAAAACTGACATATTAATATAATGCAGCGGTAATGAAGATAAAGGTTCGTTTGTGGTGTAATGACATATTTTACCACTTGCCACTTTTTTCAAGATTAAAGAAGCAAAGATTACAAGGGAAGTTCGTAGATGCCTCAGGCCTTAATAAGGCCTGTCACTGTTGGAATTCTGTCTCTTCATCTCGCCAGTTGTGCCATAAACAGATGAGGTAACTTGAACAGACTCCATTGCCCTGCACATTATGAACAACCTTGGTATAATGTGTTCATAAAATGACATGCCATGTGCAGATTAATTATTGACCAATTATATTAGTATTTACGGATCTAGTTATACTACAATTTGTTTCATTGGATTGGACTTTGGCAATTCCTTAGTTTTATTACATTTTAATTGTCTTCCTTCGCATTAGATAATTATATATTTTCGTTTTAAATAACGTCCTTGCTTTTGTATCATATGTCGCCATTAACTATCTGTTATTATATTTCGCTTATACTGATTTATTTCAAACTGATTTATTTCAAACTGATTTATGTCAAACTGATTTATTTCAAACTGTGATTTATTTCAAACTGTGATTTATTTCAAACTGATTTATTTCAAACAGACCAGGATCTCAGTATGACCTGTGTAGTTTCCAAGGCCTTTGTATCATCTACATATGGTACATATCTCAAAAAGTTACATGCATTTATTGTTTTCTAATGCACAAGCCTGCTGTGAGTTGTGTCGCTTTGATGGATCTTTTTGTATTTACAATGTTTGATCGCTCCGTAAACAAGGTATAGGGGTCCCAGTGGGTCGTTTGCCGACAGAACGTTCCAAGGCGATAACTGCTAGTTTTTCACTGGTCAATAAAACTACTACTACTACTACGACTATTACTACTACTTCTACTACTTCTACTACTACTACTTCTACTACTACTACTACAACTACTACTACTACTACTACTACTACTACTACTGCTACTACTACTGATACTGCTACCGCTACTATTACTACTTCTACTATCACCTCTACTACTGGTACAACTACTACTACTACCACTACTGCTGCTACTACTACTACTACTACTACTACTACTACTACTACTACTACTACTACTACTACTACTACTTCTACTACTTCTACTACTATATGTACTATAACGACTACTACTACATCTGCTATGATTACTACTTATTATTTTATGACGACGTTCCAAGCGTTATTGTTTTATGACTGAGTTTCAAGTGTTATTGTAATATGATTCCGTACAAGAGTTATTGTTATTCGTGCATAGTTTATGGAGCCATACCCTCGATTTTAGTAATGTTTTTGACGTTACATGTACATTTAAACCGTCCTTGGCAGGTTTGATAGTTATGGTAGTGGTTGTTATCCTTGAAATGTTTCTATTGTTGTTTTATTGTTGTTGTAATTATGGTTGTTGTTGTTGATATTGTAACAAATGAAAAAAAAACACAAAACAAACAAAAAACACGCATAAACCGCTTACTTTGAAAATAAGAGAATGTTTAACAAACATACAACAAATTCAGCAAATGTTAAGACTTTTGAATAATTTTTATTTCCGATATTGCTTGGGTGGAAGGTAAATTTTCTGAAATAAAATAATACAATTTCAGTAGTTTAATGATAAAGTAATTAATTTTCAAATCTCTTTTTTAATTTGGTCTTTTTTGCATCTGGTGACAGAGGGTACTATGTTCTGAAAGGCGCTTAAACTTGTGAAAAGTTCTCATATTGTTTGAAGTGTGGAAAAAGTGCAAATTGTTCGGACTCGGTACTTTTCCTTAATTAAGAGCTCACATAACACTTCCAAATTATTTCTTTGAATTTAGCTTGTCCTTGTACTTATTCGTAAAATTCTTCGCAATCTCGCTTTAAATGTGGTATCCTATATCGAAAGCATGCAACAGTATCTCTATATTATTTTGATGAATTAAGACACAATTTCTGCATAAACGCATACCGTAGTCTAAGTAAAAACGATTTTGAACACTACCTATATTGTAAGAGAGTTGAAAAAAATCACTCTATATTCTCATTTTTTCTAAATCTTTTGAAAAGCACGATAGTGATCTCTGCTGAAAATAGCCATCAACGTCAGAATACACGGATGACGATATAACGTGATCTCAAAGGTAAGTTGTTACGTGGTTTTCTTAGTCTAAAAATAGCTATCTCTGCAGCGTGGCTCAGATAGGAAATGGCTGTTTGCAATGACAAGAAGTGATTTATGCTTGACTCTTCGCACAGATGTAGGACCTCAATGAACAACATTTTGCAGGACCTTTTCAGGTAACATTGACATTTGAGTAAAAAAAAAAACATTGATCAAAACTGTCGATACCACCTTTTTATGTAGATGACACAATTTCGGCGAGAAAAAGCATCTTGTTGACTTAAATGTGCATTGATATTACATTAATGCTTTTGTTTCATTTCATTATTATCATATACATTTAAATGTAGCTTTTAATTGTTCCCTACCGGCACTTCAGCGACAGCCGTTTTTACAAGAGATGCGTAATTTCTCTATTCCAGAAATTACTAATATATCTTGTGGCCCACCGTCAAAGAAAAATGAGTTCGTGGAGTGCGACTATTCTCCTTGGTCAAC
Source organism: Sinonovacula constricta (assembly GCA_007844125.1). Classification (NCBI taxonomy): domain Eukaryota; kingdom Metazoa; phylum Mollusca; class Bivalvia; order Cardiida; family Solecurtidae; genus Sinonovacula; species Sinonovacula constricta. Next base: position 30,371,916 of record CM017561.1, on the reverse strand, counting down.
AACGTCTATTGATTCACAGGATGTGCGATGACTGTTTATTTGTCAATTTTGCTTTTTTGAAGCCTCGTGACAAGTCATATTAAGGAATGCCCTTATCACCGAGTTGTGGTTGAGATTGTTTACTTGTGCCCACACTCGTTGATGAATAACTGGAATAATTTTCTAAGCGTAATGATCAATTTATCATAAGGGATATTGTGACAATCTGTGTATTCTTTCTTCGCTCTGTTGCTGATTGCTAAGGGGAAAAAGCCATGAAAACTATTTAATATTTATGATGCTTGTTTAATTTTTGTCGCAAATGAAACATCTTAATAAATAAACATAGAAAAAGCAATCACAATAATATATATGATATTTTAAAGTTAGTCCGACAGTTTGAACCAAAATGTTTTAATTATACATCTTAGTAAACCATTGTTATTTGAACAGATCTCGTAAAATGCTGTTTTTTGGTGACCTACACCTTCTGAAAATTGAACCATAACGTCACAATCATCATTACAAACATGTATTTCCCATCTAAGCCACGCTGCACAGTTAGCTATTTTTAAACCAAGAAAACAATGTGACCAGTTATGTTCTAGTTCATTCACGTCATCCGCTGTGACATCGATGTCTATTTTTAGCAGGTTTCCCGTTTTTAATTACAGATATTGTTACAAACAAAAAAATAAAGGCAACCACCGTTAAGCCTCTCAATTTTAAAAGCAAAACATCATTTTCACTTTAACTACAAGGAAAGCGAACAATGACAAGTGATAAAACAGATATAAATGTATTGTTAAAAACGTATTGTTAAACACTAACATAAGTTATCATTTTTACTTCTTATTATATTTTTCTTTCAATACATTAATCGTTAGTATTTGTTAATAAATAAGTGCTTTGATATTGACCCTGTGATTTGTCTGAGTGCAGTGGTATTGGCCCAAGGCAAACTAGATTTCAAAATAATGCTGTAAACCAATAAATTGTCCACACGTTAAAAATATTTTTTACGATTTTTTTTTCTTCAAATACATGCTTTTTACTTACCTAATACAGTTGTAATAATGCAATCAAAACAGTTGTGTGAAAAACAACGCTCTAACAATAGTTCAGTTAAGTTAAATAATTCATAAAACTAATAAATTAGCATTTTATAAGAATGAATTAATAGCAATGTATTTATTTAAACTAAGACGAATCTATCGATGTTCACAACCAAATGGAAAATTACTTTACAAAATAATATAAACAACCATCACTGGGAAGGAGTATTTTCAAAAAATATTTTCTTCACAGAAGACAATACTCTAAAATACTTACCTTTTCAAATTTTTGTTAAATATTATTTACTCATACTCAAAATTAAGTTGTTAAAATATGCTTATCAAAATATGAATTATGCAGCCTTGTCGAAATACACAATAAAAATATACTAATTCTCGGATAGGCAGAAGAAAATCGAGGAGAAAGTAAAACATTGGGATACATAGGTAAATAAGAAAAGGTCCTATCAAAATTTTCACAGATATTGAAATTTTATCTACCTGTAGACAAAGGCAAAAATGGTAAATGTAAATGTGACAAAAAACACGACGAGACATAACACACATAAAAAAAAACATCAGTTACCGCCTTGGAACGGTCAGTCGGCAAAAGGGCCAACTGGGGTGCTTAAACCTGGTTTGTGGAGCGCTCCAACCTCGCACTTCCTGAAGGTTTTTCTATAAAACAAACAGTGTAAATAAAAATATACCATAAAAGTGAAACAACTAACAGTAAGCACCTGCATCAGGAGTTAAAAAGATAAAATGAACTTATGTACATACATAATAACTAGAAATAAAACAACATATGTACAGTATGTACAGTAGATAAAAGCCTCGGCAACCAAAAAATTCCAAATGATAGAGTAGTATCAAATAAAATAAAGCAGTACAAGCGCTGATATATTATAAGAACCATATAATGACGTCATAAATGCCATGACGTCATATGCCAAAAGTGTCAAAAGTGAAATGTAAAAAATACGGAAGAAATAATAGAATTTTAGAAAATCAACAAAATAAAACGTAGTATTGTTTAGAGGTAATACGTTTAAAAACATATCATAAACGCCGCCTAAACAGCTACAATCGAAGGACCACCTGGAGTTTCAACTGCCAGCGAAGGGGATTCCTGGTCAGATAGCATCCAAGAAGCCACAGAAAACAGTGTTACAGCTGACATATTGTACAAGGATACATACATTGCCTTCTTACATCAAAAGACAATCAGAGGTCCAACCAGCAGATGGAGGCCGGTCGAGGTGAGGTGGAGATTAGAAGTCATAGTAAAAGACAGACTGCAAACTAACATATGACGGGGAAGGGCCGTTTTATGGAGACATTTTCTGTTGTGTGCTCGTAAACTTGTCCACGAAAATTTATTTTTTGTGCAAAAGGTCATTCCTGTCATGCGTTTTTTTTTCATTTCAAAGAACAAATGCTATTTGTAATCTTATATCCATGTAAGCCTCCTTAATTAAAAATGCCTACATAAATAATGCGATGTCGCACAAAGATCACTTAAAATGGTCGCTATTTACAAAGCTCAATACGCTTTTGCACAAATATTCAGAACATTGTGTTGGTAGTTCTACGACATTTATATATGAATGGTAAATAAGCCGGGGCAGCACACATATCGCTTTATTTTGAGCCTACTGTTCCTTATGAACATCATAAGGTTAGTGAAGAGCGTGTCGCCAACATATCGATTGTAAATATTGTCTGTAAGATAAGTGTCGACAGTAAATGAGAAAATACCTTTGACATTTCAAAGTGACTCGATGGGACACGACTAAAAATGGCCGGTAAATAATGAAGAGAGACGGAGGCGAGGAAGTGTTGTGCCGGATGTCATGCTACATTTCGCATTTGTTTGTTGGAAGCATTCAGAATAAAGTGTCGTGGTTGTTCAACGCCAAACTCGGTAATAATTTTGAAGTAAGCGGTGTGTATACAAATAATTTGCATTTTTGTGCTAAAATAGACTTTTGATTTGCCCGAACGATGACCATTCCTATTGATCTACTCATTTTTGTCGCTGTTGTTGCTGTTTTGCAATAACAAACTAGCTATGTTTTATGTATTTTCGTTTTTTAAGCACGAATTTCGAGACTTAAACTAAAATAATTTATTCCTGTTTATCGCGCGTGCACTTTTTGCAGATAATGAAAACCCACTGCTCCATTAAGACGGACGTAAAACTTTAGTCAAGAGTCAGGCTGAATAATGTCTCTTACAGTACTATTCAATAACAATACAATACAACATTTCATTGCGTAAAACATACACATGTTTATAGCAAAACAATTTAATAATCCTTAGCACAACTGATATGGATCGTTTTCAGAGGAGTATTGGTAAATTACATCAATGTAATATATATAACAATACTGTCGTAATAAATTTGTTCTTAACAAGTAAGCATGATAAATATATTTGCTTAAATTATTTATAATATTAACAGATGTATTTGACATTAAATTTATAAATTTTTGCAGTGCGTGTCATGTCAAATAATATGGTTTGATATGCTTTTTTTCTTATATTTGAATATTTTGGACGGATTAAGATAAAATGGTATTCATCTTCTATTTGTTTCAGGTGACAGTTTGGCAATTTCTGTTATTTCTTGGCAAGTTTATTTGTCGTCCTGTTTTGATGGCTAAAATATGTGAAGATGTTGATTTACCGATTTCTAGTTAACCTTTCTTAGCCTGTAAAGAAAAACATGTCGGCTTGCCTAAAACAAATACGGATTGTAGGCACCATGGAAAAAGAAAAAAATATTTATAAGCTATGTTAAATATATTTATAAATAAAACATACTTGACTGAAATTTAAATAACTAATGTCTGATTTTGGTATCCATCCCCAAAGGTATATTTCCATTGATTGACCAGTGATCAAAGCTACATGTATCATTTCTATGACGTTGCTTTATCAATATAATTTCTCTCTTCTCCATCGGTAGTCCGTTCGGGAAATAAAATAACCCCACCAAGGACCAGTTGACAAAAAGCTAATCAAATGCGTGGCAGGGAGGGAAAAAAGAAAGAAGATCGACATTTAGTGGCAATCCTCTCATATTGTTAGCCATTGATACGCGGGAGGTTTGTGCAAATATAACTTATCTGACAATTTCATTTCTTCTAAAATTTTCATAAAACTCCGTTAAAAAGGGGTACACATGTATTCCTTCAATCGCCTTCTAGTTTGACTAATGAGTGTTTTATTCTGCGCTTTTAGTGTCCATATGCATTTTATCAAGATGAATGCAAGACAATATCTTATGATGCTTATAATATTTTTATAATATTAAATATTAATATTATAATATATAATTATAATATATATTTTTACATTTAAACCATAACTGCTTTATGTTCAGGGTATACTGTTATTCTTTTTTCATTGATAAAAATATAAAAGTTATTTTCTCCTTATTTGTTTCTTATTGAATAGGATTTAATTAGGGTTTATTGTTTTTTTACTCTAGTTCTAGTTCAGGAGATTTCTTGTTTCTAGTACAATAGTAAGTTTCTATGTGATGTCATAGGCACTGATTAGACAGTTTAAGGCAGACATCTTTGAAGGCAGAAGCTAATGCAGGCTGAAATCTGGAAATATGTGTTGTATTAAACTCACCAGAGTGTTTTTATTTTCAGTCTATTTAACTGAATTTTATATCAAATTTAACAGCTTTTATAAAGTATTTTAAATAACAAAACTTCATTTGATAAATTAAAATGTAAAAAAAAGATACAACTAAACAAAACATACGATGTTCATTTTGTTTAAGGATGAGCCAATAATTTTATTTATTTCTGTGTATTTTTCTTTGTGCATTTGTCAATTTTAAAAATATTGCATTCTAAAAATATAAATTTCAAGAGCTTTCTAATGGCGTATAGCTTTTAATATTTGGACCACAAATGAAGATATTACAAACAATACGCTTCTATACAATTCATCTGAAAATCCCTTGAAGTTGCCATCAAAGATGGCTTCCAAGATAAGGGATCTTCACTGATGTGGAAACTATCTTTACTGCATACTCTTAGACAGGGCTGAGATACAATGTGTGTATACTCTAGGGGATAGACACGTCTGTTTAAAATTTCACACACCGGACCTGGTAGCGTCGGCTCCAGGTACGGAAGGCCCCGGGTTCAATCCCCGACAACGATATACCAAAGTCGTTAAAATGTTAGTGGTATTGCTCAGTGGTTAAAGCTCAAACAAATATAAGGATATTTGCAAGACTGGTTGGTCCCTTGTCATGATAATGTGAGTGGGTGTGGTATCATGTCAGGTGTTCACGACATGTTATACACAGTGAAGGCAGAACTAAATCTGCTTCAAGTGGACACTGTCTTCAAATAATTGAAATATTGTAGGTGAGACGTTAAACCCAATCAACAAACACCATCTCAGAGCAGACATAGAGAGCAAGATCCAAATGTAACAACATAAACTTAAGTAACTCAATTAAAATGACATTATAAATTGATTTGGGGGCATCCCTCTTGACTAAGAAATTACAAGTCTGTCAGAAATACAATTTTTTACAGATTAGTCGATATTTAAATGTGTATGATGTTCCATTCTATACATCTTATAAGACTGTTAATAATCCCCAGATGAAAGGCACAACTAATAATGTAAGTAAGTATCGTCTATATATGTGTATGTCTGTTTTTAAGAAATCCATCAGAAAGGGCGAGGTTTGAGCGTTGTAAAATCGGTTTAAGCACTCCAGTCGGTCCATATTGCCGACTGATAGCTCCAAGGCGATAACTGTCGGGTTTACTCTATTTGTTAAATGACTCATCACAGATTTGTTCTTTTACATTTGGTTTGCATGTAAATACTTTTGTCCTGTGTCTTTTTAAATTTTGGCATATGTTGCAATTCTGCTTGGGCTTTGTCACATATTCTTTTTTAAAAATTGTAAATTGTATGCTTTATATGTATGGAACTGTGTATGTAACCTACACATGCACATAAATTGGATGCAAGTAGCTATACAAAAATGGCTAACATCAACATGCAAAGAATTACTACCCTTGTTCCAGTTTCGGCAGATACGATAAGAAAGTGTCGAATAGGGATCCATACTTTTTGTAAATGGCTGATTAATTCACACTAGGAAGAATATGCAGTGTAAGACAAAAGGCATCCGAACAAAAAAGAACTCATTTTCCTTGACGGACGAGTGTTTCTTGTCAGTATTAAGTCGACAAAACCCGTTGCATAAAATTACGTGTCCAGGATTGTTAACTTGTGTAGCTGTGTTTCAACAAACTCAACTAAATATTGTCCGCATACTCCAAACTTTCTTGCAAGCAACATTTATTTGACACTTTCATGTCAGTGAAGATATGAAAAACGAAACCGTCCACATTGATTTAGAATAAATATTGAAAAGTTTACTCATACACAAATAAGAAAAATGTATACAACCAGTGTTAAAGGCCGATCAAGTTGAGTCATTTTGTATCGTGCTGAATGCTTTTATGGATGATTTATGGATAAAACTCGGTTTAATTATTTATTCTAACCACAAGACATGTCCGCCATTTAAGTAGTAGTTTGTCAGGGTTTTTTTCCCAAATATTACATATCGTATATCTCTGAGTTGTTGATTCTATAGAAGCTTGAACATGCAAGTTTATCTAAATATCAACTATATAGTAAGATCTAGTAGCCATAACAACATATGTTTGTTTTCTTGCCAAAGATGGCATATTGACAAACAGAGTCAGTTTCTATTTAAACTCCAAAAATCGTTCATGCTTTCGTTATTGTACATGATATTGCTGGATATTACATTTCTTATGTTATGTTTTGCTTGTATCATGAATTTGAATAAGGCTCACCTGATTTTACCTGAACGCAACGCTGTCAAGTTTTTAGTTGTTTAGTTCTCCCTTTTCGCTGTGCTTTTTTTAATACATCGCAGCGATCAAATGGTGGAGGAAGACCCCAGACAAATGTCTGGATAGAACCACCGGCGCACCGCAGGTCAGCTGAAGGACCTTCCCACAGTAAGTCCTTCGCCACGAACGAGACCCAAACCCACGCGGTGAGAGACTAAGCGGTCAAAGGATTTACAAGTCGGCGACTCTACCACTACACCAAGGGCCCCCCGCCCCCGCCTCTCCCTTTTCTTTGATGAAAATATTTTGTTGGAGTTTGTTGGGGTTTCTCATTAAATCAAGATTTGTTTACGTTTTGTCAAACCATTCTAAAGGGAACTGGTAATGTTCAATATTTTCTATACAGACGTATGTCCTTTTGCAAATTACCATGTTCTAAAATCTCAAATGTTGTAATAATAATCGTTGTGTTTCAATATTTTTTTTTAAATATCATCAGACATTATAAATAAGGGCATAGAATCCTTAGAACCTGATTGTAGACCTTCAACCCCCCATTCCAATTGATTTAGACCCAAAACGCATCATCAACAATGACGTTCATCTTTATTGTTCTTTCTACCAGCTAAGGACACAATGATCTGATATTTGCCTTATTGATTCAAATCAGTAAGATCTTGTCATTTCCTATCCTTCATATCCCTTATTTATATAAATAATAATGAATAAAATATTAAAATATTAATTTATAAAACCTGTGCAGTAATGGAAAAATCTGAATATTTATAAAGATGTTCGGTCTATTACACGTTAACTTGCAAACTCTTGACTGATAATATAACGTTGCGTATATTACGGTTTTCCAACAAAATAACAATATTTTAGAAAGATGGGTAGGACATTCTTTTTTAAAAACAAAAACAAAACATTCTACTAGACTTACGTGGACATGAATGGTCATTTAATGTAACTGGCAGCATCGTCCTGTGTAGACTAAATAAGAATATATTACCAAGTTCTATGAGCACTGCAACATATACCAAACTCCGAAAAGGCATAGAACAAATGTATTTCACACGCAAGCCAAGCGAAAAGTAAGAACAAATTTGTGATGAGTCATTAAACGAAAAGAGCAAACCCGACAGTTACCACCTTGGAACGGTCAGTCGGCAATATGGACCGACTGGGGTGTTTAAACCGGTTTTATAGAGCTCTAACCTCGCACTTCCTGACGAGTTTCTCAAATGCAAGCAAAGAAATGAGAAACGATCTATTTAAATAAAAAATGTCCAAGCGCTGATATTTTCTATAAGTTATGACGAAAGTAGTGACGTCATTGAAAAATAATGTCCAGATAGTGTTTAGAAATGAATATGGTAGTATTTCGATTTGAAAAACTACACAAAAATGGTTGACTATAAATAAAATTAACTTTCTGAATCCATCTGATGTCCATCAAAGGAAATACACCTAACAATCCTTACAGGATGAATTATAGGTCAAATAATGTTTCAATGTCAAATTATCCTTCAATGTTTCAGTGTGCTACCCTGGCGATGTTGCAAGGCATTGTGCCAAAATTGATAATAAGGACGCTTATATTATTGGCGACTGTTGGTGAACTTTGGATACTTTGATTAAAATATATGGCACGCTTCATCTTCTGGAATCAGATTGCGGGTATGAAATATTAATCTAAGTTTAGCAACGGTCCATTGACAAAATGACACTCTCTGGCTCAGTATTCACAAAACATCACAAATATCCATTCCACCTCAAAATTTGAGTATTTTCCCTCAAATTGAGAAAATTTACTCAAACAGTTTTAAAAAAAAGTGAGGATCAAATTCTCCTAAGCTCTTGAGTTTTCACTCAAATATTAAAGGTTGGGATTGATTTCCCTTAGCTGATACTCAAATATAGCTGACTTTAGCAGACGACAACGCTGAGGAATGTGATTAAGGTGCACTGGACTAGAAGGGTACATTTTGGGCCGCTTCAAACACAAACAAAACGCACTCAGTTTAGGATAAGTAAGTGCGTTTCGTGAATAAAATATGAGGAAAAACTCAGTTGAGTGTGAAATGACCATCAATAAAGTTTGAGGGTACAACTCAGTTTGAGATGTTTTATGAAAATGGCTCCTGTGTCTGGTTTTATGGAGCTCCAGTTCTGTACTTCTTGTAATAAACTATATGAAATTGAAAAGACGTGTTTCAATGACATTTACTGAAAAAGCAAGTCAGTATGATCTGAAATAATTATCTCAATTACGACAGTCTGACTTTATTACTTGTTAATTGGTATGAGTTTTTACATGTATAATGGCTTAGATGGATATTGCTTTTTGTATTATATTTGTTTGTTGTCTTTTTGCATAATTTACATATACATAAACTGTAAGGAAAACGGCCGATCTGTTTGTATTTTTCAATTATAAGTCACAAATTTAAATAACATAACACACATAACATGTATGACGGTGCAATAAATGAGAAGTGCGATCAAAATTAGGAAAAATGGTGCTTCTTTGTTGCAGATAAGTCGGCTCCTTTTCTGTGGTTTAACATTTAATGTTTTAATTCCATTTTTAGAAGTCGCATTTTACATTTGTAGCCATTTAAAAGCTATGAAAAGTTTAATTCCGCAGCGATTTATTTCAATAGAACTCCTTTCTATTTTCAATTTTACAATGAACAAAATAGATAGATAATTTTAATAAATGGTTTTATTTTCAACTGCTCATGTGCAACAAACCACGCATTCTGGCTTGACTTTTCCCCTTGTGACGACAAGTTTTAACACGTCAAGACAATTGACAGTTTGATTGACAGTTTTATGTCATTTTGGTAGAACAGGTAGAAGTGAGGCGGGGACTTATAAGTTTCGGCTTCTATTGTCTATAAAAAGGTCAGCTGTGACATTTTGTGCTCGAAAAGACATTTAAAAATGGAATAAGCCAAGTAGTCACCCGTTGTCCGACATCAACTGAAAACATATATCTAGCTGTAACATGATATACTGTAGCCCTACATTCGATTGAGCCTCTTCTCCAAATGTAACAAATATTAATTGAATTTATGTTTAACCACAATAAGACCCTTCTTTTTAATACATTTACCTAAAAACGTAACCGACTTTGGCACTAAATTACCTATCAAAAGAACACACGCCATATATGAATTGTTTCTGACAACTGCTTGAAGATGAAGCAATATCACACTACTGCCTCGCCTAGTCTCTTTTTGTCTTTTAACGGGTCATTTATTTTTAGCTGTGTCGTCTCGAGTCTCTCTGAAAAGTCAATGGTATTTATCTTTTGCTAGCTGCACCTATCTTGTAAACAATGAAGGAGTTCAAAAGCAGTAGCTCTTTGATACAGAGATATGCGCCACCCCGTACGCTGGCCAGTCAATCTTTAGTGATAACGCAGTGAAGGGGCCAGCGCTGAGAGCGAGAACTGAACTATTATTATAATATAGACAATATTATTATATATTACGCAATATTATAAGTATATAGTGTAAGTGAAAACGAGTTGATCGTTCAGAATTAGAGCGTTTAACATATATACTAATTTAATAAAATTATTTGTTAACATAAAGCTAGAGTTTGATAGACAAAATAACTTAATCGTCGAGATTATGTCTTGAATTTTCGGAATTTATTTAATTGCGTAATAGATTGAACCAATCCCATATAAAGATTAAACTTAATTATATTATATCTTACTTATTTATATTTAAGACATAGTAGGATTTGGACTTACATCAACTTGTTTTTAATTTGCGATTTTTAAATGCACACATTTACAAGACACGGAGACATTATCCCCTTAACTAAAATTGTGTTGTATCAGTCAGAACGCAATTTTTATTTTGATATGTTTTGCCGATTAGTATTTTTAATTACACATAATATATTCATTACATATGACACAAATACTGACATACATACATTTCATTTGAACAACTTTCTGTAGATTCTGATGTTATACACGTATCATTTAGAAGTTCCGTTTATGATCATATGTTAATGTTTTCTACTGAATTAGCTTCAACTTTTCAAAATATAACCAATCATGCCTTTCTGTACTTTTTGCCTCATTTTCTTGTAAATTATCAACGTAATAATATTTAAGATAAACATGATTTTTATGCGAGTTGTTTTGGGGAAAAAAATAAAGATGAACCGAAACAGTAATGAAAGGCTAAAACAGGCATAAGACGATATTTCAGACAATATGTTATGAAGTAAATGTCAAATGTAAAATTTTAAATCTCTTCGACCCCAAGGAATTATAAAATGAAACGCATTTTCTTCAGTCTTGTTAAACCGGACCTTATGGCGCAATCGATAGAGCGTGGCTCCGGGTTCGATCCCGCGCCGCAACATACCAAAGTCGTTAAAAAAGGTTGTGGTATTGCTCCCTTGCTAACGCTCAAGCAAATACAAGGGTAGTTCCACGACTGGTTGACCCGGTGTCAGGATACTGTGACTGGGTGTGGTATCATGCCAGGTGTTCACGGCATGTTATACACTGTGAAGGCAGCACTATATCTGCTTATAGTGGACATCGTCTCCGGATAACTGAAATATTGTTGGTGAGACGATAAAGCCAATAAACATAAACATTCTTCTTGTTAACCACCCAAGATCGAAATGATCGGTTCTAGATTCAAACCAGTAAACTCTTCTCATTATATATCTGAAATATTTGCTGTAAAAACTACGTTACCCAGAGTTACTACGCTGTTAATACGTAATAACAATGTATATTAATATATGAAGCGGAACCAGGGTTAATAAGGAGACAGCCTGCATACCGAATTGAAAAAATAAATATTCATAAAAATAGTATCACATGTAATACATGTATAGCACTCGACTGACACTATTAGTTATGATTCATTGAATTATATGCATACCGATTTTGAAACTGTAAAACAATATTATTAAAGAAGACTGGTTACCGATTCAGTTATATAAACCAACAGTCTACCAGACGTATGTGGCCCTGGAGTGTCGTGAAATGTAACTGATTACTTTTTTCCATGCAGCCACTTAAGACAAATATTATTATTCGAAGATTTTTTTTGCAAGGGAAATAATCACCGATTATCAGGCGGGCGTTCTATCAAGTGACTATTTTGTGGTAAGCTAGATACTTACATGTAGCTGAACATCCGAGTTCCATTTCAGATCAAAATAGTTTGCTAATGCCGAATATTGTTTCTGCAGCTTGTTTTCTTCACGTGCTATTTCTTTCATTCAAAACAGATACATTTTTAAATTGTAATATTCATTTGCTTCGTATTTATGATAGAAACGAAAGATGGTAATGTTCTTAAAGATAGACAAAATGCATTAAAAGGTTAAGTAACGAATATGCAGTACAAAGATAAAAGTGGAAACACACAGGCACACAACACAAAGAATCTAGTTGACACCTTGGAACGGCAGTCGGCTTCCCAAGTGGCTTTTCTTTTCTTTCTTTCATTTATAACTACTGAAACATGTGATTCGTTGGGTATATCAGATGGGTTATTGTGTAGCCTTTCCGTCTGTTAACGTTTTTGTCTTGTTTTTCATACTCGAAAAGTAACTTGTGCATAATGAGATTTCGTCCAAGATATCAAAACGTTAGCCAACAGAAATATAATAAAGAGTTGCCTCAGTTTGTAAAATAAGTGGCTGAAAAATCGGTTGAGTGTATACTTTAACATGATTACATATACAACCTTCTTTATTCTGGCACTTAGTACAAAAATATATTTTTTTAAATATAATTTATTATATAATTTATAATTAGTATAATGTAAGAAATAATGTCGTTTCTATTACTTTCAAATTCTCTTGCAATATTTTATCGAATTTGCCAAAGTCGCGTAGATACAATAACAGTATTTATTTGTCATTGATAATACTGTGTAAATCAGATCAAAAAATCATAATAAAAAAGTATAAAACATATAACCTTTTTATTACTAAAAAGACAATTATTTGCCCAAAATAGTGTCTTTGTTTTATATTATATTTAAAAATATGAACATCTAACTTTGATTTATACTATGACATTTGTTTATTTGCCTTAAATAGATCTGCATTTAAGTTTTTTTCACCTGTAATGGACAATATTTACATCTCGGGGATGGACTCTACTGTCAAAATCACATCTCGCCTGCTAACGCTATATTGAAAGCATCAAAGATAGGTATAATCTTATTATCTTAATATAGAGACTCGGCGTTACCATGGAGACAAATTTAATTGTTCACCACTAGACGTCGATTTAGTCTCCAGTTTATTTAGATAAAATATTCCCTCGCGGAATTCCCCAATATCAAACCGGGCGTTACTGGAAAGGTTTCCTCCGACTTCGCTTGATCGCTTTTCAGTGATACAAGTTGTAAAATTTGATTCAAGCTAGGCGCGGATGGATTAAGCACGATTTCTTTTCTTTTTTGTATAAACAAACGACAATAAACTAAGGTCCTGCGAAAATTTTTAAACATATATTAAAATTTGGACAAAAGAACTAGACAAAATATACACATGCAAGTGACAATGTCATTGAGACAAGGCATTACACAAACATAGAAAAACAGTTACCATCCTGGAACGATCACTGACTGAATAGGATCCTTAAACCATTTTACGAAGCACTTACCTCTCACTTCCTGAGCGTTTTCACAAGCAGTGAATGTTAAACGTACAAATTTGAGAAATGAAGGAGCTAGGATTTGAAACGTGGCAAGCATACGCTTTAAGCAATAAGACGACTATCCTGGGAACTAAATACTACTAACTATAACTCTGATAGAAAGTAGAATATTTGCTACTTTTTTGTTTTTCCTTGTTCTCTGCTACATCTGTATTTACAAACTGCATTGCTAACATTGATATATTCAGATTCTATTGTTGAACAATACGTCGCCAAACAGTTGCGATTTCCAGTAAATGCCAGATAGTTTTTTATTTATAATAGCAAGCTACACATAATTGTTGCAAGCTAAAATGTTGAAAACCGGAATACTCCGTTTTTTTTCTCTGAAAAGGTTTCACAGAACAGCTGCGATTTCCAGAGCGTAAAACGGCGTATTCGATGACGTATTCTTAGTACTAATTCGGTAATGACAAAAGTAGAGAAATCAGTTTAGAAAGTCCACTTTGTAATTGGATAAAGAGAAATATATAATTGTTGTAAGAACCAAAGTCTTTATGCTAGCTATGTTGTCAAATTATCCTAATGAGAGACATAAATGAATAGTCTCCCCTGAATAATGCCTTAATGCAAGTAGGTCCTTTCATTTGTACATAACCAAAAAGAAACGTTTGGGGTGAGTTTTACAAAGAAATTTATCATTTTTAAATTAACTATTGCAATAAACTAGACGCGAATCGTGGAACATTGTAGACATATTAAACAATGTGCTTTCCATGTGTTACAACAGTTGACCTTAAACCATACTAATTATGCTGCTGATATGAATGGCATTAGGACGGAGTAAAATTTTAGTGTATGAAAAAAAAAGAAACACCTTTTTAAGCAAGTGCGTTTTTTTCCGGTGTAGCTGTCTAATCTCACATTTGACATACTTACTAAAGCTGACGGAGGGCCAGCACGAATGAGCATCAAAGCGTTTCTCGTTGAAAGAAAATCCAGAAAATACCAAATACCGTATCGTATATTAAACACGCACCGGTAAGATATATACCTTATAATAAAAACATCACCATTTCTTAAAAAAATGTTTTTCTTGTTTCTAAATATAAATAATATTACACACCCCCAATTTGCAGTTCAATATCAAGTTGATAAATGTAAAACCATATTAGCTTAAATCTTAATTTAGTTGTGTGAGTAAGTTACTCATCCCGATATTATGACGTCAATAATTTGATGTCATATTTAAGAAAACTACCTTAAGTATCGGTCATTAAAATTCTTATTGTTTCATTAAAACAAAAGCCAATTCCGAAAAATCTTTTGAATTTGTGATCAGAAATGATAGTATTATCATGTTTCATTAAAAACAAAAAAAAAAACAAAATTGAAAATTTTGACCATAAGCCCGGTTTCCTCGCGTCGTGCGTCATATACTTTGTTCGTTAAAGCCTTTTCTTGATTTTATTGAGGTTTCTAGCGTAATTCACTGCGGTTTTGACCAAATGTTTGACCTTAATTAAATGGTTGGAAAAATTTAAATAATATTAAAATAATGTTTTAGACTCGTGCTAATTGTAGATTGTACATTTCGTCATAGTTATATTAACGATAAAAATAATATCAACAATAAGTAAATATCAAAAGGTTCTATGAAAAGAACCTCATATATCAAAATTTGTACAGGACACAAACACGCAAATTAATTATTCTATCATTATTAACCAATCAATGTAGCCTATTTGTACCACTTGATTATCCTGTACATAGCTGTATTGGACAGTACATCGCCCAAATATATTTCGTTATTGGACACTTAACTAAACCAATTAACGAAGAGGCGTACAAACAATGTATTAAAATGATTTGTTTGTTTGTTTATTGGGTTTATCGTCCCACCAACAGTTGTTCAGTTATCTGGAGACGGTGTCCACTCGAAGCAGATATAGTGCTGCCTTCACTGTGTATAGCATGCCGTGAACACCTAGCATGATACCACACCCAGTCACATTATCCTGACACCGGGCCAACCAGTCTTGGAACTACCCCTATATTTGCTTGAGCTTTAGCAAGTGAGCTATACCACTGCCATTTTTACGACTTTGGTATGTCGCGGCCCGGGATCGAACCCGGGGGCCTCCCGTACCTGGAGCCAACGCTCTACCGATTGCGCTACCAGGTCCGGTGTATTATAATGAAAACTTTTTAATGATGCCATGTATTGAAAATTAATGATGCGATTGGAAATAAAATCATGTATAACTTTTGAAGATAGAAAGAAGCACGTTTAACTAGTTGCATGATGTATATAGTTTATCATTTTAATATCATGCAACTAGTTAAACGTGTTAAAATATGTTTGTGTGTGTGTGTGCTTGCGCGCGCGTGTGTGTGTGATTGTGTGTGTGTGTGCGTGTGAGCGTGTGTGTGTGTGTGTTTATTATTTTAGCACCGAAAAGCGTATAACATTTTAAATTCATTCTGCAAAACTGCTTAAATCAAGATGAATGTTTATATATTGTTTCCTAAACAATCAGCACACTTGCAAAAATTGGTCATTTTAACAATGATATGCAAAACTAATTAAATTATATAAGAAGTAGCATACAATTATAATTGACACCCTATGCTTTCGGAATTATTTATTAAGTTGTTGTTTTTTTAATAAAATCTTTCGAGAGAATCCTCAACGAAATCTGCGTCACAAGTAATCAAACAAACACGATTCCAATCACAAATGTGTGAAGAGGACATGCCTTTATTTGGAATGACAAAAAGCCTTGATGATTTTCTTGGGAGTCAACAAAAATTGACAGATAAACAGTCAGCGCACGATCTGTGGTCAATAGCATTTGAAGACCATGGCAAATAGGCACATTGTCCGCAGACAATGGGCCACAACTTATGCCGGTGAATTGTGTCCTGTAAAGGACAAATGGCTCTAAATCCTTGTCAACAATGAATTTAACAACCGTACTTTGGTTTCGTAGATGGAATTCACAATCGCTTTAAACACATATATGCATATGTATAGGGGTGGGTACTCTAAATACCGACCGGAAGTAGAATGTGTGACATGGACTTTTTCATTAAAGTCTGTTGCTATGTTCTGGCATTAAATTTCCTATTTTGAAGAAAATCTCAATCTTTTGGTGTCAAAAGGAAGCTAAAACTATGTACACATGTAGAATTAAATTAAAGCAAACGTTTTTAACCCCTATGCACAATAATGGACTGATCCACTTTTACAGGAAGTACATATATCATTGAAATTTGACTGTTACAGACTGCCAATAAGGCGGTATGCGCATTCTATGAAGCAGCACCTTCTTACAAGTTGCAAAAGTTGCCTTATTTTAGGGTCTTTCTGATAGACAATTAATAGCTAGTTTCACCTATATATGATAATGGGGGTCCATCATAACTTGGTCATAGTGCAATTTGTTTCCATCTTTTCGCGATTCACTATATAATATAGAACAAACTTATTTAGTGGCATCTAACCTATACAGGGTCTTTATATAAGAATGTCGGCAAGTCGGGTTCTCTTGTCCTGCTATAAACGTAATTTATAGAAAGTCGCATAATGGCGGCGTCCAAAGGATATGCAAATACATGGAGAAATTGCTATTTCAAATGATCAACCATATTCGTTGATTAAACAAGTTCTACTTTTACATTTGTTGTGAAAGTACATTGGATTCTTTCTAACAAGATCCTTTCATATGAGATTTTATAGCTTTATAAAGTTTAAAGTCGCTATATCGGATGTTTATCAGGTACTTTTAATTGTCGAATACAGTTTACAGAGATAATTTTGTCGTGATTAACATTTAAAATGTAGAAAAGTAAAAATGCAATTAACTTCCAATCATCTGGCTTAAAAATCGTATGTAAGTGCTTTCTAATATTGCTACAAGACAGAGACTATAGAACATCGGGTAAATACGAACACGGTTAAATCTCGGAGTGCTTATTTCGTAGTTATTATACTGGCTGCACCATTCTCTAAATAAATACACATACACTTAGGTTTGATCGATATTAAGGGTTGTTTTGGTACAAAATCATTGCATTTTATGTGATGACGTTACATTTTTTCACAAAGCCGTGCTTGCTTTTCCGTCTGTAATGCAACTTCCTGCTCGTCCAGCGCTAACGTTTGAAAGTTCAAATATATGAGTGAAGATTCTGACACATAAATTCAGGGACGCATTTGGAAATAAATATGACTGTTATTTCCTATTCTACTGAAAAATACATCCATCATGTTTGTACAAATTAGAGGGAACATTATAAATGCGTTCCTTCATAAAACATTTGTCTGAGTTTACGATCCAGTTAAAGTTAGATAGGGTCAAATACGGACATGGTGTTAACATGTTAAAATGAAATTATATTATATATAATATAGGACTGTACTTCTTTAATCAAATTAAGAAACCAATCGTAACATCTGACATAAGCATTTTATGCATGTTACTGAACCTCAATGATCATGCAGGCACACAAATGGGTCGGTGTGATTATAACGAGTTGAAAGAGGTGTTCAATAAATGTTCAATAACAAACAGACTGGCAGTTTTTAACCAGTGTTATTGTGTGAAGCTAGTACAACATAATCCCACAATGAAAATGCCTTGACAATAATTTGCATATAGGCTGTCTCTTCTTAAGCTATTTGATTTCCCATTTTTTTACATAATATATCGTGCATTTCCGCATGTTCCCTCTTCATTGTCCATATTTCCCCATGCCGTCCGTATTTGTGTATCCTAGCCTAATATTTACAACTTTTCTTAACATCTCTGACCAGTTGCACTTAGAAACAATTCAATAGTTTTCCTAAGAGTTAGTTGTATTCTGAATGCGTCCCGATACTAAAAACCCTGTTCCTCGGCGAGGGATCGTGCCTCGTTTGTTAGTTAAGAATGCTAAATTCGTCCGCATCTAAACGGCTTTCCCTTAAATGTATTCCAAATGCGTCCCGATACTAAAAACCCTGTTCCTCGGCGAGGGGTCGTGCCTCGCTTTGTTATTTAAGAATGTTAATTTCGCTCGCATCTGAACGTCTTTCCCTTGGATGTATTCTCAATGCGCCCCGATACTTAAAGATACTGTTCCTCTGTGAGTAACCGTGTCTCGCTTTGTTAGTTAAGAATGTTAAATTCGTCCGCATCTAAACGGCTTTCCCTTAGATGTATTCCAAATGCGTCCCGATACTTAAAGATACTGTTCCTCGGTGAGTAACCGTGTCTCGCTTTGTTAGGTTGTTAAATTTGTCCGAATTTAACCGAGTTTTCCCTATTATTATTAAAATACTGAGCAAGTGTAATATTGTTAATATATCTTTCATATCCTTTGATTCCAAACTATATCAAAATCTAGCAAAAATACGTTGACTGACATTTATAAATGACACTCCAGTCAAGAACAGTTAATTAACTCATGTTAGAAGGCTTCCCTTACGCAACAAGCAGACTAAATGTATTGTTTAACCAAAAGAGATTGGTTATTCAGTTGTTATCGTATTTCTAAACCAAGTAATCCCGTTTTAGATCTGAGAATATGTTTACTATAATAATAATTTGAACCCAAATTACAAAGGCTTTAATAAACGTATTAATTGCAGTGTATGAGCCAATGTACTGCTGGCGAAATTATTTGCTATTAAAGAACTGTTGATCCGACTGTTTGGTCGGTAACTTTATTGCTAATCAAAACCATTGAATATATTAATTCTTTTTATAATGATTGGTTTATAAAACAGCAATCTTAACTCTCTGGGAGAGAGAGAGAGAGAGAGAGAGAGAGGGGGGGAGAGAGAGAGAGAGAGAGAGAGAGAGAGAGAGAGAGAGAGAGAGAGAGAGAGAGAGAGAGAGAGAGATTCGACTTGGATGCTTAAACTTGGTTTGTGAAGCGATTAAACCTCGCCTTTCCAGAAGTTTTTTTATCAAAGACAAACTGGATTAATGAAGATATTCCATAAAATTGAGTCAGCTAATAAACGGCATTTGTAAATCACTGAACAACAAAGTATCAGTAAATGCCATGTAATATATAAACTATATACATAATATGCACGAGATGCAAAGATAACTAAAGAATTCCAGAGACACTCCAGCTTGCACTTAAATTTTTATTTATTTATTTATTTATTAATTTATTTATTGGGTTTATCGTCCCACCAACAGTATTTCAGTTATCTGGAGACGATTTCCACTTGAAGCAGATATAGTGCTGCCTTTACTGTGTATAGCATGCCGTGAACACCTGTCATGATACCACACCCAGTCACATTATCCTGACACCGGGCCAACCAGATGTGGAACTACCCTTATATTTGCTTGAGCGTTAGCAAAGGAGCTATACCCCTACCATTTTAAGGACTTTGGTATGTCGCGGCCCGGGATCGAACCCGGGGCCTCCCGTACTTAGAGGCACTTAAATAGTCCAAGCAATTGTACAGATAACCAGTGCTAGATAGATACTGACCAAATGTAGTGACATTCTTTAACACAAAGATGTACAATAAAAAATAATTCGAATAAAATCAAGTTCAATTATATAAAATAATGAAAAATTACAAAAAAACAACAACAACAAAACTCAACAACATCAAAATCCACATCCAAAACACAAAACATAAGTATTGTGAAGACAAAATCCCTTCTGAAAACCCTACTGGTAAGTTATTCCAACCTAGCAATGTAGGCTTCACAAGTTGCCTTATCTACTTCAGGTACGACTGAAGACATGAAGAGACGGAATTTCTTAGTGATTGTCCAAATTATGGCTTTAGGTCATCTTTTTCATGTAGTCTCGACAAGCAGCCTATTACAACTTAATGGAAACCCATGCAGGTTTTTTTTACTGTAAATGGATCAATTGCAAACAATAAAGTGCACAGAATATTATCTGGACTTTAACCGTCATTGACACACATCAGTTTAAACAAACCTTTGACCTACTTTACATATGCTGACACAAGCCCAGCCTGAATGAATTCGAAAATAATTCTCATTGGTAGACAGTCCAGGTTACAACAGGTACCGTATTGTTCCTGCTAAACATTCCCGTTGCGTTAAACAGTTCTGATCATTAAAGTCATACAGAATTTAAAATAACTTTACTACAATATTGGCGCGTTTAATGCATAACACATATTTTGATCCTGTTTGTGACTATTTAGTGAGAAGCTTGGGAATAAAGAGGCGTAAACCGAGCGATTGTGCAGCTGGTGCCAAAATGTGTACTCCTTTGGAGTCTGTGGTGTATAATGCTTATTTTCTGAAGAAGTGAATGACAACATCAATATCAATTTATTTTACAAATTAATGCCTCTAAAATGTCTTTTTGAGAAATTTCTGATTAAAAGTAAAAGTGATTGGTTTGCTTTGAAACAGCGTTCAAACTGTTAATTGGGAATGGGGAACATTTATACATAGATATTATTGTGTGACTTTTATAACATGAGGAATATACATTGATAATTTATTTCTGTCTACTGTATTATATACAGCATACAATTCATAATACGTCTGCTTGTTGCGTGACGATAAAATGACAAAGAACAATTTATAGATAATTCTGGCTCTTCGCCACATTCTAGCAGACGTTACTCTGGAGTATCTTTAACTGTAATTGATGTCACCTAATTTTAGGCAATGAAGTCAATTGTTATCTATTGGCCATTAAATGAAATTCTCGCATGGTATTAGACTATTTTATTTATTGTTGACTCTTTAGTACTTCGAATACATAGTTCAATTATCTGGTTCATAATGATTGCTTTAAGACTAGTCATAGTCACAGTCGTTTTGATTACTAATTATGATGTTCACCTAATGTTATCGCTATCTTCTTTTCCTAGACTGATACGACTTAAAAATTGCCTATTATAATGGAATAGGTAAATAAGAAAATGTCCTACAAGCATTACCACATATTTTTAAATCTAAACGACCTCCAGACAAAGGCAAACAAAATAAATGTACGAGTGACAAAACACAGAGACGAGACATAACACACATAAAGGTAAACCAACCGTTACCGCCTTTAAACCATCAGTTGGCTATTTTGGGGGTGCCGAGGCTTTTATCTACTGTACATACTGTACATATGTTGATAGTTTATTTTATTGCTAGATATTATGTATGTATATAAGTTAATTGTATCTGTTTTAACTCCCATTTAGGTGCTTACTGTTAGTTGTTTCACTTTGACGGGATATTTTTATTTACATTGTTTGTTTAATAGAAAAAAAACAGGAAGTGAGAGGTTGGAGCGCTCCACAAACCAGGTTTAAGCACCCCAGTAGGTCCTTTTGCCAACTGACCGTTCCAAGGCGGTAACTGTTGATTTTTTGGGTGTGTTATGTCTCGTCTCTGTGTGTTTGTCACATTTATTTTTACCTAGTTTGCCTTTGCATAGAGGTAGATTAAATTTTAATATCTACAGAAATTTTGATAGGACCTTTTCTTATTTACCTATTGGCAAGTCAGGAAGGCAATGTAAGAGAAATCCCAAATATGACCGAAGGAGCTAAATAAAACTCTTATATTGGCCTCCCTCATCATCCCAAATAAACGTTAATTCAAACATGCCCATTTTCAACAGTGTTCACCCCTGGACAATTCTACATGGCAACAGCGAGATTGCGATTGCTACCGTTATTGCCATTATCACCTGTGTGTTATATATGCTGCGACTGGCGAATGTTAACATCTTTTTTTTACATTTTACATTACATTGTATATAGATCCAATAATAAGTTTAAATTCATTATGCGCAAAACCTTATTCGAGTGAATGAATGTTGATCAATGCATGTTGATTAATTAGTGTATACAGCTCAATTGTTCTGACACTTTAAAGTGGTTTGACATTTTTTGATATATATATATATATATATATATATATATATATATATATATAATAAAATGTTATTATAATGTGTCTACTATGAAAGATCCTGGATCTGCTGTAAACTGTACATGTCAGTCATTCCGCCGAGCTTGTCTGCTGTATTTGATTGATTAGCGATGAAATCTACATGTATTATTCCCACCACGGTGCATTGGCAACTCATTTATTCTTGCTAACCATTCTGGAAATATGATAACCGCTCCCCGAACCAGATCAAGAGACAAAATGTTAAATAAATGCTCTTCATGGAGAAAAAGTTGTAGGATAAAAGACGCACTCTACTTATTGTTTTGACTGTGGGCAAAGTTGTGAAACGTTTGGACAGGGATTTTTTCACTAAGCTGACAGTGTTGTTTTTTCTCTCCGTCTGTTCTTGTGTAAGAACTCACGGAATACTAATTCAGAAATAAATTAAAATGAACAGTATAGAAGAAATTAGAATTAGCCATCGTTTGTCAAATGGTTTCGTTCTTCGATTTAAATATAAATTACTTATTTCATTATTTGATATTATGGTTTAGTCAATGTCAATTAATATCAGATTTAGATTAGTGTATTACCACTGCGCTATGGGTGTTGCTGCTGTTAGAGTAAGGCGACAAAAATATCGATCTTTTTTTCTTAGAGCTCACCAAGCTTTTGCTGCAACATTAGAAAACAGCGTAAAACGTCAGCGACATTTAAAATAGTCCTTAGCCAAAGTCAATTAGCGCAACGTTGAGGTTCCGCATTTGACCGTTTGAACCATCTGAATTCAGCTGAATTTATTGGCTTCTCAGTTCTGTGTACAACTTTTTAGTGTGGTGAAACGGAGATCAACTACTACAATGGCCTGGTTGAAAGGCCCGTTAGCGCTGTCTTGAGATCGGTGCCTCTTATGGAATGCATTTCATGTGGAACATAATGCAGCAGGCAATAACAGGAAATCGAAGATGTTCAGAGAAAAGGATTTACTATTAAAAGTGTAGCTTGCAACAATAAAGTATAGCTTGCAATTATAAAAAAAACATTAAGAAGTATTTGCAGCTTTATTGCGAGGTATTGTTTAACAAAATAAGCCGAGTATGCAGGTTGTAATTACGGATGCAGAAGATAACAAGGAAGAAAGAAAAAAAGCAGGCAATCTAGTTCCTTTCAGAGTTGCGGAACGTTGTTCTCCGATACTGATGTAATGATTCGACAGAGAGTGTTTAGTTCCCATGATAGTCATCGCCTTGTTTTTAAACGCATGCTCCCTGCGGCGCCTTGGATGTCTCACAATCGCGCTCTTTTTGTCATTTTGCTGTCGTACATCTAGAAGGTATTCCTACCCTATGTTATCTTCCTGATTCTCCAAACTAGATGATTTATTCACACTTTACAGCTTATACGATAAACAACAGGCCCCTGGCTAAAGTTTACCTTATCTGCCTCGCCAAACTCCTTCTGTCATGTGGTCTTTTATTGGACATCCCCACAGAATGCCACATGTGTTACAATAGGCACTGCAGGAAAGTGCATTCATGTGTACATCACAATTAGTCTTGCCATGGACTACAGTGTCAAATAGGTTCCTTTTTCCCCCGGAAAGCTACCAAAGGAGATTTGATCCATAGACAGACAGTCACTTCTCGAGGATGAATAATATCAATTTACATTGGCTCCAGCCTTCCATGTTTTCAAACTATGGTATACAAAAAGATAAACGTGTTTTATAGATCAAAATATATGTAACATGTTTTTAACAAATTTGGACATTTTTCAGTAAAAAAAAACTTCAGTTCCCTGTAGAAGAAATTAACAATAGAGCGCGAACTGTATTGCATGGAAGGTTGTGTTTATCCATAACATTTAATTATTATATCGTATAAGTTAATAGAAATATGCACATATTATTAGGAAGCAAATAAAATAGATCGCAATCTGACACCTCATTGCAAGAGCTCTTATATATAAATGATAACTATTTGATCGTTAGTACATACTTTTTTCTTCGGTAGAATAAGGCAGAGTTAACTTAATAACCCGACAAAAACACTCATTTTTTCTTTACTCACTGCCCTATGAAGTCAATAGTTGGTTGTCACTACTCTTTTCAACGAGTTTTTTAAGTGAATCGTCCTGGGATGTTTGTTTAATGGTGTCATTGTGTTTTGCTGGTGCGACGATAAACCTTAAAAACAAACACATTTATATAATTTTTAATATAGAATGACGTCTATATCTGAGTTGAAGTTGGAGTGAAAGTGCAAATAAAAACTAAACTGTATACTTAACCATACACATAAAAATATACAATGCTGTGGACTGACAGTAAGAGACATGCAAAAATGCCAAAACTTGTTTTCATCGTTTGTGTAGTTCATTTAGTTGTTATTACGGCATTTAAGGTTAATTTCTTTTGTAGACTCAGAAGGTCAATATTGTTGCTCCCTTGCATTTTTAGTCATGCAGATTCACTACAGAAAACATTATTGGTAAGTCTATGACAACAACAATACAATTGAATAGAAAAATTGTGAATTATCCTGAACGAAGCATGCATTATACAAAGTTACCTTTGAATGTTGGTGCAAGTTTAATACCAATATTAGAGCTTCGTTTGTAGACAATGAAGGTCCGAATACAATTAAGACTAGCATACAGTTTGGCCTTTGTTTGTTGGGTTTATCGATCCCAAACAGTATTTCCGTTATCTGGAGACGATGTCCACTTAAAGCAGAAATAGTGCTGCGTTCACTGTGTATAGCATGCCGTTTACACCTGGCATGGTACCTCACCCAGTCACATTATCCTGACAAAGAGCCAACCAGTTGTGGAACTAACCTTATATTTGCTTGAACGTTAGCAAGGTAGCTATGCCACTTAACGACTTTGGTATGTCGCGTTTAAAAACATTATTAAAAAGATACTATTTTGAATGCATACACAACAAATTCTGTAAACCTATTACCGGATTCTGTACTAAACACACCCTTTTATAAGACACTTCACACATATGAACTGCTTCACACAGACAAAAGACAGATGTCAAATGACATTATCGTTTAACTGCCTCGCCCCAGTCTCTCTTAGTAATTTACTGGGCCATTTATTTTTAGCCACATCGCCTCGAGTTACTCTGAAATGTCAGAGGTATTTTCTCATCAGCTAGCAACACTTACATTACAGACAAGTGCTACAATCGATATTCTGGTGACAAGCTTCTTTCCTAAGATGTTGCTGAGTGTTGTTATTTTGTTTCATTTGAAACCATTCTTTTAAAAACAATCGAAGCATGTGGTGATTATTCTTGTGTATATACCTTTTGAATCATGAAATATACTGACCTAGATTTTGAACTTAGGGTGATAATTGCTGTAATACAATTTCCATTACGTAGTACCAATATTTAATACTGAAACCAGCACTTGACAATTAAAGCAACGAGAGTACTGTTTATGATTCTCAACACAAACCGGTAATGCCCGCATGAATCTCTAAAGTTTAATAATTGTTAAAAATTTTAATTGCATTAAATTAACTGAAAAATAAAACACACAAAAACGTTAAAACGTTGTTATTTTTTTCCAAATGTGACAAATGTAAATACAACACAATCGTCTGAAGAAAATTATAATCACATATAATTAAGTATAATTTTTATTAGAATATCTACACAAAATTGTTCATTGTAAGTA
The DNA here is from genome assembly GCA_007844125.1 of Sinonovacula constricta. NCBI lineage: Eukaryota > Metazoa > Mollusca > Bivalvia > Cardiida > Solecurtidae > Sinonovacula > Sinonovacula constricta. The sequence goes on along the minus strand of CM017561.1, from coordinate 30,345,747 downwards.
AATTATTTGTTTTCAATTAAGAAAGAAAATGACGAGAGAAGTGTATAAGGTTGCAGCATACTGTTAATGTGAAGATGGAATTGAGGAACCAATGTCATATGTCCATTAAATAAATACACGTAATAATCCTTAAAGGATGAATTAAAGGACAACATAGATTACATGCACAAAATGAAAATTCCTTACTCAGATTTTTATGATTATGTATCTGAATACTTTCGTAGTTATATTCAACAATCTGCAGATAATGGAAGCCCCCCAAAAAAACAAAGCCAAAAAATGGGAAAATATCAAATTTTGAAATATTGCCAGACCTATGAATTATAAACCGTCGATATGTGACATAGTCTGTCATTGAGGTTGGACATGCTGTTCTCTAGACATGAAAAAATCATGTTAATTCATAGCTGCTTTTACTACTACATGGAAAGTATGTAAGATACACACAATGTAAATATACCAATTCATTAGCATATTTGCAGGCCGTTTAAACAGCTTCTGCGGTCATACTTTTTGTGAAGGATTTTATAGTTCTTACAGTGTTACAACATTTTAAAAAGTGTCTGGTCAATGTTTAAAACAGAAAATGGTAAATGTTCGTGTAAGGAACTATAAACTTTTTAATAGCCATGATGGTCATATTTTAATAAAAAAATAAAAAATTTAATTGGTTAGAAACATATTCTTACTTTTACCAATCTTGAAAAATATTTAGAGAGGCCTGCATTTAGGTACAAAGAACTTTATTTAAACCATTGTATTATCTGAAATCATTAAAACTGTTCTTTACTGGAGTTTTAACAAATGTCGTTTTTAAGAATAAGGTTGACAAATGCTCAGCTGAAATGTAAAAGAAAACCAAAACATGTTGACCTCAATCTATGTAACAGAGCACATAAATTATGGGATTTCATACTGGTTTATTAATATGAAGCAAACATTTTATGTGAAGCCACTTAAGCAAAAATGTATCTCTTGTGTTCAAATGAAAATGCTTGTAGCATGTTCAGTGGCTCGTATAATATATTGGTAAGTTATATAATAATAAAGTAGTAATGATAAAATATATTAAATATAAATATGTGTTTACCAAAGCACAATTTGAATAAATTTCTTCAAAATAATAAAAAATATCTTTAAAATATCTTAAACTTTCAATATTTTGTCAAAAATGACCTATATTATGGACACCTATCTGCACATTAGGTAACTTCAAGCTGGCAATTACTCATACTATCAAGATCGTACTCAATCTATTGCAAAGCATACAGTGGGGGAATAATTTAACATTACTCGTTCCGTATGTATATTTTTCCTTAAAGTTATTGCCATTACAAGAAAGCGAACTACCTGTTTATTGTTACATTTATTTTAAGAGAATTCTTGTTGCCGTGCCTTGGATGTCTCATATCAATGGTCTTTCTTGTTGCCCTTTGTCTAAACCTACCACATCGTGAACAAAGCTGAACTGCAGAATAAAATGTCGACCAAAATTGTGTTATTTATTATCCCTTTTTGGTTTGCTATTGATGGATACGTGTCATGCTTTAGTTAAATGTATGTGTAAATAGGTAAACAACATATGTATTAAAGTGTGCTATAAGTTTTTTATATTTTCTTGTCCAGTGTCTGTAATATCATGATAAGCAAAATGACTGGCATTTGGAAAGTTTAAAAATGAAAATATGAACATTTCCTCTGGGTATTGCAACACAAGCAAATTTTTAAAATATCAAAAGACGAAGTAGCAAATTAAGAAATCAACGTTACAAGAACGCTGAGACAAAAACGAAAATAAGAAAATGTCCCGTGAGAATTATCACTAATATTAAAAATTGAACCACTTTCTGACACAGGCGCATATAAGCTTACGTAAAAGTGAATAAAACACGAGACATTGCATTTATAAAGAAAAAAAACAGTTTCCGCGTTAGGAACGTTCAGTCGACAAATGCGCCGACTGGCTGTAAGGTAAATAATAAAAGGCCTTATCAGAAATACCGCAGATATTAACATCTAAACTACCTATAGACAAATGCAAACAGGGTAAAAGTAAATGGGACAAAAACAGGGACGAGACATGGCATATAAATAGAAAACAACCTGCAATTACCGCCTTGGATCGGTCAGTCAGTAAAAGGATTGAAATGGGTTGCTTATCCGTATCAGGAGTAAATCACTGAACAAAGAAAGAATAAATACACTGTAATCACTAAAATAAATACACAATTTACACGAGATAAATTCCTAGACAACTAAAGAATTCAAGAGAGATATCGGTTTGAAATAAAACAGTTCAGTCGATGTTTGGTTAATGTAATGGCCGAATATAGTTACGTTTTTTAAACAAAGATCGCAACAAACAACAAAATCATCCAAACCACATCAGCACCACAAAACAAAATTGCAGAATTGTGAAGAGTTTATTAATAACGATATTCTGAAATAATTAATCGAGAACTTTTTACATGTGGTATGCGATAGAATAAAAAAGACAACCCTTGATGTTATTCTAATTGTTAGTTATTCCGACCCAGCAATGTAGACTACTTGCCTTTTTCAACTTGCCTTATCTATTTAGGGCACGGCTGAAGCCAAGAAGAGATGGAATTCCAGCAGCAACTGGCCAAATTATGGCTTAAGGTCAACGTTATCCAGAAGTTTCGACCAGCAACCATCGTATTATTGAAAAGCCATGTAAGTTCTGACCGTATAATGATCACTTGCAAAAAAATCATTACACCCAAGAATTCCTGGATTTTCACCATTGTAAACACATTTCTATTATTTGTGAATAGGTGAAAACCCTTGATATATGATCTTAATAAATTCACTTAATAAGCAAAATGGCTTATCATCATTAAATCATAATGTCGGGTATCAAAGCCCAGCATCAAAGCCGAGAGAAGTGCAAATATGCAGATTAAACCTTACACAACTTTAAAAATGAACTGCTAGATGTTTTGCCTTTATTTCAAGGGAGTCAGTATTTTTGTTTTTTGTCCGGTAAATATATATCAATATCAAAAAGAACACCGCCAGTAGATTATTAATATAGTAAGATATGAGAAAAGATAACATAAGATATAAGAGATAAGAGAGCATTAAAACAACAAGTTCGCCTAGAATATAAATTACAAAAAAAACATAATAATGTATTATGGTTAAGCCAATGCGTATAAATATCCTATTTATTTGAGTTTATTTCCACTGTGCTTTGAGTGTACTTGCAGTCATCTTTCCTTTAAATTCATAAAGATTTTGCTGCAAAATGTCAAGAATTAAACTCAGTCAATTACTTATTTGTAACCATTTTATGGGCGCCGCCAAATAACGTAATACGTCAACGACATTTAGCGGCAAAGTCGATTTTTAGCCATTTACTGCGGGTTAACTAGCGCAATCCTTGCATCCCGTCGGTTCGTAGCTTAAGCATCCTGACAAATGGATTTATGTCTCAGCTCTTTCTGCTGCGTACACCTTCGGGGAAGCGTATGCAATATACAGAGTAGCCTGGTTGCCAAAACTGACTGTTGATAGGCATGTTATCATGTTGTTCATCTCGCAGGTATTTTCCTTACCACATTTGTCTCCCCAATTCTCCTATGTAGACGATTGATTAACACATTGTACAGCTTATACCATAAACAACATCCATCTGCTTACAGTTTACCTCATCTTGCAGGCCACTATTTCTGTCCCGTTGTATCTTTCACTGGATTGCTTCACAGAATATCACATGCGTCACAATCGGCACTGCAGAGAAATTCAATCACAATTAGTTTTGCCATGTTCTACACTGTCAAATAGGTTCATGGTCCTCCGAAATGCTACCAAATTATGATTTGGTGCATAAACAGACAGTTAATACTCTAGGATAAAACAAATTGGCAAATTCCATTTAAATATTCATGCCTTTTTTTCCAGATGAACACAAACGCATCAAAATGCTGTACAACTGAGAGAATAGGAAACAGTTGTATATATATCATTAGGTAAGAGTTAATGATGTTAACCTTATATATACATATATATATATATATATATATATATATATATATATATATATATATATATATATATATATATATATATATATATATATATATATATTAAATAAGGTTAACAACATTAACCTACCCAATGATATGGGATGATATGGAAATCAAAACAACTGTGATTAGTCTTGGATAGAAATCTTTAATGAACTAAGTTGAGCTTAAGTCTACATACGTCAAAGTATTAAGATAAATAGAATAAAACCTCGTCTAGAGGACTACCTGTTTAAAGTGTCTCTCTTGGCGAGGTGGTCCTCTGAGCGAGTTTGTACAAAATACTTACAGTAAATGCTTGCTACAAACTGTCCATGTCAGTCATGCCCCTGTGCTTGTCTGATGTATTTGATTGATTAGCGATCAAATCTACATGTATCATTCCCACGATGGTGCATTGGCAACACAATTATTCACTTCCCCCATCGGCTTTCCATTTTGAAATATGATAACCGCTTCCCGGACCACGTGACAAAATGCTAAATAAGTGCTCCCCAGGGAGAAATGTATAGTTTAACAAGGCACTCTACGTACTGTTTTTAGTATGGAAAACTTGTGAACCGTTCGGACAGAGATGACAGATATCCTCAGTCTGTACCCTGTAAAAACCCGCGGATTTAGAATTACTTTAGAATTCAGAATTCAGAATTAATTCTTTGAATCTTGCTGTTTTTGGGCCAAATGTTTGTCAAATGTTCGTTTTCACTTGACAATCTCGCTTAGAATATAAAATACAAACATCAGTCTGTACTCTGTAAAAACTTGCGGATTTAGAATTACTTTAAAATTTAGAACTTAGAACTAATTCTTCGAATCTAGCTGGTCTTGAGGCATTGTTTGTCAAATGTTCTTTCCTACTTGACAAACTCGCTAAGAATATAAATTACAAACTTCATAATATTGTATCATGGTTAAGTCTGTACGCATTATTATACTATTTGTATGAGTGTATTACCACGGCGCTTTGGGTGTTCTTTCTGTCACGATAGAAAAAATATTAACTACTTATAAGTTCATTAAGATTTTGCCGCAAAATGTCTTATTCAAGTGTTACTCAAGCCTTTAACTTCTACATACTTGCAACAAATTACAACATAATGTAATACGTCAACGACATTTAGCGACACAGTCGATTTTCACCCACTTTCTGATTGTTAACTAGCGCAATCACTGCAGCCCCGCGGTTCGTAGATTAAGAATCCAAGCTGACAAATGGATTTGCCTTGCAGTGCTGTTCTGCTGAGTTCAACTTTGGTGAAACGCAGGTTATCTACAGAGTAGCCTGGTTGTCACAAAACTATCTGTTGATAAGCTTGTTACTATGTCGTACATCTCGCAGGTATTTCCGTTTCCACAGTTGGGGATTCTCCAATGTAGACGATTGATTAACACTTTGTACAGCTTGTATTATACATTTGTACAGCTTATACCATAAACAACATCTATCTGCTTACAATTCACCCTATCTGGCACGCCACTCCTTTTACCTCGTGCTAACTTTTACTAGACTGCTTCACTGAATGCCACATGTGTCAAAATCGGCACTGCTGGGAAATGCACTCACCATTAGTGCTGCCTTGTACAACAGTGTCAACCAGATTTCTGTCCCTCTAAAATGCTACCAAATGAAGACTCATTCCCAAGACAGGCAGCCACTACGAATAAGAATAAAACAAATTGGCAAATTCATTTGACATATTTATGCTTTCTTTCAGATGTACATAACATGATATACAAACATATCAAAGTACTGAACAGTTCGAAGAATAGGAAATATGTGTTTAGCAAACTTTACCTCTTAAAAAACTGCATTTTGCTGCAAATTTGAGTTTGAGCTTCTTAGAAAATAGTTTTTAGTTCGAAATGGAACAATTAACAACAAAATTTTAACTGACTTGCAAAGGTATTTTACTTTTTTCATATAAATTAGTTATTCTATGTCAACACAGAAATTAGGTATCATATAAATTAGATCACACTCTGACAGCTCACAGCCAGAGCTTTGAGATGTGGATGTTCATAATCATTCCAGGTAATTTCTTTCACAGCAGGATAAGGCAGAGTAAGCTTAGTAGCCCGACAAAACACGTATTTCCTTTACGCACTGTCTTATGAAGTCAATATTTGGTTGTCGCCTATCTTTGCAAAGAGCTATTTTAGCGAATTGTCCTGGGACATTTAGTTGTGCGACTGTGTTTTGACAAACGGGCTGAATATTGTACACATTCTCCGAGCTTTCGTGTGTAGGCTGATTAAAACTTATATCGTTTTTTCATTATATATATCTTTGTTTACATAATATTCATATAATAAGACATAATGAGCCGGCCATATTTAAGCTTGAATAAACCAGTAAATATGAATAATACAGAAGGCTGTTGACACATACAGTTCTTTTTGTAGCTTACCTTCGTCTTCAGTTCTGGTTATGTCGATGGCAGTAAGAGACATGCAAACATGCCAAAATTAGTGTTCTTCAGTCATGAAGCTCATTTCTTTCGATATTTTAGTTTATTTTCGCCTGTATACTTAGAAAGTAAATGTTGTGATTTCCCTAGAACTATTGAGTCCTTCTACTTTAATTGCGGAAATATTTACTGGCTTGTCTAATATAGCAACATTACAATTATATAGAAAAATTGAATATTTTTTCGGCCTTCATCAAGGGTTTATAGCTGTGTAGAGAATGTTATGGACAAGTATGATCAGTTTATTCATACATGTATTTTCTGATAGAATCCTTCCAAGAGTTTGGTGCTTTGGTTAACATTAGAGAGACAGTCAAGACGCAAAAGACCGTAAACAAATGGTAGGAACATCAGGAAAATATGGCTGTTCGGTTATTTGGGTGACATTCACGCAGATGGATGAAGTAGCAGTATTGATCTGTCTACTATAATTGTGAATTAAGGTATTAAAGTTTTATAATTAAACTCAATTCAATTAAATTCAATTAAAGATAAATTCCAGAGATATAAAAGCTGAGGTCAAAGCTTAGTATTTACTACAGAAAAGTCAGGAGTATTTTTCTCATAAGAATTGTAATAAATAAAGCGTTTAAAATAAGAAGATGACCTAACTCCTGTCGAGGCTGTCATATTTAACTTATCAACAATGTTTACATTGCACGTTTTCTGCACACCCAATCGCTTTCTCGCTTGGCATTTTTTATTTTTAATCTATGAAATTTTGCCAGTGACAAAATTCCAATTTTCAAATGCACCTAGTGCTGATAACTGTACGCGTAAATGATTGGATGTTCAATATTTCTTCAATTTTGTACACATCGAACAGTCCTCATAAAGATCAGCATGAGCAAGCCATGCTTTGGCAATTGTGGCGGTAATATATTTATATATAAGCTTAAATGTAAGTGTAAATGTAATTTATTTGATAAAACGCCTATTTCTACATAGATACGATCTATATATACAATGGCGTTGTACAATTCAATGGAAACGAAAATGATTACATTATTAAAATAGTAAAATACAAACTATATAACAACGTAAAATCAATACAAGTGAATAACAGCCTGAAAAATAAAACGCTGACGAATTCTGTAAATATCATAGTACCTGTACCATCAATGGTATGAATGCCATACTGGAAAGCAGAAAATAGACACACCTTAAAATAATTCGTAGAATCGACTGAAAAAATGTGTTTTCAGATTCTTCTTAAAAGCCTTTACTGAAATAGATTTTTTCACGTTATTTGGTAAATTGTTCCACAATCTTGGACCCACTGTCATGAAACTCCTATCACAAAAAGTAGGTTTTTTGTTAAAAGGCACATAATACTGTACACATGATTCCTGAACATTGGACCTTAGACCTGGTCGACTTACGAACTTTTCGGACAATAGCTCAGTTAGATATTTTGTTTTTTTCCAAAGGTTAGACATATATGTCAACAGTTGAAATTGATACTAGCCTTTATTGGGAGCCAACGTAGGTGAAACAAAGCAACTTAAGCACTGTCAAATTTTCTGTAGTTTAGAACCAGTTTTGCTCACATATTTTGTATCCTTTGTAATTTATGTATATCAGCGTCAGCAATACCATATAAGATGACATTACAATAGTCGGGATGGGAGATAACTAATGATAACACTAGAGTCTCTGTTGCAGTTTTGGTGAGGTACTTACGAATACTCTTAATACGTAAATAGTGTATCATGGCAGTACGACACTAACGTTTAACATGATCCTTAAATGTTAATGATTCATCTAAAACTGCACCAAGGTATTGTCACCAGTAATGTTAACAACTTCTGTTGAACATTTAGATAGCATTTGTCTTCTGCCAAACATCATAAATTCCGTTTTGGAAGAGTTCATTTTCAGTTTATTTTGGTTCATCAATCGTTTATTGTAATAGCGCACTGTTCTAGTTCATTAATGTTCTGTATTTCTACTTCTGGTGTTGTTGGTTGAAAGCGTTAATGGGCAATATGATCATCAGCAAATCCACAGAGAGAGACTGAAGGCGGTTTTGCGTCAAATAAAGTTCCTGCATAAGTCAAGTATAACCAGGGCCCAAGACAACTACCCTGTGGAACACTACACTCCAATGATCGCACCGAGGACAGAGTGGAGTTAATACTGACCTTACAGCTACGTAGTCGTAGGTAAGAGTCCATCCAGACTAGAGCAATATAACGTACCCCGTATTGGTTTTCTATGACGCTAAGAAAAATGTCATGGTATACCGTATCAAAGGTAGCACTAAGGTCAATCGCTATCATGGCCGTCACCTCCTTATTCTCCATACCAGCTAAAATATCGTTCATCAGTCGGAGTAGTGCTGACTCGCATGAGTGGAATCGTCTGTAGGCTGATTGGTTCCTGGGAAACAGATCATAAGCTTCTGCGTGAGCTTTTAACCTCAAGCGCACGACCTCCTCAGTCAGCTTGGATAAGAATGAATAGTTACTCACTGGCCTATAATTGGAAAGTACCATCTGTAGCCCAGCTTTCTTGGGAAGATGTCTAACAATCGCCGCCTTGTATCTATCCGGGAAGACACACTGTAGAAGTAACAAATTAACAAGTGCTGTGATATTTGGTGGAAGGTCATTCAAATAGGCTTTCAGAATGTGTGTAGGAAGCGTATCAAGTTCGCATGATTTTGTGTGTCGGTCGCTAATACGTTTGCCTACTTCCTCATGGGTAGATTCCTGGAACTTATCGATACAAGGTACATCTTTGTGTTATGGTTGATATCTTGGAGAGTCTTTTAGTGATTGTCTGACTTTATCAAGTTTACTCATGTAAAAAATCAGTAAAGTCTTGTGCTAGTTGAGTATCTGCTACAAAATCGGGTAATGGATTGTCTGCTTTGGTACCAGCCAGTTCACGTATTAGTTTATGCAATCTCTTAGGATCTCCCTTAGCACTAACCATCTTCTCACTTATGACAGTTTTCATATCTTCAAAAATCTCAGAGAGAGAAATAATTAGATCTGGCTGCTTTAAATGGTTCAAAATTTTGTTTTTCTGGATATCTTCGCCAAATATGTTCAAGCTTTCTGGATTAATGTTTAAGTTTTAGAATATTTTCAATAAACCATGGTTTTGGTGGCCGACATATATTTGTCTTTTCTTTCCACGGCGCATGTTCATCTAAGACCTCTAAAAGCCCACTCTCGTATTTATCAACGAATGTATCGACTGATTGCTCTTCAAGTTCAAATGTATTATGTGCACCGGAAAACTCATTTTCATCAAGGTCTTTATAGTTTCAAGATACAACTGTTTTACTCACAATACTTTCTTTTCTAATGCCGAGAACAGTTTTGATTACACAGTGGTCTGAAATGAATGGGCCTGGTTCACATGACACGACGTTAACATTAAGCGACTCAGTTATAACCAGGTCTAAGCTATGTCCACCCGTATGAGTGCTAAAGTCAACATGTTGCTCCAAATCCATAGCAGAAAGTGAATTGTTGAAATCTTCAATGACATTACTACCATCTTTAATTTGTAAGTTAAAGTCTTCTGTCACAAAGATGTTAGAACACTTCGGGATTGCTGTTTTCATAATCTCACAGAGGTCATTGACAAACTGCCCGTATGTAGATGCTGAAAGCTTACTCTTTCTTCATTACAGTTTCCCAGCAAACGTGTCACATTTGTGACAGTTTATTGCATTTAAAACCCTGTGTCTCTTTGTTGTTTTTAGTTTGACAACACATCTCTCTGGCCCTTTCTTTAACATAACAAGAACTTGTGTCATTTAGCAACATTCTTTTGAAAATATTAATATGTCTTTATCTGATATGTCCAACATTTCAAAACACCTGTGAATAACAGCACTTTTAGGGAATCTTTCCGATATATTTCTAAGTGAACAGACAAACCATATCTATTCAAGCAAGAAAAATGTTGTTTTTTTAAGGAACAGTTTTGTTACGTTTACCCACTTGTATCATCTTATCCTCTGACTTAGGAGAAGATATTTTTTACTTTTATTAATCTAAAACTGCCCCAGAAAAGCTAGAAATATAGTGGTGGCGGTTGTGTGCACAGTATTTAAATGTAGAATATAAAACTACCAACAAATTAGCACAAAAAATAAAAATATATAACTTGAATGTATATACAACAAATTCTGTAAACATATTAACCGGATTCTATACTAAACACACCCTTTTATAAGACACTTCACACATATGAACTGCTTCCCACAGACAAAAGACAGATGTCAAATGCCATTATCGTTCTACTGCCTCGACCCAGTCTCTCTTAGTTATTTACTGGGCCATTTATTTTTAGCAATGTCACCTCGAGTTTCTCTGAAATGTCAAAGGTATTTTCTCATCATCTAACAACACTTATCTTACAGACAAGTGCTACAATCGATATTCTGGTGACACATTTCTTTACTAAACAGTAGTTGAGGGGTTTCTATTTCATCGGAAACAGTAATATTTAAAATTAGTTGACACATGTGTTGATTTGACTTTTCTAAATACGATTTGTTTCATGCAATTATATGTTGACCATAGTCGATAAAAATGGTAGTGGCATAGCTCCCTTGCTAACGGTCAAGCAAATATAAGGGCAGTTCCACGACTGGTTGGCCTGGTGTCAGGATAATGTGACTGGGTGTGGTATCATGCCAGGTGTTCATGGCATGCTATACACAGTGAAGGCAGCACTATATCTGCTTCAAGTGGACACCGTCTCCAGATAACTGAAATACTGTTGGGGGACGATAAACCCAATAAACAAACAAACAATAATATGTTGACCTAGTTTTTGATCTTGTTATATCATTTCCATTACATGTACCAACGACCAAAAGATACGCACTTTATATTTATTGAAGCCAACTCATTACAATTGAAACAACCAGATTACTGTTAATGGCTTTATACACGTGCATACTTCGAAGCTTTAAATTATGACTTTATACACGTGCATACTTCGAAGCTTTAAATTATGAGTTTATACTCGTGCATACTTCGAAGCTTTAAATTATGACTTTTTACACGTGCATACTTCGAAGCTTTAAATTATGACTTTAAACACGTGCATACTTCGAAGCTTTAAATTATGACTTTATACACGTGCATACTTCGAAGCTTTAAATAAGTTTTTAACTTTGATTGCCTTAAAGTAATCAAGGAAAGTTTTTTTATCTTGTTCCAAATGTAAAGACAACACAATCGAAAAGCATTATCACATCTAATCTACTGATCTGTGGTCATTTGGGTTAAATTAATTATGTTTTGTGGAACAAAGATTTCACTTTTAGAGAAAAAAATACCAAGAGGTATGTTAGAAAAGCATATAATATGTATGTGTTTGCTCGCGCACGTGTGTGTGAGTGTGTGTGTGTGTGTGTGTGTGTTGTGTGTGTGTGTGTGTGTGTGTGTGTGTGTGCATATATATATACATATAGATGTGCATAATGATATATGATAAAAAAGTAATGTGAATAAGGACAATTGTAGTATGTATATGCTTTAAATGACACTCTATACTCCATAACAAGTGTATCAAAAAAAGACAGATTAGTTTACCAGTTGAAACATAAATATCAAAGCTTATGGAAATAAAAAACATGACCAACCATAAAATAAAGGACAATTTCAGCATTTTATTACAATTAATTACATATTTTATAGTATATACAAATGTATATAATATGTAACAATTTCCATTGCAATATGAATGCAATTTACAGTATATGAACAAAAACATTTAGGACAATAATACAATCTATGTGCAAATAATCCACTGTTTGCAAGATTAAAAATTGCCAATAATTGTTTTATTTATAATACATATAAAACAACTCATTTACAGGTCTTAATGACTGATGCAAATTAATAAAAAGTAAATAAATAAGATAAAAAATAACTATTTATTCTTGTTTGCATTTTACCATAGGTCATAAATAACAACTAAATACTCTAAGATCTGTCAAGGAAGTCTTTGGCTTTATTACGGTCTTGTTGTCAAATTGATAATTTATTAAGAAATGTGCATTTATAGCATCAAATTAATAATAATCTGAAAGAAAATATGGACAACAATACTAACTCAGTGCTTGATCGCAATGACGTGTTTTTCAATGTTTATGACAAATATTCACTACAAAGTTGTACTGATCACTTTAGAAGATTCCAAAGTTTCAAAACAGTCTTTATGATACTAGGCACACATTAAATGATAACTTAAAGTCTTCATTGCAGCCATAGAATTGCATTGACATAATTAACAACACAATAAAAAAAAACAACAATTAACAACAATTTTCAACTGATTGCACGATGCTCCACTGCATGAATCCTAAAAAAACATTAAGTTAATGAAAAATAGTCTTTGACCTTTGCTACATTTTGTTGAAAGCCCAAAATCATACCATCTTTTTAACTATATTAAAATATTGCTAGAGAATGAGCAGCAAATAGAGCAGACCTTCATCCGACAGCTCCTATAGGAAGGTGGCTCATCTGAATCAACACTTTATGCTTAAGCCAGATCAAGTATATCTCAGCAGACCAACAGCAATAGAAGTCTCACCTTTCATATTTCATGTATTTCCAATTTATGCAAACATGAGTATTTAAAAAAAAAACAACCTCAAAAATGACTTTTGGCAAACTAACCTAAAACATGATTGAATATATGTTATTGTATTTATGAATACAGTTCCTTTTGTTCCCCCTTACATCGCAATGTCACATTTATGGTCATATTGGTGTCATCCTGCTAATTTTTGTTGGAGGAAGACCCCAGACTATGTCTGAGTGGAACCACTGGCGAAACGCAGGAAAGTTCGAAAAACTCCCCACTTGAAAGTTCTCACCCTAGCAATGACTCTTACCCAAGCAGTGAGGTGCTGGCTAGTTTTAATGTTAGTGACTCTAAACGCTTGGCCAAGAGCCCCATCAATTCAATTCTTATTTGGCATACTTGCAACTGCTATGGAACAAAGTGCAGAATCAAACTCTAGTTCAATATACTTAATAAGAAGACATATAAATAGGAAGACAGACATCGTAGGAATCATACATGTGAACTCTCCCACTATTGAAGGGAGATTCCCTCTTTTAAAGTGGAAAATTATTTTAAGATAAGGGATATATTACACATTTTCAGAAATCTCCCTATTTGGAAACAGATAACTTCCTTCTTTGTTTATATAAAAATAAGAAATCTTCACTTTGCAAGTGAAAATCTCCTAGTTTGGCCTCAGACAATGTTCACACCTGTGAACATGTAGACCTCAAAATTGTAAAAGAGCACGGATATTATAAAGTGGTTGCATTGTTATAAATATATATATATGAGGCAAAAATCTTGCGTGAAGCCCAATTATATGATTACAGCACAGACTTTAGCAAAAAATATATTTTCTATGTTTAGCTGAGTAATGCTTGCAATATATGTAAATTCAGTCGCTCTTATAATATAGTAGTATATTATATAATATTAATGTTATATTAATGAAAGAAAATTTATAAATACAAAATGTATGTTTTTAACAGCGTACAAATTGAAAACAATTTTTCAGGGTAATAAAAACAAGAAATATCTTTAAAATTAGATGTGCTGCATTGGTGAGGCATTAATCAACACAATTTATTAATCTTCTTTATCAGAAAAATGAGCTTTTGAGAAAGGAGACACCAAAAGATTATTATTTATGGACACCTGTCACTCCATTTCCACTTCTTAATTGGAAGCTTCTCACTTATTTGATGTTAATAGGATCAATTAAGGTTATATTTATTATGACTGAAAGTACTGTAGGGAATTACTTAGTGATTGTTATGACTTTAAAAACCATCTTTTTAAAAAAAATCAGAGGAAAAAAATGTTTCACCTATTAAAATTCATATTAATGTGAGATGCTTTGATATTCATTTGGATTGATCTTGTGTCAGCATTTATTAAGTAGGTTAAAAGTAAGGTTAAACAGCTACACACACAAAAGCAAACACGTGAAATGCATAAGACCATGAAAACAATTTTGTGCTAAATAAAAATCACTCTAGCTAAAAGAAAAAAATTCATTTTAAAAGAGCTGTTTGTTTTCTTATTTGTATTTTGGCTTTTATGGCACACCGACACTCAACAGTTAATACGGCGCTAAATACGATGAAGTTTAACGTAAATAGAATATATTCAGTTTAAAATGCAAATAGGTGATGTTTTCTTAAAATTATTCAATGTTATAAGTGTAATATCATTATACCCTTATTCAAACATACCCTGAATGGTTATTTCTATTTTATAAATAAATTACTGATTTCTGTTATTGATCAAGTGCAGCACATCTTCAGTGTCAACTAAAGAAAAGCTTGTTTCCATGACAGCAGTGCATGATAACCTACCTTTAATAAACTCTGAATATTCAAGCATATAAACAAAGACCAAATAAGTAAACAACATGATAAATAATATTAAACAATAAATGAAACAACATAACAAGATATATGAAAAAAAAGTCAACAACTATTTACAGATAAGATATGCAATATTAAATTTTTGTTTTCCCTAATTACAAAATTTTAGAATAAATCATTCAAATGTGTACCTTAGATTTTATCACAAAGGATATATCTTCAATAAATAATTTGTTTGAAATTAAATAGCATATTATCCTGGCATAATATGATAATTTTAACTAAAAATTTCATGAAGACATGCTTCTTCAATGGTCCATTTATGCGGGTCAAAATTTTTTTAATTTTTTTTTTTTCATAAGAATGAGTTCAGTTTATATCCCAGATTTCTCAACAAGAACCTATGTTGTAGGTACAACTTAACAGTTCACACTAACTTTTTGCCTGCTAAACACAGATTAGTTTTTTGTTGTTTAGTGGAGAAAGACTCCACACAAATGTCTGAATAGAACCACCGGTGCACTGCAAGTCAGCTGGAAGACCTTCCCACATTAAGTCCTTTGCCGTGACTGACAGATTAATTAAGCTTGGGCAGATAAAGCTGACTTCGAACAACCAGGTCCAATTGGGAGCTGTCTGACAAGAAGCTACACATTCTGATGAGCCTCTTTCACCATGTCAAAATATGGTGCTGTTTGTTGAATTTATCCTCAGACCAAGTGTATTTCAGTTATTTGGAGGTGGTGTCCACTAGAAGCAGATAAAGCAAGAGTACACCTGGCATGATACAACAACCAGTCACATTATCCTGTCACCCGGCCAACCTGCCATAAAACTACCCTTATATTTGCTTGAGTGTTAGCAAGTGATCTAAACTATTATAATTTTTAATGACTTTGGTAAGTCGCGGCCGGGGATTGAATCCTGTATCTGGAATCGACACTCTACCAATTAATACTCTTCTGCAAATAGTGCAGATCGTGATCAGATCTGGTGAAAATAGGATTTGTATTATTTTTTTAATTCTCAACACTTGGAATGATACCTTACAGTCACAGAATTCACATTTTATTTCAAATTGCTAATGATACAACCAAGTAGGCAACATTTGATGCAAACAACCAACCTACCAAATCATTTACCGGAACTATTTTGAGACTAATCAGATTTAGACACGTATTAACCATTATTAACTATTAACATTATTAACCATATTAACTTCATAATAATCATAATTTGAGCTAACATCATCATTGTCATTGCAACAAAAGTACATCTTTCTTTCTTGTTTAAATGTTAAGACCACCTCAAAACGACAAGTTATACCACTACCATTTTTAATGAATGGTACATCCCGGCCCAGGATTGATCCCCGGGCCTCGTGTACATGTACCCAATGCTTTATCGATTGCACTACCACATCTGCTTTAAAGATTTCTAAAAACTAATCAGTGCTGTAACATTGGAATTAAATTAAATGTGGATATAATTTTTTTAGAATAAACAATCTAAGGTATAACAGCCGAACACATTTTCAGCAAATCAATCCATACATTTGGTAATCTAGCATAGATTAAGATTTTTAATCTTGTATGTCAATGGTAGTAACAGTTATACATAATGCAGTTTACCACATGTAGTGGTGCAAGATAAATTCATAAAAACACACTTTTTCTGAGAAATTCTGTAATTTTCTCATAAATATTACAAAAACTTAGGAATGATAAGAGCATAAACAGAAACAGAAAGGTTGACTGGGTAAAGAGGTGTTTACTATTTTGCATACTACAAGTATGTAGATATTTCCATATATACAATATGAAGTTGTATGGCAACATATTAATGTACAACAAAATAACAATGTATATTACATAACAAATGAAGCAATCAACAGATGCATTGATATTTACATTGACATTATAAGTCTTAACTATTGATCCCACTAACAGAAGTAGAACGATAAAAGGACATGTGCCCAGAGCTTTAATTGACCAATCATCTTCTGCATTTGTTAATAAGCTATACTAATGTCTGAGTCTTACTACATGTTTAAGGTGGTATCCAACAGTTTGGACCAATTTTTTTTCTTAAATAACCAAATAAGTCATTGTTACCTGAAAGGGTCCTACAAAATGATATTCATTGCTGCGCTAGATATGTGTGAACAGTCAAGCATAAATCCCCACTTCTCATTGCAAACAGGTATTTTCTATTTGTTCCACACATTAGAGATAGATATTTTTAAACTAAGAAAACAATGCAACAATTTGAGTTCACGTTATATTGTCGACAAGGTAATCAACTCTGACATCATTATTTACTTTAACCGAAATCCCCATCACGCTTGTTTATAGATTTGGAAATTATGGGCATTTAATGAGATATATTTCACTATTTGTTATGTCTAACAGGTGAGGTAATGTTATAAAAAGTTTTTACATAAACAATTATTTTAGGTACCAATTATGCACAATTCCCCAGAACAAGGGTATGACGTTGTTACATGAAGAACATTGAGTCAAAGTATTGGAAAGCACCTTTAATAGTGGTATCCGACAGTTTGCATCAAAATACTTTTCCTTAAATAACCAAATTAATCGTTGTTACCTGAAAAGATTATTCAAAATGCTGCTCATTGCTGCTCTAGATCAGTGGGAACAGTGAAACATACAACCCCATTCCTCATTGCAAACAGGTATTTCCTATCTGAGCCACACTGCACTGTTAGCTATTTTTTATCTAAGAAAAGCATGTGACAACTCACTTTTGAGATAACATTATATCGTCATCAGGGTTATCCACTTTGACGTCGGTATCTGTTTTTAGCAGAGATCACAAACGTGCATATTTATAGAGTTGGAGTAATTGAACTTGTAAAGTGTTTCTATTGCAATTTGTACTGTCTAATAATATAGACCTATTCAAACTGTCTTTACTTATACTGAAGTATGAGTTTATGCAGAAATTATGCCATTATTTCCCAAAGCAATTGTATAGATTTGATACAGGCAAATTGTCGGATACCACCCTTAAGGTAACAAGACCTTCTGAAAGGTACACAGCAGAAAAAAGTGCAGATCCTTATCAAAGAGCGACTGCGTGATGTGACAACGCTATCTGCCTAAGCCGGATGATTTTGTTGTCTTTTGCAAGATAAGGGTTAATTATAAACATGGACACATTTCTTCTACTCCCTTAATCCACTTCAAGTCTATGACAGTAATCTCCTATCAGGAAGTGTCAGAGTTGACTGTATGACTTGTTGAACTGTTGGTTATATCAATGTTTCTGCTAGGAGATGATACAGAGGAGGATGAGGAGGGTGTGACAGAGTTGGCCATAGACTCAATGGACTGACTGTGGGGAAGCTTGCTGAGCCGTACAACTTCTTGTGACATCAGTTCCAGGTCCTGCAGATAAAAGGTAAATAATTAAGAATGACTTTTAACTAATTAAGGCAAATATTTAAATTTCTGTTTCAGTGATAAAATATCATAAGTTAGAGCAGTTTTTAGAATAATTCTTAATAACATATACATGTAAGCTGCCTGCCATCAAAATGAACGAAATTTTCATTGTAGTGTTTCTTTCAAATAACATTTTGTCACTTACTGAAATAAGCTTTTGCTTACGTTTGAATCTTCCAGAAACCTTGAAACTTAAAAGTTTACATATGAGGCAAATGTCACTCTCTTTCTTTACTTGAAAGCAGCCTAATTGCTGGATGCGACTTTAAGCATTGATTGCTAAGTAAAACACATTAGAAAGTTGTTATTTTTCTGCATGGAACTGGTTTTAGAGCCTGTCTTCATTAAAAAGCTAAAAATGTATAGGATCCTAAAACCTGTTTAAACAAAATGTTATACACACCTTTTGAAGGTGCATGTTATTTAAACAAAATGTTATACACACCTTTTGAAGGTGCATGTTTTTGGTAAGAGTTTCCTCCAACATGTTCTGCAGCTTTTTGTTCATCTCTCTCTGACCATGGTCATCTGACTTCACAAGGTCAAGGACCTTTTTCAGTGTTATTTTCTCCTCTACCGGCTGTTGACTTAACCCTTTTGTATCTGTAAAATGTATGTTTATACAAGCATTCTATAGTATTATTAAATAACTATACATTATTAGACCTATAAAAATGCACCTGCTACATTCAATAACATGACAGCCAGCTTTAAATCAGTGTCAATATCTATATCACTTTTTCGGCCCCAGCCGAAAAGTAACATAGATATAAAGCCCGCATTTGAAGTAATTTGATTGGCTAATAAGGCAGGGCCAAAAAATGATGTAGATTTCAGCAAGAAGCTCTGGGGAATAGCAGCCTTTTTGTTTTAACTCGGTCTATGTGTAGATGACGACAGGTTGCATAAATTTATGAAAAAAAAAAATACTCTCAGTTCTCAAACATTCAAGGCATGAATTGGTAGAGTTTAACCGAATGTGTTATAAATTTACAACATGTTGATTTCACAAAAACACAATCATTTTCTGACTTGTATTAATGCAAAAATTAACTATTAAATTTGACATGTTATAAGTACATGTAGTTATTTAATAAAATTGTCAATAAATAATTTGATATTGGCCCTGTTATTTGTCCTCTGGTCAGTCGTATTGGCCCTCAGCCTTTGGTCTTGGGCCAATTTGACTGCCCTCGGACAAATAACAGGGCCAATATCAAATCACTTATTTATTAACATAAAATATTGATTTTTGTTTAAAAAAAAAATATAATAAAAGAATGTATACAGGCTGTTTAAAGTAAAAATAAGTTTTTAACAATACATTTATATCACTTGTCATTGTTCGCTTTCCTTGTAGTTAAAGTGAAAAGGATGTTTTGCTTTTTAGAGTGAGTAGCTTAAAGGTGGTATCTGACAGTTTGCCTACATTTTATATATTAACATTATCTGTAAATAAGAACGATTGCAATGCCTGCTAAAAATATAAGCACGATGATGGCCCTGACTGGCTCCCCTGAGGGCACAGGCTTTCAGTCATGCCATTAAAAATCTAATAGTCAATTTTTTTGTAAAACAAATCCTTGAAAAAAAAAATTAACATAACAGGACTTCCATGCAAAGACTACTGATAAAACTTTGTGATGATTAGACCCTCAAAACTCTTTAAAGGTATTCACATCACTGTTTAAATGACTTGACATACCATTCTGACCAAGACTGATGAACATATAAAGATAATAGAGGGAGGAATGAACGACCAGCAACAGTGTTTTTGAAACAAATTTATTATAGACCTCTACAAAGGTCTTCCTTCATCAAGATGATGAAGTTGAGCCAAAAATATGGTTGTATTTCTAGAATTTTACCTAGTGACCAACTTTTTAACCCCAAGTGACCCGGTTATGATAACATCTAGGACTTCATGCAGACAGTTATACCTGGTAGGTAGGGTTGGTAAAGAATGAGCCATAAATGTGGTCTCTATGGTGTTCATTAGATTTATTTTTTCTAGATCTGAACTTAAGTCCTAAGTTTTCTTCCTTTGTTACTCAGTCATGAACTTCGAAATTTTATGCTGACAAACATTCTGACCAAGTATGGCAAAAAATTAATCAAATCTGTAGCCTCCAGAGTGTTCGCAAGCAAACTGTTGATGCCTGACAATGATGGCAGACAAAACCAATTAGAAATCACCTTGAAAATACTATCTCATAGTGACAATGGGCAATTTTTTTATATTTTAATGTGATTTTAATCATTCCTTGTGCCTTTTTAGTCATCAGTTACATGACCTTACAAAAGAGGACAATGCGTGTTACAGACCTGTTCTACTTTCCATGACATAGTGTTCAATTATACGGGTTTTCTCTATAAGGTCATTGGCCATGGCTGCAGTGCTGGTCTCTAGATGTTTCACCTGTAAACAGACCAATAACAGTTGAAGGTACAAGAAAAATGCCTGTCTTAAGAGAATAAACTGATAATGCAGATATCAAAAAGCTTGAATATTGAATTATCGACTCTACATAAAATCCATATTCTTTCAGATTAATAGGATAAAAGGTTAATCTATATTTAAAAGGTCCTGAGTTTAGTACAAATGTTTGCATAAACATCAATATCACAACCTGCTTTTCTCTCTGTTTTGGTCTGACAAAAAGATTTTCAGACTGTTATTTCATGCATATTTATTTATGGAAAATGGTAAGACCCCTGGTGGTCATGTGTTTTTAATAGATCAAATATCTTTGAAATAGTCCTGATAGAGGGCAACTCAGGGATCACGAACCCAAAATTTGTAAGCTTTAGCTCGTCTTGTTTCAGCAAGGGATTTTCAATGTTTTATTATATAGCCATACATAGATGATCATGCTTCTGGTGGACATGTTTTTGACATTTTTTTTTTTTTCTATTAATCTTGATAAAGGGCCAGTCAAGGAACATGTACCAGTATATTAAATATCAAGGCTCTTATTCTTCTCATTTCTGAAAAGTTTCACTATGATAGCCATAAATGGACAATGACCACACCTCTGGTGGCCATGTTTTTTAAAAGATTAAAATTCTTGAAAGAAAGCAACACAAGAAACATGTTTATCAAATATTCAGACTCTTGCTTTTGTAGTGTCTGATAAAAAGAGTATCTATTTTTACTATATAGCCATATATGGAAAATGGCCAAGACTCAGGTGGCCATGTTTATTGACAAATCATAAGTCTTTGATCAATATTTTTACAAGGCCGCCCAAAGGAACATGACTTGTATACCAATTACAAAGGCTCTAGCTCTGGAAGTTTCTGCTGAGAAGATTTTCAAAGGTTTACTGTAAAGCTCTATTTGTACTGTACACCAATATGGGAAAATGGCCTGCCTCTGGCAGTCCTGTTTTTTGATGGATCAAAATTCTTTGAACAACTTTTCATTTGCCCTGCCTGCTTAAGCTTCTGACTAAGATTGGTTAAGTTAGTTAAGTTTCAGAGGAAATTGGTTTTCAGAATGTTGATGGACACAAGACATGTGACTTGTAACAAGTCATGCTGGACAGTTGATGATCATAATAGCTCATTATGAGCATTATGACCTTGTGAGCCTCAAAACATCATGTTGCTGCTTTTTTTATTTTCACATGATATGATAAATTATGATGTTTATTTAAACAGAAAGTCTTCATTGTTATTTGGGTCATTTAAATTTTGTAATCCCCAAAAACTTTGATGAAAGGATTTTTTTTTTCTACCAAGACATTGTTTTATGTTGTTTTCTCTAGCAACTGTTGATGGACACTGCTAAAATGATTTTGTAGCTGTGGTTGTGTAATGTAAATATCTGATAGAAATCATACCCTTTCCTCCAGGTCCCATTTCTCCTGCTGTAGAGACCCAAGCCTGTTGAGCAAGTCTGCATTGTCATTCTCCAGCATTTCGTCTCTCCGCACACCTGGTGGGGTGTCATTACATGGAGACTGCGGTGAGGACGAAGGTGAGCCACTCTGTTGGACATGTACAGAAAAAATATACAATGTGATACAGAATCATAACGTTATATATTTTGATGTGTAAGGCTCCAACAAAAGAGTAATAAGAAAAGGAGACCAACTTTGTGGAAACCTGAACACAAATATATTTTCTGATACATGTAAAGAGTCACATTGTCATATATCATCTTCTGTATGATAAGGCTACAACTCAACAATGACAAAAAAAGGTGATCCACTCTATGGTACTCTGTATATATATCAACATAATAGCTCAAATGGTAGAGCGTCGGCTTGCAGATCGGGAGGTCGTGGGTTCAATCTCCCGCCGAGTCAAACCAAAGACTTTAAAATTGGAAGTAGTGGCTTCTCTCCTAACGTTGAGGCTAAGGAGTCAGCATTACACCTCACTCATCGGTGTCAGTATAATAGACCGTCCTGGTTCAGTTTAACCTAGGCACCTAATAAGTGCCCCTGTGCTATAATGATAGAAATGTCACTGCAGAGTATCGGCAAAAATGCTGGCAAATCCCATCCCTATTAACATGTGCATACACAAGGTACATATTTTATACAGAATCAGTTTGTTATATATGTACAAGGTAAGACCCCACTCAACAGTAATAAAAATTGTAAATCACCCTATGGTAATATGTACACAAGCAATTAAAGTGATACTTAATAACTCTGTCAACTATGTTTAAGGTAAGGCTCCAACGCAATTGTGATGAAAATGGTAATTCACCCTGTGATAACATAAACACACAAGTACATATTATGATACTGAACCATGGTGTCAAATTTGCTTAAGGTACGGTTCCAACTCAATTGTATTAAAAGAAAATGGAGGAATCTGTGTGACCATGAACACCAACATATTTTGTGATACTGACTGTTATCATTATATATGCACTTTTCATCCGAATAACAAAAAGGTTTCGATTCAAGGTAGACATGGAAGGTGAACTACATTTTTAAAAAACCTATCCCACTACATGGAAAAGACCTAGCTCTATTAAAATCAATTTAATATTAAGACTTAATTCTTAAAGGCCTTACTTAAGTTTTCAGTGTTATGACTTTTGCAAGACTTATGCAAGAAACCTGAAGTTGAACACGTGATCAGTGAAACATTACCACATAGGACAATTTATACAAAAAAATTCTAACACAGGGGCACCTGATATGGTCAGGATTCTTCTTAGACCACTATATAACAATGTTACTTGTATCAACAATATTGTAAATGTGTTTTTTTAATGTTTTCGGAAAAAAGTGTGAGAAATACCAGGAAAATGAGACACTGTGTTCAGAAAACACATATGCACCCTGTAGCATTGTTTGTCATGATAAACCAAAAAATAAGGTTAGCCAGAGTTGTATAACTTGTCAGGGTCACCTGTGCACTGTTTAGTTAGTGTGCAAACTTTCATGCCACTGCTCTTTGTAGAAACTGAGAAATATCCAACTTGCCGTAACAGGTTAATCATAGTTTCAAAAAGGGCAGATAACCAAGAAATAAGGTTAGCCAGAGTTACGTAACTTGTCAGAGTCATGACCTGTGCACTGTTTAGTAAATGTGCAAACTTTCATGCTACTGCTATTTGTAGAAACTGAGAAATATCTAACTTGCCGAAACAGTTAAATCATAATCTCCAAGTCCAAAAAGGGGAGATAAACCAAAAAATAAGGTAGTCAGAGTTATGTAACTTGTCAGGGTCATGACGTGTACACTGTTAAGTAAGTGTGCAAACTTTTAAGCTACTGCTCTTTGTTGAAACTGAGAAATATCCAACTTGCTGAAAAGGTTGGCTGGACAGATGGACAGACATACAGACTGACGGTTCAATTACATTTACTAGATGCTAAGGGAGAAAAATCTTATCATTTCTCTCTGGATCAAAGAAAAATTATTGGGTTATCATTTTCACTCTGGGTCCCAAAGGAGGTAATTAGTAATTACTTAGGGTATAAAAAACTAAAGTTATTAAAATAAAATTTAAAAATGGAATAAGCATAAAATAAAAAGAAACTTTGTTGATTGCAGTGTATAATTATTCTTTAATTTACTTTTGGTTACAGAAAAAAAGTATTTACTCTTGGCTGCGTAATAAAATGATTATACATCAAAATCGACAAATATCATCTATGTCATGCATTTTTAGGCATAGGTTACAAGATGTACTGAAATAGACTTTTCTGCAAATAGTGGGGATCATGATCAAACAGCTCCCAGAAGGGCCTGAATGATCTGGATCTACACTTCTTGCCTGAGCCTGACCAATTTAATTGTGTTCCCATGGTGAAGAGTTAACAAAAAAAGTCACACACAAGCTCTGGCAAAATTTATCGAATTAAGGAAATGTTATTAATCTGACACTGATTGTGTGATACATTGTATTGACCTACCAGAACACTGTGATTGGTGCCGACTGAGTTTAATGTACCCACACCACTCCATGACGATATCGAACTGAAAACAACAAACATTAATATAAATTGTTTGTTTATTAAGTTTATCATCCAGTTATTTGAAGATGGTGTCCACTTGAAGCAGATATAGTGCTGCTGTCACTGTGTATAGCAAGCCGTGAACACCTGGCATAATACTACAGTCAGGCACATTATCCTGACACCAGTCATGGAACTACCCTTATATTTTCTTGAGCAATAGCAAGACAGCTATACCACTTCCATTTATAATGACTTTGGTATTTCGCAGCCCGGAATCGAACCCGGAGCCTCCCATACTTGGAGCTGACGCTCTACCGATTATGCTACCAGGTCCAGTTATAACAAAAGTAAGTTATTATTACTAATGAGCCATCTTTTATCTTGAACATCTTAAGAATATGACCTTGAAATTTATTTATTTTCATTTTCATGAAGATAAGCAGTTATTCCCAAAATATGATTTTGTGTAACTAGAGTAACCAGGGATATTCCTAGGGCGCGATTTCCGCGATTTCTCGCATTAAATCGGCAAAAATCGCAAAGAAAATTCTTAAATGAGAGAAAATATTGCGCCGCATCCAGCCAAATAAAGGTACGCGGATTTACTGGTCTCATGCCTCAATCGATGTCATCTGGACGCTTATGATCATCTAGAATCCACAAATATTGTTTAATAAGCGCTTCTTTATCGTGATCAATTTAATGGTCTCATGCCACTCGGAACTCCTCGGGTAATTCCGTCCTCTACGTAATCACCTCGGAAATAATGCTGTCGCCGCCATATTGACGAACTACTTCCAAAATGGCAATCGTACCTACTCGGCGATCTCCGGCAAGCTTCGAATATAGACATCACCGAAGCGTGATCCGAGTGCATGCAGGGTAATAACTGGTATATTACACTTTTACCAAATCCTGTTGGTAATATACATACAGTATCAACTAAGTTAAAAATATTCTTCAACGAAGCAATCTGCTCATCTTTCAAGGAGTATTGAATCTCCATTATATCCAAAGCATACTGCATGCACTCTGAAAAGTCAGCCATCTTTGTTTACATAACGCAATAAGAAGTTATTCGCCGGGGCAAATCACCAACTGGTGTATTCATACAATTACATACAAGGCATGATCTCCGAAGCTTGCCGGAGATCGCCGAGTAGGTACGATTGGGTCTCATGCCTCAATCGATATCATCTGGACGCTTACGATCGTCTAGAATTCAAGTTACGTTGTTTTATAAGCGCTTCTCTATCGTGATGAAAATAGCGTCGCCCGGAAAAAAAGCAATCGCACCTACTCGGCGATCTCCGGCAAGCTTCGGAGATAACAAAACTGAAGTTCCATCGTCGCCAAAGAAACCAAAACTTGTTTTCCAACCTAAATGGTTAAAATCCTACTTTTGATTAAGGTATGACGAAGACAAAAAAGAAATGTATTGTGAGCTGTGCAAGACTCTCAACTACGTAAATATCATGGCAGTCGGAAGTTCACATAAATAAATAAACATAACTCTCATCAACAGTGTTGAAAAATTATTACAAACCCATAATTCTTGGTTCACGTTAAATTGTATATTAGTTGTGAAACGTATAACATGTCAAGTATCAAAGGATTCTTTAAAACATCACAATTTAAAATTTGTGAAGAAACACTTGAATTTATGAACCCCAGTATACATGCCAAACATAAAATGTGCTTTATCTTCATAGGGTTTTTAAATGATTTCTACTGATACTTACATGTTTTATGAAGCATTTACTTTTTAAATCATTGATCAAATCTAAGTGACTTTAAAGTGAAAAAAAATGGTTTGAAGAACTAAATTTGCTTTCTGAATCTGATGGTATTCATTGTTAATGCAGTTGAAATATAAGTACTGAAAAAATATTAATACAATAGTTTACCTGTCCTACTACATTTATTTGATAATTGTGTTCCTAAACATTTTGCTTCAAATTTGCTATCACTTGCCAAATGTTTATTTAAGCTACTATATGGTGGGAACATCAGTTACATTAATTTTTATTTATTTATTTTATCATAATTGTTGATTATTTTGTATGTTTGGAACATATCTGTTCTTTTCCTTCAGTATTTGAATGTTTTCTTAATCTTTAAGAGATTTGATCTGAGAAGGAATAAATTTTGAGATCATGAATAAAAATCTCGTTATTATTTGATGAATGGGAAAATTTCTCCCAACAAAATCAGAAAAATCCCATCATTTTTTTGTGAATGGGAGAAAATCTCTCATTAAAAATATGACATAGGATAATCCCTGGAGTAACTGACCTTTGATCTTCCCTCCAAGAATCTGACATATTTGGTGATCTAAATAGGTCCTCCATACCTGCAAAGTATGAGATAAAGTGAACAATAACAAAAAAAAACAACATATAACTTCTAATCATCAAACCTTTACCACAAACGAACATAAGTAGACTTCCTAAACACATTTAAAAAATGAACATTGTTTAAAATATGTTCATCTATTCAAAAGTAAATGTAAGTAAATTGTAACTTAACATGTATATAAACATAAAATAAACTGGAAAACGGTAGTTTGCCATTAAAAATACCCAGTAAAATCAAGTAAAACAAAATGAAAACATTGCAAGCATTATGTTACTGTTTAAAAATATTTTTAATTTAAAACAATATTTATTATTTAGTATCTTCAACATGTATAGCTTAAATGACAATGAGGCCTTTATGAAGAAAAACTAATCAATTGCATGAACCAAATTCATTACAACAAATACAAAAAATCCGTAAAGTATTTTGTTGATAAAATAAATAGTTTTGACTTTCATTGGGTGATATTATTGCAGAGAAAAAAGCCACTTTGATAGTACAATATGCCCACGAAAAAACCCAGCCCAGATCACAATGATGAGCACATTTCAGCTGTTTGTTTGTTTATTTGGTTTACTGGTAACCACAGTATTTTAGTCATGTTGAGATGGTGTCCACTTGAAGCAGATATGGTGCTGTCTTCACTATGTATAGCATGCTGTGAGCACCGGGCATGATACCACACCCAGTCACATTATCCTGACACCAGGCCAACCAGTCGTGGAACTAAGCTTATATTTGCTTCAGCGTAAGCTAGGGAGCTATACCACTAACATTTTCAATGACTCTGGTATGTCAATCTGTATGTAAGGAAAACGGGTATAGAGTCGGGTATCTCCGCTGAAAATGTATCACAATATCTGAATTGTATCGCGATATAGTATGATGATATTTTCATTGAAACAAAATAAATGCAATTTAGTGAATTTATGCCTTACTAAATTAATATCATCATTTCTGTTTATTGTTTAACAGGTTAATTAAGTGAAAGCATCACTGTAACTCGATGTAAAGCTTTTTTTGAAACAAATATTTTGTGAAATTAAGCGCTTCGATATATATTTTTTTGCTTCATTTACATAAGCGGTATAGATTCATTTTTTCAGTTACGTAAGCGGCATATAAGTAAACAATACAGATAAATTATAGTGTTTCGTGAATAATAATAGTATCATCCTGTATCGATACCTAAGCATTGAGATGCATCGACGATATTGGCCCAACCCTAATGAAAGAACCCTGGACCTCCCATACCTAGAGCTTATGCTCTTCCAGTTACACTACCAGGTCCGGGCATATTTTGCATGTGTGTTTATTCTAGTAAAAAATGTTCAGCCGGGTGAGATGTGCACATTTAAGTAGAAGTAGTAGAATAACAATAAGCTTTCTTACAATAATGTTAAAAAAAGACAAAGTACTAAAAGATTTTTACAATTAAAATGACACAACAAAGTGCAAGCGGTCCCCTGTTAGTGCAATAACAGACATAGCCAAACAAGCGATACATAATTACAAATTTAAAATAAGAGTTTTTTTTATACATATGCCAATGTACTTTTGACATTTTTTTTTTATTTTTCAGGGCTTATTAACATTTCCCAGTGGAGACTGCTGATTTACTTGGGACTACCATTAGACATTCAAAGATGGTTTAGTGATAATTTAAGCATGGCAGAATCTCTTTTAACCATTAATATATACTTGAAGGTCCTGACTGACAAATGAAGGGTATATATATTTGCATTTTGTTTACAATGGAGGCATTTTAGCAGAAAAGGAACGGTTGATTTTTGTAAATAATGAAAAAGATGTAATCACCGTATTTGCATGCACAAGGATTTGGAGACAGAAATATATAGTAGGTAGTAATGAGGTAGTCTGCATGTCTGTTCTTTGAAAAATGCTTTTACAAAACATTTGTGTATATTACATACATGCTTAAAAGAGGTAGGTGAAATAATTTGGATTTTTAGAAAAAACATGGACAGATGTCAGTAATAAGCACTTATCCAGGAGTCTGAATTAAGATAAAGAATTTGTTATACACATGCCTTGTACCTGAAAATGAATATCTAATGTCTGAAATAGATATATGATGATATGCGAATTACTTTTAAATGTGTTTGAAAAGTTTGAAAAAAAGAATGAAACTGAAACACTCAGAAGTGATATGAAAGCTTAAATTTTTGAGCTCTTAAATGTGTGAAAATTAAAAAAA
The DNA here is from genome assembly GCA_007844125.1 of Sinonovacula constricta. NCBI lineage: Eukaryota > Metazoa > Mollusca > Bivalvia > Cardiida > Solecurtidae > Sinonovacula > Sinonovacula constricta. The sequence goes on along the minus strand of CM017561.1, from coordinate 30,316,351 downwards.
AATTTTTTTTTAAATTAACCTCACAGTTAAAAGAAAAAAAATGTAAATGAAGGTGGTTAATGTCACAACTCTTCTATCCTGATTACAATTTTTATTTTACTCACAAGCTTCCTGATGGTCCAATTTTACTTTTAAGGGGAAAGTACTCTAACTATTCATATTACTCTGTCTTATCTCCCTTGTGGGTAGGATTTGGTATTAAGTTTATAAGTGAATATTATAAATCAATCTGCTTTTTAACTACAAAGACTGATTTAAATGTGCACATCAAGTAAAATCTTGTGAATACTCTGAGCTGTATGATGAGAAATAGGTAAGAAATAAAGATATTATTTTTTCATTATATAAAAATATATATTTATTATAATATATTTATTATTATATGGACTATCAGTTTATGACAAAAACTATACACAACAATATTACTACTAAATTTATTTCATTTTGAAAAGAAAATGGATAAAATATATCACATTTCGAGTTTGTACTTATTTAACCATCATTATGCACTTATAGTTATAATTGCTACACCTCCCCAGCAATTGAATGTCCCACTTTCTGGTTTAGTGAAATCAGCGATTAGGAATAGTTAAGTTATTGAACAGTTTAAACAAATGAACCATTTACCAAATTCTGCATTCTTTGAAATACACATAAAATAATTATTTTAAACAAAAATGTGTGTTGCAATGAAAACAGTGACAAAAAAACCCTATGGTATTGGACATATTGAACAACTTTACAATCTTCTAGACCAACTCTCAATATTGCACATTAAGTTCTAATCAAGCCATTTTGCATCATTTTCATAGAAAATAAGTGAATAAGAAATATTTGTTATACTTTTCTGATATTGACATTGGACACCTGCCTAATGTCAAAAGTTGATTGGTGGCAGTTAGCAGAGCAATCTAAAAAAGCTTATATATATAAACAAAATTAATTATCGTTTATTAAGAACAATAATAGCCAAACTGACTCATAAATATAAACAACTGTCGCAGATGTCTTTTATTTCTGCCATCTAAGGTGAGCTAAAAAAGAATGAGAGACTTACTTTTGTTGTTCGATCCAGCTGAGAGGACCTCTTGTAATCTCTCTTGTAACTTCTCAGCACGATTCCTCTCTGAATGAAGCTGTTTCTTCAGATCCTTCATCTGGAAGTTTAAAATGCCTTAACACTTAATCTTTTCAGCACTTTGATCAAACAAACAGAAACAGTGGATCCAGATGTCTAATCAGGATCAAAACTATTAAGTCTATATTTGCATGCAGTTTGTACACATATAAGTGGGGTTGTGAATTGATTTGTAATAAATGTAGCATGAAATGGGAGGATTAGTTATAACCAGAAAACCTTTACTCAATCAGGCATTTGATACAAACCATGACTGGACATGGTAGCCCAATTGGTAATGCATCAGTTCTAGGTACAGGAGGCCCCGGGTTTAATCCCAGGCCATGAAATAACCAAAGTCGTTAAAAAAAGACAGTGGTATAGCTCCCTTGCTAATGCTCAAGCAAATATAAGGGTAGTTCCACAACTGGTTGGCCCAGTGTCAGGACAATGTGACTGGGTATGCTATCTATACCACTTCCATTTTAAATAACTTTGGTGTGCAGCCCAGCGCCAAACCAACAGCCTCCCATACCTAGAGCCGACGGTCTACCAATTGCGCTACCAAGTCCCGTCAGTGCCTTTGTTTCAGCAGAATCACAACATGCTGTGTAAAATGAATACTAGCCAATGTATACATTAGTATACTGTCTATTGTACATAGTATTTAGTCACATCATGTTAGTAGGCCAATACTGTAATAAACATGTATCTTATTATAAATATTCTTACATTTCACATCCCATGCTTTGCTTTTATTTCCAATCCAAATTAAAATTTTACATCATACTGACAATATTACGTCTAACAAAGATTGAATAAAGACACAATGATGGCTGATATATGCATAAAGGAATGCCTCACAGGGATAATAAGATTTTACCGATTCTCTGATTTTCAAAACGTTTGGCAGGTCTGACGGATATTCTTTGTCTTACAATTTGCCTGTATCATTTATCAGTTTTTTATTTGAATTCATAAGTTCAAAACCAAGCCTACTAAATGTCTTCTAAATACAGGTATTGGTCATTAAATTAGAGACATTAGTGGATAGTCTCCCCTGAATAATCCTTACTTGCAAGTAGGACCTTTTATTTGGTTTACTCAGTTTTTATGCTTTTATTCTTTGGAGTATATATTGACTTTAATGACTTGTGTTGTTATACACAGATTCAACAACATCTACCAAAACTTTCATTTTGTTGTTTAAATAAAATATCTCTCTAAGTATTTCAATGGAATTAAGGCTCATATTTATGCAAAAGTAAGAAATTTTACTTTTTGATAATACACCATCTACAATAGCAAGGGGGATAAAGTCCAAGAATTCCAATTAAAAGGACTTACATAAGATATCATCTAACAAAGGAAAATTTAAATTTCGACACTAACTGTCTCTCATTTTCAGATAAAAGACAGATAAAAAGCAAGAAACAGAATTTCTTCAAAAAGTCATTTTTACCAACTATTGTGTGTGGGAAAAAATATAGACCCACAATCCATTTTGTACAGATAAAACTTATAGTAAAAGCAAAGATTCAGTGAAGGAAAATAAATGCATAACATAAATATTGCTTACCACAGATTTTCCTTTCTTTTCATGAACTTTTCTTTCATTCACACCATCTTTTATATCCTGCAAAAAACAACAAGTTAATGCTACACTGTGGGTAGTGAATGAGATTTTTTAACATTTTTAAGTGCTAGCTACAAAAACCCCACCTCAAATCGCATATCACATGATTACAACAAAACAATGCTTTCAATTCAGTAATTTTATATCTTGCTAACTAACTCTTATGTATCTACCTCTTAATCACAGTTGTATATTTAATTAAAAGGTAGTGTTATAGCTCTCTTGCTAACGCTCAAGTAAATATAAGGGTAGTTCCATGACTGTTTGGCCCGGTGTCAGGCTAATGTGACTGTGTGTGGTATCATGCCAGGTGTTCATGGCATGCTATACACAGTGAAGGCAGCACTATATCTGCTTCAAGTGGACACCATCTCCAGATAACTGAAATACAGCTGGTGGGATGATAAACCCAATTGACAAACTTATTTAATTAAATACAAAATCTGGAATAGGCTTTCAATTGTGAAACAGATTAAAAGAATACCAAGCTCACCTGTTTTAACTTCTTTATTTCTTCTTCTAATGACTCTATTGTATTCTTCTGAGATTCTTCAAGTTCTTTGAGTGCCTACAGCAAAAAAAATATTTTATTTTTATTTTGAATTTGAAATATATCGCAGTGACCAATTATGATCTTAAAAGAAACAGCCATCTTTTTTGGTGGCAGAAGACCCCAAACAAATGTCTGGGTAGAACCACCGACACACCACAGGTCAGCTGGAAGACCTTCCCACATTAAGTCCTTCACCCCGAATGGGACTCAAACCCACGTGGTGAGAGGCTAAGTGGTCAGAGGAGTTACAAGCTGGCGACTCTCTTTCTACGCCAAGGGTGCCCCCTAATAATTAGCATAATCTTTAAAGATGGTCTTATATCTATATATATATAAACAATGGAAATTAAACAAGATTTTAATAATTAATGTTTGACCTCTGAGATCCTTGAGAATTGAGAATACAAGACAATGAAGAATACAACACAATGATAAATACAACTAAAAGTACATATTATATTATGTATTATAATATTATTATAGTATTTTGTTTTCTCTTGGTAAAACCTTGAACCAGTACAGTTGGCAACAGAAAAACAATGTGAAGGAATTCTTAGGCACTGGGTAAAGAAGCATGCTTCTCTGGAGGTAGAAACTGAACAAGCATGGCTCCTTTTGGGGTAGAAAGTGAATTAAGAATGCATCTCTGGAGGTAGAAACTGAATTAGGCATGCTTCTTTGGAGGTAGAAACTAAATATGGCATGCTTCTATGAAGGTAGAAAGTGAATAAGGCATGCTTCTGTGAAGGTAGAAAGTGAATAAGGCATGCTTTTCTGGAGGTAGAAAGTGAATAAGGCATGCTTCTCTGGAGGTAGAAAGTGAATTAGGCATGCTTCTCTGAAGGTAGAAAGTGAAAAAGACATGCTTCTCTGGAGGTAGAAAGTGAATAAGGCATGCTTCTCTGGAGGTAGAAAGTGAATCTGGCATGCTTCTCTAAAGATAGAAAGTGAATTTGGCATGCTTCTCTGGAGGTAGAAAGTGAATGCGGCATGTTTATCTGGAGGTAGAAAGTGAATTAGACGGGATTCTCTTAGAGTAGAAACTGAATTAGGCATGCTTCTCTAGGGGTAGAAACTCGATTAGGCATGCTTCTCTGGATGTAGAAAGTGAATAAGGCATGCTTCTCTGAAGGTAGAAAGTGAATAAGGCATGCTTCTCTGGAGGTAGAAAGTGAATTAGGCATGCTTCTCTAGAGGTAGAAACTGAATTAGGCGTGCTTCTTTGGAGGTAGAAACTAAATTTGGCGTGCTTCTCTATGGGTAGAAACTGAATTAGGCATGCTTCTTTGGAGGTAGAAACTAAATTTGGCATACTTCTCTATGGGTAGAAAGTGAATAAGGCATGCTTCTGTGAAGGTAGAAAGTGAATAAGGTATGCTTCTTTGGAGGTAGAAAGTGAATTTGGCATGCTTTTCTGGAGGCAGAAAGTGAATAAGGCATGCTTCTCTGGAGGTAAAAAGTGAATAAGGCATGCTTCTCTGAAGGTAGAAAGTGAATAAGGCATGCTTCTATGGAGGTAGAAAGTGAATTTGGCATGCTTCTATGGAGGTAGAAAGTGAATTTGGCATGCTTTTCTGGAGGTAGAAAGTGAATCAGGCATGCTTCTCTGAAGATAGAAATTGAATTTGGCATGCTTCTCTGGAGGTAGAAAGTGAATAAGGCATGCTTCTCTGAAGATAGGAAGTGAATTTGGCATGCTTCTCTGGAGGTACAATGTGAATAAGGCATGCTTCTCTGGAGGTAGAAACTAAAATAAGGCATGCTTCTCTGGAGGTAGAAAGTGAATAAGGCATGCTTCTTTGGAGGTAGAAACTGAATAAGGCATGCTTCTCTGAAGGGTAGAAACTAAATTAGGCATGTTTTCTGGAGGTAGAAACTAAATGAGTAAATATGAAGGAATAGTGACTTCTCAAATCAATGTATCTTTAGCCACAAAATCTTAAATAAAGCAGTACATATTACTCATCTTACTATACATTCAGTCTTGAATATTGTTGTATGTCAGTCTCTCTAGTGTCTGCTGACAAACTAAAGGGCTACAATGGTTGTAATAGTTAATATGTTGTCCCCAGAAACCCACTGGTATATACCTTTTTCAACCAACCGTTAAAATGACCAGGACCATGCTAATGGACTTTTTTCTGTAGGAGTGTCTCTCTTAAGCTGTGTCTGCAGAAACCATGCAAAAGCCTGTTATCATTAACCATGGTAACAAATTCAAAAGAAGCTTTATCTCAAATGTGGTATCCAACAGTTTGGCTATATTAAATACACATACCAATATCTTACCACTGCTTTGAGAAATTTGGTTATACTTTTATCATAAACCCATACTTTAGTTGTTATAAATATAATTTATGACTGTTCACACAGATCTTTGGCATCAATAAATAGCATTTTGCAAGACCTTTCCAGATACCAATTACTTATTTGATTATTTGAGAAAAAGATCTTTTGGACTAAACTGTCGAATACCAACTTTAATATAACTAACCTTGATTTCTGACTGGAATGTTGTAGTGAGTGAGTCAATCTCTGTGGAATGTGCCTGTCCGAGCTGGGACACCTGTTCCTCATGACTGGCCTTCAGTTCCAGGATGGCCTCCTCCTTCTCATCCAGGGTCTGGTCCAACGAACCCTAAAACACACACACAAATAAATAAATGGACTGTTTTGTATCTCACAAACACAATTATGGTAATATTGGCAACGATTAGCTTATTGTTTGTGGATGAAGACACCACACCTATGTCTGGGTAGAACCACTGGTAAACTACAGGTAAACTGGAAAACATCTCAATGTGCAAGTTCTTGCCCCAACAGAGACTAAGAAGTTATAAATTTACAACTCTAGCCAATTGGCCATGGGTGCCCAAAGACATGCCCCCCCACACACACACACACAAACACAACAATTTTGGAATGAAACTGAAGGGCTAATAAGGTTTTATAGCTAGGGCTGTTTTAAGAAATATTCAGATTAAACCAAAGCAGAGAGGAGTTGTTGAGTTAACCCCTTGGTTAAACCTTATCGAATCCTTGGATTGGCAAGTAGTTTTCTACCTTTATTTTATGAACATGTATTTCATTCATTTCTGGTCCTGGCTGCATAGTTAAAATCTTTAAAAAATCTTTGTAAAAAGAGGTAATCATGATTTTGAAAAGAAAGCTGTATGCTTTGTCCTAACCAAAAGGTTCTATTGCAATGTTTCATTACACTGGTTTCATAATGAAAAGACAAATTTTCATTTTTTTTAACTCTATTTATATAAATGCTAAAGTTCATTAACAATAATACACACAGGTATTGAAGAACAAATCAGTCAAGGGAACTAACCTCTGTCTCTGCTAATCGCCTCTCCAGCCAGCCTTTGCTCTCTTCAAGGGAGGTAATCTTAGTTGCTTGGTCTTCTACAACTGGCTTCAACTTTTCTAAGTCTGAGCACTTTTTCTAGAAAAAGACAACAAGAGCATGGGTAAGAACAGTATCACTGCTGACAAATGTATTAAACCTTGTCAACAAAACTTATAAGGAAATATAAATTAGAAATGTGTCAATATGCTCATTCACTATTCTCTGATGGTAGGGGATTAATCAAGAGTGTCATGATGCCCTAGAGTTGCTCATCTGGTGACAATAGCTTTCAGTATGCTTTAAAACCTCCTTATAAGACTAAATGTGCACAAGCAATCCATAGGCATTTGGTGATAACAAGTTTTTGTTTTGAAAATCTTTGCCCTGTTTAACCCATTGAGATTTTCATGCAGAAGTTTTGCTAAAATAGCTCAAAATCACTGAAAATGTATTCAACTACAAAACATTATATAACCTTTTTAGTAAGGAAGAAGAACCCTATACTATTTTTACTTTTAGTTTTATGTAGCATCCTAAATTCTCAGCGGGCCAGCTGTCTTCTTTTTGCTTAAGCCTTAGCGAAGGATCTATGCCACTACCATTTTTTACCACTTTGGTACGTCGCGGCTGGGGATGCAACACTGGGCCTCCTTTACCTGGAGCCAATGCTCCACCAGGTCTGGTGGGGATATACTGTGTAGTTGTTTAGTGATTAAGAAATATGATACTGGAAACTTTTATAATTCAAATATATTTTCGAACAGTGTCACTTACATTGTATACATTAGAGTCTTACATTTTATACATTAAAGTCCCATGGAAAAATGCACCAATCAATTGTTTTTATATGGTAGACACATGATTTGAGAGGCTTTTCTTCTTGTTCAGTGGGTCAAATGGCTCCAGTATATTTTCGAAATGCACCTCTTTTTTTGTGGAATAATATCTGGTCGAGCTTTATAATGACTAATTGGCTACATATGTATAATTCTTATGACTAAAGACAGTGATAGATATGTTGGTAACAAGTACCAGGTCCTTTTCCAGTGATGCATTAAAAAATAACACAACTGAAACTAGCAGACGAAACACTGTCCGAGACAATATAAAATATAAACATATTATAATTTTTCAAATTACTTTTTGCAAAGTAATCGTGATAAAACTTCTTGGATGAGTATAAGAAGTATCAAGATGCCCCACCCACCCACCCCCAAATTCTGGTTTATATCCTGCAACAAGAACTGGAAGAAACAAAGGATTCAGTTAGCTGATACAAAAGTAGTAAGCTGACTGCTTACATGCCCCAGTACATAAGAAGCAGATATTTGTCAGTGAAGGGGTTTATAGCAGTCTGGCCATCCCTATTCCTGCGGAACTTAAATGTAGATTCAAAAATGTGATATAAGTTAAAGATTTAACTGGCAGTATAATCTGTTTTGCTCAACTGTGTCATCCCATATTCATAATAAACACAGTATCAATTCAAAAGTGTGTCATTTATCATGGAATCAGGCATGAAAAATGTTGACTGTTGTCTTATTTGTCATCACTATTCTCACGGTAATCAAGGGACACTACCCTTCTTAATTATAATAAGGGTTACATAGCAGTAAATAAATAATAGTTCTTCAATAAAATAACCAGTTGAAAATGTCATTTAATTGTCAACAGTTTGTTATTAAGAGCAAAAACATAACATGAAAAGCACTTCCGTAGAAAAATTCTACTCTTCAGGACAGTGTAAACAATAAAAGAAAAATTCTACTCTTCAGGACAGTGTAAACAATAAAAGAAAAATTCTACTCTTCAGGACAGTGTAAACAATAAAAGAAAATTTCTACTCTTGAGGACAGTGTAAACAATAAAAGAAAATTTCTACTCTTGAGGACAGTGTAAACAATAAAAGAAAATTTCTACCCTTGAGGACAGTGTAAACAATAAAATGTGCTGCCTCTCCTTAGGAGTCGGACTTCAGTGCGACATTGCAGATGCAGCCAAAAATGACATCACAGGAAAACTAGTCTTAAAGAGGTTAAGTAAAATAGGTCAACAGTGTTGACTGTATTTGAGCGGCAGACAGCCCTAACAACCTTTGCAAAAATACCATGAGAGTAGTGATGCTGCGAGAATAGTGATGGTGAGTATAATACATATATAACAATATACCTGTTCCTCTTCCAGCTTTTTGAGTATATCTTTCAGTTTTGCTTCATATGAGTTTTCCATGGATAGCATTTGTTCTCTATGTTTATCACAGTCCTTCTGATATTTAATGGCAAGGTCATCTAACATTGACTTTCTCTTCTCAGCCAACTGAAAATAGAACAATGCCATGAGATGGGATTTGCCAGCATTTTTGACGAAACTGTGCAGAGACATTTCTATCATTAAAGCACAGGGGCACTAATGAGGTGCCCAGGGACCGAACCTGGCCGGTCCATTATAGTGACACCGAAAAGTCAGGCATAATGCTGTCACCTTAGCCCCGAGCATTAGGAGGGAAGCCACTACTACCAACTTTAAAGTCTTTGGTTTGACCCAGCTGGGATTTGAACCCGCGACCTCCCGTTCCGCAAGCCGACGCTCCACCACTTGAGCTATTGCAGCCGGTTCAGGAATGGAAAATTTTCAGAAAACCAACCATAAAGGTGGTATCCGACAGTTTGTCTATATCAAATACATGTACATGTGATGTCTTGCCCTTGATCTGGGATAATTTAGAAATTATTTCTGCATAAACTTATACTTTGGTGTAAGTTAGGTCAACTTAGAATGCTACCTATTTTGGTTGACAGTACAAATTGTGACTGAAAATTACTCTAAATGTTTATCATTTCTGCATAAACTCTGAACGCAACCTATTCCCTATGTTCTAAATGAAAGAAATGTTTTAGTTATCTCCCTTGCGGAAAGGTATTTTCATATACTTTAAGTTTAAATGAGAAATATACTACATTTTATTTTTTATTTTGATTGCTTTTAAATAAAAGTGCCAAACCCTTTTAATAAATTCTTATCTCAATCAATAAGATTCCATTTTATGAGCATGCTTCAATCTAAAGTGTTTTCAAAAGTTTAAAAAGTGGAAAAATCTAAAGTTTTATGCGGTACCTATCTACCAAATACCTACCCACAAGGGAGGTAAGAATGTAGTTTTTAATAGAAAGAGTAAAGTCCCTTTACCTACGAAAAGAAGGAATTTTGTTAGACAGTACAAATTGTGAAAGAATCACTCTAAATGTTCATTATTTCCAAGTCTATAAATAAGCAAGATAGTGATTTGCTAAAAATAGATTGACGTCAGAGCGGACTACCCTGATGACTATATAACCTGATCTCAGAAGAAAGCTGTCAAGTGGCTTTCGTAGTTATCTCCACAGTGTAGCTTAGATAGGGAATACCTGTTTGCAATGACGAGTGTGGACTTATGCTTCACTGTTCACACAGATCTAGGGCATCAATGAACAGCATTTTGCAGAACCATTTCAGTTAACAATGACCTATTTGGTTATGAGAGAAAAAATATTTGGTCCAAACTGTCAGATACCACCTTTAACAAAAAAAAGATCAATCATCAAAAATACAAAAGAGACTGTCATCCATTTTTTTTCTTTCAAAAGTAGAGCTAACAAAAACACAATTAATCAGGCTATTAGCTCTATGATTTGTTGGTACACCAAGCCAACTATGTCACATTTATCCTCTTGATATAGAACTATACCTTGTTGGCCTCCTGCAGAGCCTGTATCTGTTTTTCTCTGTCCATCTGAACAGATGTTAGCTCCTCTGTTGTCACACTGCTTACTTTCTTTACTTCCTGAAAAATATATTGTAGAACACTGTGTAGACCCATATCATTTGACACCTTTCACTTATCTGTTTAAATTACTTCTATATGTAAAAAGTAATTATGATTTATGATAATATGACAATCTCACTAAAAGCAGATCTTCCAAAATGTAAGATCTGATGACGGCCCACAAATACCGTCTGTAAACAAGAATGGTTTTCCCCGATTTATTTTTATAACAGCCAATCAAAGAGCCTAATGCATAACATTTTAGTAAGAGTCGCAAAATAACCGCTATCGATGATGCAGTCAAGTCCAACACTGAAAAGTCTGGCAAAATATCATTTAGTTTTTCGTCACTCAGTCTAAGTTTGTTCTGCAACTGCTAGTTAGTTAACTTTCGACCTGACAATGCTACTGATGTTGAAACAAATGTGATACCGCATACAACGCACCTGTCTTCATTGACATAAGTCTTGCATGGAGTGTCCATGTTATCATTTCTTTGTAAATGGGCACAGTCATTAAAATGATATGTTTATAACACTTCGGATCATCATTTGCTTTTGCAATTTTGTAGGCGACAATCTGATTGGTTAGAAGTTTTTATTGACTTGTCGTCAGATCCTGATAGCGGGGCGGTTTTCAGGATATGATTTTAATCAGATTGGATAATATGAATATTTCAGTCCTTTATACAACTTGAGGTATACACACACTTATGAAAACATCTTAAGATCCTAGTAAAACTATTGCACTTGTTTTGTTTAAGCTTAATCTGGAAGTGTAAAGAAAATACCATTCCATTTTTCAATTTTTTAAACTTGAAGTTGTAGACCCCACAATGAAGTTTGCAACTCTTAGGTAAAACTGTCCATCATTTTTAAATTGATATTTTTTTTGGTGGTATTCAATTAATTTTTAACAGCAATGACATTTTTATTTTCATAAACTTGAACAAAAATTAATTATAAATAAATATCCCATACCCTTCGAATATAAAGTGTTTTGATTGGTCAAGCGCTGGCCATGTGTGAGTCAATAAAAAGTGATAATGACTCGAGAATTTTTTCATGTGAGCACCAAGAATATAATACTGATGGTCATGTTCTCTTTACACAAACTATTGCTACAACAACATGGCATCTGATAAAAGAAATCAATAGTTTTTCAGTGTGTCCATAATGATTTGGTAATTCTAGTGAAAATGGAACCAAGAAAACAACAAAAACTGTAACCACGGTAGCAGTAAAATGCTTGATTATCTGTCGAGGAAATGAACGCTGGCGAATTGGATCAACATCTTTAAATGTTTTATATTAAATGTGAAGCAAGTGTGGCTAGTTGTACAAAAACAACAATGGAAGCGTAATGTAATAGAGTATGTGATATAACAAGTAAAGACTTATGTTTCAGTCAGTATATAGTTTTGCAGACCTGGCTAATATGATATATCATTACCAAGGTCCTCAAAACTATATATTGACCTCGACACAAGTCTTTATTTGTATAATATGCTATGAAACAATGTTTTAATTCTTGAGAGTGTATTATCCTTAAATATTAACATACATATGTAAATGCTAGTTATTAAACGAGTTAACTACTGCTTACTGTGAATGCTTTTCACTCAGTGATTTACAGATTCAATGAACAAGTGATTTTAAAAAGTTGAAAAAATGTGACATATTCACCTCCAGTTCTGCCATAAGATCATCTCTTTTCTGTGTTAATGCCAGCACCTGAGATTTTAGCTCCTGTATGTGGGACTCGTATTTCTGACTGCGCTCCCGCAGGTGCTGTCCCTCGATGATGTCTGCTGCATCTATCTGCTGCTGCATCTCCGCCATCTTGATCTGTAGCTTTCTCACCTGCTGGTCTGAGTTGGACTTGATTTCATCCTGCACCTTTATCGAGAAGGCATAAAGAGTTCAATCTAATGGTAATCATAAAAGTAGACAATGTGTTGCATCTCTTCCTTTGATAACAACCAAAATCAAACTTGACCTGACTTTTACATCGCAGTGACCAATTATGATCATTATGGTGCATATTTTTGAGGAGGAGGTCAGCAGACAGGGCAGGTCAGCTCAAAGAACTTCCCACATTAAGTCCTTCGCCCTGAATGAGACTTGAACCCATGTGATCAAAGGCTTAGCAGTCAAAGGAGTAACAAGTCAGCGATTCTACCACTTTGCCAAGGACACCTCTGGTGTGTATTATACAACAAATATAAACTGACCAGAAACGAAAAACTCTCATTAGAGAACAACAAAAGGCCATAAGTTTTATGTTATAAAGCAGAAAGTAACTAAAATCATTATTCCATTGACCTGTATTGCAATACAATACAACCATATACCAAACATAAACTAATCTATTTATTTGTTTTATACTAACAGAACATAAAAAAAAGAATACAAGAAAGGGCAATAACTCTGCTGACATCAAGAGGATAGTAACCAAAATCAAACTTCACCTGCATTTAAATACCATTTATTATCTTACATGTACAAATGTGAATTAAACCCTTCAATGGGTATTGATCTGATACAGATAATCTGATGGACGGTCAGGCATAGAGATAGACAGAGGCAACTAAATACGAGGGTTGTTCAGGAATAACGCATATTTTCATTAAAAAAAATATGTTATTTGGACTATCACAATAATTTTTACAGAAAATGTCCCTCAAATTATTCCTAATATGAAAACATCATATTTTGTTTTATTCTTTTACACATATTAATGATACTCTCATACAGTCTTGTGGGGCAACCCAAAAATATTAAATATCAACTAAAAACATTTGTCAAAATGTAATGTTAAAACGGTAACACTTCATTGAAACCATGCCACAACATAGCCGAGTAGCAATGTGATGTCATCATGGAATACTGACTGTTAATTAATGACGTAACAACAACTTGATGTGTACAGGTGTTGCAGCGAGTTGACGTCTAAATGGCATCGTCCGAACGTGTTAAAGAGCGTACGGTAATTAAGTTTTGTGATGATTCGGGCCATAAACCATCAGAAACATATAAAATGTTGCAGAAATCAAGTCTTAAGAGTTCTGTTAGCCGCATACTTGTGTTTCAATGGCACAAACAATTTAAGGACAGACGAGAGTATTGCCTCTTCTGCATTCTTCAAATGATGGGGGCCATAAAAAATTAAAATCATAACATAACCTACCCTATGACTTTTGGCCAGTTCTTGCTGAAGTCTGTTGATTTGATCATTGAAGTACTTATTGTCTCTCTCTTTACTTGACTGGAGCTCCTCTAGTTTAGTACTAAAAAGAAGTTGTATAAAAACTTATAAACAATATAAATAAATCAATTTCAAAGAGTACTACTTTGATAAATATCCGCAAGTATTCTTAGTTACTAAAGGACATACTGTGATACATATGTACCAGTATTCTTAGTTACTAAAGGACATACAGTGATACATATGTACCAGTATTCTTAGTTACTAAAGGACATACTGTGATACATATGCACCATTATTCTTAGTTACTAAAGGATATACTGTGATACATATGAACCAGTATTCTTAGTTACTTAGAACATACTGTGATACATATGTACCAGTATTCTTAGTTACTAAAGGACATACTGTGATACATATGTACCAGTATTATTAGTTACTAAAGGACATACTGTGATACATATGTACCAGTATTCTTAGTTACTAAATGACTTATTGTGATACATATGTACCAGTATTCTTAGTTACTAAAGGACATACTGTGATACATATGTACCAGTATTCTTAGTTACTAAATGACATATTGTGATACATATGTACCAGTATTATTAGTTACTAAAGGACATACTGTGATACATATGTACCAGTATTATTAGTTACTAAAGGACATACTGTGATACATATGTACCAGTATTATTAGTTACTAAAGGACATACTGTGATACATATGTACCAGTATTCTTAGTTACCAAAGGATATACTGTGATACATATGTACCAGTATTCTTAGTTACTAAATGACATATTGTGATACATATGTACCAGTATTATTAGTTACTAAAGGACATACTGTGATACATATGTACCAGTATTCTTAGTTACTAAATGACTTATTGTGATTCATATGTACCAGTATTCTTAGATACTAAAGGACATACTGTGATACATATGTACCTGTATTCTTAGTTACTAAATGACATATTGTGATACATATGTACCAGTATTATTAGTTACTAAAGGACATACTGTGATACATATGTACCAGTATTCTTAGTTACTAAAGGATATACTGTGATACATATGTACCAGTATTCTTAGTTACTAAAGGACATGCTTTGATATATATGTACCAGTATTCTTAGTTACTTAGAACATACTGTGATACATATGTACCAGTATTCTTAGTTACTAAAGGACATGCTTTGATACATATGTACCAGTATTCTTAGTTACTTAGAACATACTGTGATACATATGTACCAGTATTCTTAGTTACTAAAGGACATACTGTGATACATATGTACCAGTATTCTTAGTTACTAAATGACATATTGTGATACATATGTACCAGTATTATTAGTTACTAAAGGACATACTGTGATACATATGTACCAGTATTCTTAGTTACTAAAGGACATGCTTTGATACATATGTACCTGTATTCTTAGTTACTAAATGACATACTGTGATACATATGCACCATTATTCTTAGTTACTAAATGACATATTGTGATACCTATGTACCAGTATTCTTAGTTACTAAAGGACATACTGTGATACATATGTACCAGTATTCTTAGTTACTAAATGACATACTGTGATACATATGTACCAGTATTCTTAGTTACTAAATGACATATTGTGATACATATGTACCAGTATTCTTAGGTACTAAAGGTCATACTTCGACACATATGTACCTGTATTCTTAGTTACTAAATGACATACTGTGATACATATGCACCATTATTCTTAGTTACTAAATGACATATTGTGATACATATGTACCAGTATTCTTAGTTACTAAAGGACATACTGTGATACATATGTACCAGTATTCTTAGTTACTAAATGACATATTGTGATACATATGTACCAGTATTCTTAGTTACTAAATGACATATTGTGATACATATGTACCAGTATTCTTAGTTACTAAATGACATACTGTGATACATATGCACCATTATTCTTAGTTACTAAATGACATACTGTGATACATATGTACCATTATTCATAGTTACTAAATGATATATTGTGATACATATGTACCAGTATTCTTAGTTACTTAACGACATATTGTGATACATATGTACCAGTATTCTTAGTTACTAAATGACATATTGTGATACATATGTACCAGTATTCTTAGTTACTAAAGGACATATTGTGATACATATGTACCAGTATTCTTAGTTACTAAATGACATACTGTGATACATATGTACCAGTATTCTTAGTTACTCTTGACACACTCTGACCCACTCTTACTTGGTCTTTCATGACCTCTTCAGCCAGGAATTGCTAGGCTAAAGATTATGCTGATACATGAAATAGCACATTGGACATGCCCATACCAAGAAGTTAAACAAAATATTGTCCCAAAATCAAGCCTCATGTTATCACTGTTGTTGGCATATAGGTTTGTGCAATTCAGTTTAATGGATGTATACGACAATTTGGACCAACATTTTTTTCTAAATAACCAAATAAGTCATTGTTATCTTAAAAGGTCTTACAAAAATCTGTTCATTAATAGCCCTAGATCTAGGTGAACAGTGAAGCATAAATCCCCACTCGTAATTGCAAACAGGTATTTCCTATCTGAGGCACGCTGAAAAGATAGCTATTTTTAAACTAAGAAAACCACATGACAACTTACTTTTGAGGTCACATGTTATGGTAGTCTGCTCATTACGGCATCTATTTTTAGCTGAGATCACTATTGTACTTATTTATAGATTTAGAAGTAAAGAACATTTAGAGTGATTTTGTCCCAATTTGTATGTCTAATAATAAAGGTAGCAATCAAAATTGACTTTATTCATTCTAAAGTATGAATTTATGCAAAAATAATGCCTACATTCCCATAGAACAGGGGTAAGATGTTGTTGTATTTGAGAGGCAAAATGTTTGATACCCTGAAAATCTTACCTGTTTTCTTTAAAGATGGATTCCTTTTCCTCTTGAATTTGAAGGTAACTAGAACAAATAAAGCAGTGCATAAAAAATAATTAGTCTAACAAGTTTACTTTTGTTATAATTATTTTTAAGGTTAAAAAATACACATCATGTTTGTTAAGTATTTATTTAGGTTACCATCCCCAGGATCAAAAGTTCATGCAGGGATTGCAGGAATTTCCTGACCACTCAGTAAGATAGTCCTTTCTTACATAAACAGTCATGGAGGATTATTTTCCTTCTTGTTTTTTTTGTTTTTTTTTGTTGTTGTTACATCACACCGACACAATCATGGTCATACTGGTGTCAACCACCTAATTATTGGTGGAGGAGGACCCCAGACAGGTCTAGGTAGAACCACCAGCGCACGGCAGATTAGCTGGAAAACCTCCCAACATGAAAGTTCTCACCCTGACTGGGACAAGAACCCACGTGGTAGGGCTGAGGAGTTTCAAGTCAGTGACTCTAACCACTTGGACACAGGTGCTCCCATTTTCCTTCTTGATTGTTTGTTTATTAGACTTATCGTTCTACCAACAGTATTTCTGTATGTTTGTCTGTTTCTTTATTTATTGAGGGTTTATCATCTCACCAACAGTATTTCTGTTATTTGGAGACGCTGTCCACTTGAAGCAGATATAGTGCTGCCTTCACTACAATGTATGTATAGCATGCCATGAACCTGGCATCTTACCACACCCAATCACATTATCCTGATAATGGGCCAACCAGTCATGGAACTACCCTTATATCTCCTTGAGCATTAGCAAGGGAGCTATACCACTACCATTTTTAACAAAATTGGTCGTCCGTCCAGGACTGAATCAGGAGCCTCATACCTACAGCCGACACTCTACCAACTGAGCTACCAGGTCTGTTTTTTCATTCTTAAATGTCCGACATTAACTATGAAAGAAAGTTAAAATCTCTACCTTTCTTGTTTCTTTTTCAACTTCTCTGTAAGCTGGAATAAAATGCAACACAAATATGTAAATCATAAATAACCCCCTTTGGTTCAATGTTCTTAAAATTTGGAATAAAAAAATATACAAGAGCTTCAAGCTGTTAAAGTCCACTGCCGGAACACTGCCATGGTAGGACCAGCAAAAAAATACCTTAGATGATGCTTTCTTTATCAACATTCTCATGTTTCATATTATGTTTTGAAAGAAACTAAACATTTATGCTATATACATATACATGTATACAATTTTTAATGTACAAAGCAAATTGTATTGTCATACCTTTTCCAGTTCCTCTTTCAAATTCTTTGTTTCTTTGGAGTATTTTTCCTGAAAAGCAACAATACACTTTAAACAAGGGAACATAACAAAGGCTTGCCAAATTTGTGCAAGAACAAAGTAACAAGCATGTTTTTAGATCTAAAAAGACAACATTAAACTTTATGCATGATACACATTTTTGCTTCTCTACAATATCCTACCAAACTAATTATTTGTTTGTTTTAAGTTACATAATACCAACACAATTATAGTCTGATATTGGTGATGTCAAGCTAACTGAAAGTAAAGGAAGTCCCCAGACTTATGTCTAGGTAGAACCACTGGCTCACAGCAAGTCAGCTAAAAAACCTCTCCATATGACAGTGTTCCTCCCGACCAGAACTCCAACCCATGCTGTGAAGGACTGAGGAGTCAAAAGTTATGGACTCTAACCACTTGGTCATGGGCAACCCTCACTAATTATTTGTTTTCTTTTCTTGTTTTGAAGCTGACCAAACCTGATGTGACAATGAATTCCTACATGTATTGCTGCTACAGGAAGAAGACACCAAGTACATGTCAGTAAAATAGAAAGTTTTACTTTGTTTTTCAATATGTGGCTCCCAACCTTACAGCAGTTCTTTTTTTTTATTTATCATGAGTCTGAACAAGAGTTCTAGATATGTATGCAAATACAGGCACTTATTTATATATTAAGGCGTCATCAGATATGAAACATTAATAAATATAGAATACCTGTTTCTCTGCAAGCTCTTGTTTGAGTATTTGTTTTTCCTCTGACTCTGTGGCAAGATTAAGCCTTAAACCTGGAAAATATGTCACAACCTTTTATAAATAGTAACATGTGGCACAACCTTTCATAAATAGTAACATGTCTCACAAATTTTATAAATAGTAACATGTGTCACAACCTTTTATAAATAGTAACATGTGTCACAAACTTTTATAAATAGTAACATGTGCCAAAAAAATTATAAATAGTAACATGTGCCACAAATTTTATAAATAGTAACATGTGCCACAAATTTTATAAATAGTAACATATGTTGCAACCTTTTATAAATAGTAACATGTGCCACAACCTTTTATAAAAAGTAACATGTGCCACAACTTTTGATAAAAAGTAACATGTGTCACAACTTTTTTATATATATTAGCTCTTATCACAACATTTTATAACAAAGTAGCATGTGTCACACCTATTATAAATAGTAGCATACATCACAACCTTTGATAAATAGTATCATGAGCAACTACCTTTAACATGTGTCACAAACTTTTATAAATAGTAACATGTGTCACCTTTTACAAATAGTAACATGTGTCACAAAATTTATAAATATTATCATGTGTCACAAATTTTTATAAATAGTAACATATGTCACAAACTTTTATAAATATTAACATGTGTCACAACCTTTTATATATAGTAACATGTGCCAAAATTTTTATAAATAGTAACATTTGGCACAAATTTTATAAATAGTAACATGTGTCACAAACTTTTATAAAAAGTAACATGTGTCACAAACTTTATAAATAGTAACATATGTCACAACCATATAAAGTAGTAACATGTCTCACAAAATTCATAAATAGTAACAAATGTCACAATCTTTTATACATAGTAACATATGACACAACTTTTAATAAAAAGTAACATGTGCCACAACCTTTGATAAATAAACATGTGTCACAAATATTTATAAACAGTAACATATGTATAAACATCTAAAGTATAAAAATATACACATTATAAATATTGTCAATATGAAGAGATACTTGTAGATAAATGAAAATTATTACTCACTTTCTATAGTTCTAAGAAGGTTTTCTGCATTTTTACCATCCAAATCTGAAAAAAGTCAACAAAACAGGAAGTTAATAACACTGAGATAGACTCAAGCAGTCTGGAAAAGTTTTCAGCCCTGGCACTTTAGTCTATGTAATTTTGTCAGCCCTGGCACTATAGTCTATGTGATTTTGTAAGCCCTGGCACTATAGTTTAGGTGATTTTGTCAGCCCTGACACTATAGTGTAGGTGATTTTGTCAGCCCTGGCACTGTAGTGTAGGTGATTTTGT
Organism: Sinonovacula constricta; assembly: GCA_007844125.1. Classification (NCBI taxonomy): domain Eukaryota; kingdom Metazoa; phylum Mollusca; class Bivalvia; order Cardiida; family Solecurtidae; genus Sinonovacula; species Sinonovacula constricta. The sequence continues at coordinate 30,296,395 of CM017561.1, read as the reverse complement.
CAGCCCTGACACTATAGTGTAGGTGATTTTGTCAGCCCTGGCACTTTAGTCTATGTGATTTTGTCAGCCCTGGCACTATAGTGTAGGTGATTTTGTCAGCCCTGGCACTTTAGTCTATGTGATTTTGTCAGCCCTGGCACTTTTGTCTAGGTGATTTTGTCAGCCCTGGCAATAAAGTCTAAGTGATTTTGTCAGCCCTGGTACTATAGGTGATTTTGTCAGCCCTGGCATTAAAGTTTTGGTGATTTTGTCAGCCCTGGCACTAAAGTTTAGGTGATTTTGTCGGCCCTGGCACTAAAGTTTAGGTGATTTTGTCAGCCCTGGCACTAAAGTTTTGGTGATTTTGTCAGCCCTGGCACTAAAGTTTAGGTGATTTTGTCAGCCCTGGCACTAAAGTTTTGGTGATTTTGTTAGCCTTGGCACTAAAGTTTTGGTGATTTTGTCAGCCCTGGCACTATAGTCTAGGTGATTTTATCAGTCCTGGCACTAAAGTTTAGGTGATTTTTTCAGCCATGGCACTAAAGTTTAGGTGATTTTGTCAGTCCTGGCACTATAGTCTAGGTGATTTAGTCAGCCCTGGCACTAAAGTCTATGTGATTTTGTCAGCCCTGGCACTAACGTTTAGGTGATTTTGTCAGCCCTAGCACTAAAGTTTAGGTGATTTTGTCAGCCCTGGCACTATAGTCTAGGTGATTTTGTCAGCCCTGGCACTATAGTCTAGGTGATTTTGTCAGCCCTGGCACTATAGTCTAGGTGATTTTGTCAGCACTGGCACTATAGTGTAGGTGATTTTGTCAGCCCTGGCACTATAGGTGATTTTGTCAGCCCTGGCACTACAGTCTAGGTGATTTTTTCAGCCCTGGCACTATAATCTATGTGATTTTGTCAGCCCTGGCACTATAGTCTATGTGATTTTGTCAGCCCTGGCACTATAGTGTAGGTGATTTTGTCAGACCTGGCACTAAAGACTAAGTGATTTTGTCAGCCCTGGCACTATAGTGTAGGTGATTTTGTTAGCCCTGTCCCTAAAGTCTAAGTGTTTTTGTCAGCCCTGGCACTATAGTTTAGGTGATTTTGTCAGCCCTGGCACTATAGTCTATGTGATTTTGTCAGCCCTGGCACTAAAGTCTAAGTGATTTTGTCAGCCCTGGCACTATAGTCAAGGTGATTTTGTCAGCCCTGGCACTAAGGTCTAAGTGATTTTGTCAGCCCTGGCACTAAAGTCTAAGTGATTTTGTCAGCCCTGGCAATATAATGTAGGTGATTTTGTCAGCCCTGGCACTATAGTGTAGGTGATTTTGTCAGACCTGGCACTATAGTGTAGGTGATTTTGTCAGACCTGGCACTATAGTCTATGTGATTTTGTCAGCCATGGGACTATAGTCTATGTGATTTAGTCTATGTGATTTTGTCAGCCCTGGCACTATAGTCTATGTGATTTTGTCAGCCCTGACACTATAGTGTAGGTGATTTTGTCAGCCCTGGTAATAAAGTCTAAGTGATTTTGTCAGCCCTGTCACTAAAGTCTAAGTGATTTTGTCAGCCCTGGCACTAAAGTCTAAGTGATTTTGTCAGCCCTGGCACTATAGTGTAGTTGTTTTTGTCAGCCCTGGCACTAAAGTGTAGGTGATTTTGTCAGCCCTGGCACTTTAGTGTAGGTGATTTTGTCAGCCCTGGCACTTTAGTCTTTGTGATTTTGTCAGCCCTGGTACTATAGTCAAGGTGATTTTGTCAGCCCTGGCATTATAGTCTATATGATTTTGTCAGCCCTGGCACTATAGTCTAGGTGATTTTGTCAGCCCTGGCACTATAGTCAAGGTGATTGTGTAAGCCCTGGCACTATAGTTTTGGTGATTTTGTCAGCCCTGGCACTATAGTTTAGGTGATTTTGTCAGCAATGGGCACTATAGTTTAGGTGATTTTGTCAGCCCTGGCACTATGGTCTATGTGATTTTGTCAGCCCTGGCACTATAGTCTAAGTGATTTTGTCAGCCCTGACACTATAGTGTAGGTGATTTTGTCAGCCCTGGCAATCAAAATGGAAGATCTCTCAGACCTAGCATAGTCAAGGGGGAGATTTTGTCATCTAAATTTTCAATTCAATGTTTATTGGCATTTATAATTTGGCATAAATAAGTTTTATTGACTATTGTCACTTAATATAGGATGGCCAGACAAAAAATAAACAAAATGCATGAGAAAACAATGCAAAATGATCTTTTCATTGGACATTTGATACATAGCACAATAATAAAATATTGATCTAAATAAGCTGAATTTTAATAAAATAATAATATATTATAACCATAAGAAGAAAAATCAGTAGATAATGTACATCGTGAGAGATTGTGTCAGGCTTGCATATCAAAGACATAGAGATAATCACCTGTAGCATGATAGCATGGGAGATTTTGCCAGCCCTGTCAATACAAGGTTGAAGCTTATTTAGACCTTCTATTAACTTGGGATATTGTGTCTAATCTATGGCAATATTACGAGGCAGATTTTCTGCCCTGGAAATATAAGGTGGGAGATGTGTCAGGCCTGGCTTTATAAAGTGGGAGATTGTGTCCAATCTATAGCAATATAACGTCGCAGATTTTCTGCCTTGGCAATATAAGGTGGGAGATTTGTCAGGCAAGGATATACAAAGTGGTAGATTGTGTCCAATCAATGGCAATATAATGTGGCAGATAAAGTGGGAGATTTTGTCAGCCCTTGCAATTTCAAGTGGGGGATATTGTCAACCCTTGCAATATCACATGAGGGATATTGTCAGCCCTTGCAATATCAAATGGGAGATTTTGTCAGCCCTTGCAATATCAAATGGGAGATTTTGTTAGCCCTTGCAATATCAAATGGGAGATTTTGTCAGCCCTTGCAATATCAAATGGGAGATTTTGTCAGCCCTTGCAATATCACATGAGGGATATTGTTAGCCCTTGCAATATCAAATGGGAGATTTTGTCAGCCCTTGCAATATCAAATGGGAGATTTTGTTAGCCCTTGCAATATCAAATGGGAGATTTTGTTAGCCCTTGCAATATCAAATGGGAGATTTTGTCAGCCCTTGCAATATCAAATGGGAGATTTTGTCAGCCCTTGCAATATCAAATGGGAGATTTTGTCAGCCCTTGCAATATCAAATGGGAGATTTTGTTAGCCCTTGCAATATCAAATGGGAGATTTTGTCAGCCCTTGCAATATCAAATGGGAGATTTTGTCAGCCCTTGCAATATCACATGAGGGATATTGTCAGCTCCTGCAATATCAAATGGGGGATTTTGTCAGCCCTTGCAATATCAAATGGGAGATTTTGTCAGCCCTTGCAATATCAAATGGGGGATATTGTCAGCCCCTGCAATATCAAATGGGAGATTTTGTCAGCCCTTGCAATATCAAATGGGAGATTTTGTCAGCCCTTGCAATATCAAATGGGGGATATTGTCAGCCCTTGCAATATCAAATGGGAGATTTTGTCAGCCCTTGCAATATCAAATGGGAGATTTTGTCAGCCCTTGCAATATCAAATGGGGGATATTGTCAGCCCCTGCAATATCAAATGGGGGATATTGTCAGCCCTTGCAATATCAAATGGGAGATTTTGTCAGCCCTTGCAATATCAAATGGGGGATATTGTCAGCCCTTGCAATATCAAATGGGAGATTTTGTCAGCCCTTGCAATATCAAATGGGAGATTTTGTTAGCCCTTGCAATATCACATGAGGGATATTGTCAGCCCTTGCAATATCGCATGAGGGATATTGTCAGCCCTTGCAATATCACATGAGGTATATTGTCAGCCCTTGCAATATCACATGAGGTATATTGTCAGCCCTTGCAATATCACATGAGGTATATTGTCAGCCCTTGCAATATCACATGAGGTATATTGTCAGCCCTTGCAATATCACATGAGGGATATTGTTAGCCCTTGCCATATCAAATGGGGGATATTGTCAGCCCTTGCAATATCACATGAGGTATATTGTCAGCCCTTGCAATATCACATGAGGTATATTGTCAGCCCTTGCAATATCACATGAGGGATATTGTCAGCCCTTGCAATATCACATGAGGGATATTGTCAGCCCTTGCAATATCAAATGGGGGATATTGTCAGCCCTTGCAATATCACATGAGGGATATTGTCAACCCTTGCAATATCAAGTGGGGGATATTGTCAACCCTTGCAATATCAAGTGGGGGATATTGTCAACCCTTGCAATATCAAGTGGGGGATATTGTCAACCTTTGCAAAATCAAATGGGGGAAATTGTCAGCCCTTGCAATATCAAATGGGGGATATTGTTAGCCCTTGCAATATCAAATGGGGGATATTGTTAACCCTTGCAAATTCAAATGAGGGATATTGTCAGCCCCTGCAATATCACATGAGGGATATTGTCAGCCATTGCAATATCAAATGGGGGATATTGTTAGCCCTTGCAAAATCAAATGGGGATATTGTTAACCCTTGCAATATCACATGAGGGATATTGTCAGCCCTAGCAATATCACATGAGGTATATTGTCAGCCCTTGCAATATCACATGAGGGATATTGTCAGCCCTTGCAATATCAAATGGGGGATATTGTTAACCCTTGCAATATCAAATGGGGATATTGTTAACCCTTGCAATATCAAATAGGGATATTGTTAACCCTTGCAAAATCAAATAGGGGATATTGTTAGCCCTTGCAATATCAAATGGGGATATTGTTAACCCTTGTAATATCACATGAGGGATATTGTCAGCCCTTGCAAAATCAAATTGGGGATATTGTTAGCCCTTGCAATATCAAATGGGGGAAATTGTCAGCCCTTGCAAAATCAAATGGGGGAAATTGTCAGCCCTTGCAAAATCAAATTGGGGATATTGTTAACCCTTGTAATATCACATGAGGGATATTGTCAGCCGTTGCAAAATCAAATGGGTGATATTGTTAACCCTTGCAATATCAAATGGGGATATTGTTAACCCTTGCAAAATCAAATGGGGGATATTGTTAACCCTTGCAATATCAAATGGGGATATTGTTAACCCGTTCAATATCAAATGGGGATATTGTTAACCCTTGCAAAATCAAATTGGGGATATTGTCAGCCCTAGCAATATCAAATGGGGGATATTGTTAGCCCTTGCAATATCAAGTGGGGGATTTTGTCAGCTACTGCAAAATAAAATAGGGAATATTGACAGCCCTTACAATATCAAGTGAGGGATATTGCCAGCAACTGCAATACAAAGTGGAGGATTTTGTAATCCCTTGCAATATCACATGGGGGATTTTGTCAGCCCTGGGAATATCAAGTGGCCAACTGTGTGTGAGAGATTTTGACTGTCTTTTTTTACATACCATTAGCACCATCATCATTCTTCTCTGCCTCCTCCTCATCCTCCTTATTGTCCTCTCCTGGATCTTCCTTATTCCCACCAGAGTCCTTCAAGTTCTTCTCTTGCAAAGCTGTTGGAATGAAAGTTAGAATATGACTTGAGTGGTGAACAGTATACTGTATAATAAGTATTGACAAAATTGGTGGCTAGCACAAGTGCGGATTTTATGACAGAAAATCTGATATTTTTTTAGCAATACAAGATCTCCATTACCCTAAACAAATGTATGCGATAAATGGCATGCTATGAATTACAAAATGGGTTTGCTGTCAGATGTGTTTGCTGAGATTTTTTAATTCAAAACTGACATGTGTCTTGTTAAAATAAGTGCATCTCTAGAAAACTGTTTATTGCAAAAGTTCTTTAAAAGTTACCAGAAACTGTCTTTTGTAGTGCACTGTTTTGTGCCTGCAACCTCCGTATTTCATCCTCCCAGTGTGTGGTATCTATGGAAACAGTGTTGTCATGGAAACTTGTCTCCTTGGCAACACTCAACTTTTGCTCCATCTCCTCATTGGCAGACACCAACTATAAATAAAATTATATTTTTTTTTCTAAAAATGCTCTCACTCAAATTTTTGGCAATAAATATAATTAATACAGTTCCCTCTGGAACAATTTACAACATTGTATAAATAAAATGTTTTACAACTTTTTTATAAAAAATTATGTGAAAGTGTAGCTGAATATTTACCTCATTGATCTGTAAGAATAGTAAAGTAGTTTGCATTAAAAACAAATAATGTATGGTAACTTCTTTTTCAGCAGTCATAAGTGTACTCATAAAAACATAAAGATGCAGTAGTTTGCTTTTATATGTATTTGTTACATTGCACCGACACAACTATGGACATATTAGCAATTTCCAGCTAATTAATGTTGGAGGAAGACCCCAGACTTAAGCCTGGGTAGAACCATCTGTGCACCGCACGGTAGCTGTAAAACCTCCCCACATGGAAGCTCTCGCTCAGACTGGGACTTGAACCCAAGCGGTGAGAGGCTGAGGAGTTTAGAGTCAGCGACTCGAACCGGTCTCCCAAGGGCCCGCCCCTCCTCGAACTGCTCTCCCAAGGGCCCGCCCCCCTCGAACCGCTTTCCCAAGGGCCCCCACAAGGTGTAGTAGCCTTTTCCTGATTAAAAATACTAATGGCTGTCGCTAAATCTCACTAATGGGATGCTTGAAGATTATTTATTTTTGTGAAATTCCCTTTTCTTTCTATCCTTTTTCACCCTCTCACCCACCTCCTTTCTCCTTCATAAATGTCTTGTCCTACATTCTGCCCATTTGCTCTTCTTTTTGCTCTTTTTATCGCTCTTTTTTTCTATCTCTCCTCTCTCTCCCATCACCCTTTCCTCCATGAATACAAACATTTATATATTATAACAAATAATGAAGAACCAAGCACACTGACAAACATAGACAAACACTATCCCATTACTCCACCCTACCCCAACATGCAAGCTGACAGGCAAGGCAGCAGAAATATCAATACAGAAGAACCATAATTGTGTTATTTTACATCTGGCTCTTTTACAGATAAATGGCTAAAATAATGGCCATCACTTTTCTTTGCTGAGTTTCAAATCTGGTTGCATAAACTCAATGATTTGGTTGTATTTTTTTCATATTTAATAAAAATATAAGTGTTCTTTGACTAGATATTTGTTTTGTCAAAAATGTCAAACTTTAGAGTTTTGACATTTTTGACAAAAAAAGTACTCATGACCAAGTCATGACAAGCAACACAAAGCAATGTATCTCTACTTAATAAAGGTAACACATTGGTGAACAGCTGGTGTTGACATGTTACCTTATATATCATACTGCAGACACAAACTGACAACTGAGCTGTCTGAAAATGATCTGCATTAACAGTTTGTTTGTGACATACATCGCAATGACCATTTATGATCACTATAGCAACGTCCAGCTTTTTGGGATGGGATGGGATTAGCCGGCATGGTTGATGATATTGTGCAGCGATATTGCTATCATTATAGCACAGGGGCACTTATGAGGTGCCTAGGGACTGAACCTGGCCAGTCCATTATATGACACCAACAAGTCAGGTGTAATGCTGTCCCCTTAGCCCAGAGCTTTAGGAGGGAAGCCACTACTACAAACTTTAAAGTCTTTGGTTTGACCCAGCTGGAGTTTGAGCCTGCGACCTCCTGACTCCTAAATTTCTCACATTTAGTCCTTTGCCCAAATGGGACTCGAACCCATGCGGTGAGAGGCTAAAACAGTCAGAGGCATTACAAATCGGCGACTCTACCACTTAGCAACAGGCGACCCCCATAAACAGTTTAGATTTCAGGATTCATTTGTTGTTAATCAAAAGCATCATAGTCAAGATAAATGATGACAACAGCTGGAATATATAATATAAACCCATGCTCTGTAGAAGTGACTTTAGCCCTTAGTGTACATGTAGTATTCTTTTGATTACATAAAATTCTATAGTTTGGCATTCTAAAGGATAAGATAATTGCTGGGAAAATGGTTAAAAGATAAAGGTTCATACATTGGCAGTCTCAAGCATAATGACTAGTTTACTTGCATATAACCAATATTTAGTTTATAAGTAATTGTGGCAGGTTAGGACAGAGCCATTGCAGGTAATATGGGTTTGACCTATGGATATTAATGTTTGAATCAGCAATATACAGTAGAACCTTACTAAGAGGACCACCTGTGGTTCTTTTTTAGAAAATCCCACTTAAAGAGGTGGTCCTCTAATTGAGTTAATATAAAATACTAATATTTCTTTTAAAAGGTGTAATATTATGTTGTATTTATATTGTATTGATATTATCTAGTGTATTTATTTTACTACTGTTTATTTGCTTTATCCTTCTAAAGTAAGTTTTACTGTTTATTTTGTAGTATTTAACAAGGATATACTTAAGCAAAAAATAAAGCATATAAAAAAGTAATTTTTCAGTATTTTTTTTATTTCAAATTTGTGAACTATAAATTTAAAATAGAACATGTTATAAACTGTTTTGCTTATGTGATAACACATACATTCAAAATTTAATTGACTAGAAGAACTGATAAACGTTATATGCCTGCCTTTGGCGTAGATTTTCACTGTCTGCTTCTGGAAGTCTTCCTTGATGCTAAGATGAGCTAAGGCCGGATCTTTTTGTATCGCTAAACATACACTTATACATAACTTATGGCCTGGCATAAGTTTGTAAACATCAAACAAAGCACCACCACAATTAACTTCTTTACGATTACTCTAAGTGAATTGTTACAACATCATAGTTTGAAGTCCTAAAATTTCACAAACAATCTCGTTCAATCAAGCTGTGTTGCAAGGCATGACCAACTAATTAATGTCACTTAAATAACTGGGCCACCTGATGCTGGCCTGAGTAGCGAGGATTAAGAAAGGTGTGAATTTGTTAACTGGCTGTGAAATAATTGTCCTTTGTCCCAGGTAGTGGGGTGCCCCACTTTCCGAGGTTGTGGGATATTAAAATAAAGAAAGAAAAAAAAAACGGTTCTGAAAACAAGTGTTCCTTGTAGCAGGGTGCCGCAATTTGTGGTGTGGTCCTTCAGCAAGGTTTTATTTTATCCATTTACCTTGACCTGTTGTTGTCAGAAGATAAGTAGTACTAAGATTAAGTATTATTTGTTGAAGCAGCTTGGATAATATAAATTGGATATGAATGGATGGATGGAAGCCAATGTTGATGGGTGATAGTGAATAGGAAGAAAAGTTATCTAGGGCTTAGAAAGCTGTTACTAAATAAATAACTTACTGATGTCAGTTCCTGCATCAGAGTCTGATTCTGGACCCGGAAATCTTCCTCCTGGCTCTCCAACTTTCTCTGTAGCATCTCATTTTCCTGCAGCAATAGCTCCACTTCCTGTAGCCATAGCAACACAGTAAAGGTTAGACAAGGGAGATAATTCTAACAAAAACTAACTTAGAACTTACTTTATTACTACAATGCTGGGAATCTCACTCCAAGTAATGTGCATAATTTTTGACAATATTTATTCTCAACATTTTTAACAACTAAAACTAAAGCAAAGAATAAAACTTTATTTTGACTGGACAATGAGATCTACATGAACAGCAAGCTACTTACATTCTAGAAACTGAGTTTTATTTAGCTTAGAACTGGCCAAATGTGGTGTCTACTTCAACAGAAATAGGGTTTGAAAGTTTGTTTATTGGGTTTATCATTCCATCAACAGTATTTCAGTAATCTGGAGACGGTGTCCACTTGAACACCTTGAAAGTCGTGAACACCTGGCATAATACTACACCCAGTCACATTATCCTGACATCGGGCCAATCAGTTGCGGAACTACCCAAATATTTGCTGGAGCCAACAGTTTGAAAGTTTACTTTTTGTAAAAATTTAGAAGACATGAGGAATGAAGGTAATAATAACACAGTGGTTACACTTTTCCTCACAGTGTAAGATCATAAAATATGCCAAAAATAAAGTCTTTAAAGTCTCCAACTTCTTTTGAAATGTTTAATTGTATCATTAAATAGATAATTATAGAAGTTAACATAATTTAAAAAAAATCTAAATAAAAACACAGACGATAAACATACCTTTGCTTTCTTGCTTTTGTTGATGGCCTGTAAAATAATAAAATGTGTACATTATAATACATATTTCTTTGTAAGTTTTACATTAAATTATTAAATAAAATAATTTTGCTAAGTTTATATGTACAATCAGCAAAAACATGTATGAGGGCAGAGGTTATTTTACAGTACATAAAACATGCTTATCAAACAGTGTGTATGTACAATAAAGTTTGTTGATTGTTAACAAAAGGTATTAATACAAAAAAACCAATGACCAAACATGTTATATCTCAAGTCTGAAAGCTTATATTACTAAGTCATACATTTTAATAAGAAGGACAGTTGTCATTAAAATAACTAATACTTTTGCTAAAGCCAAAATCACCATCTCATAAACTTTGTATGAAATGGTCTAAATGTTAAGAAGAGAGAAAAATAATTTTATTTAATATGTTAGCATTAAATCTTTTAAGAGTTAATCAATAAGAAGGATGTGGACAATGGACAGTTGGACACATCAATAATGCACCAGTGTCAACAGAGAATTTGACCCGCCAAAGCACAAACTGAACATGCTCAGGCAAAACATGCAGATCCAGACCAGAAAGCCTTTAGAGGGAGCTGTCTCATTAAGGATGGGATTGGGATTGGTCAGCATTTTTTACCGATACTGTGCAGCGACATTTCTATCATTATAGCACAGGGGCACTTATGAGATGCCCAGGGACTGAACTCGGCCGATCCATTATACTGACACCGATGAGTCAGGCATAATACTGTCCCCTTAGCCCTGAGTGTTAGGAAGGAAGCCACTACGACCAACTTTAAAGTCTTTGGTTTGACCCAGCTGGGGTTTGAGCCTGTGACCTCCTGATCTGCAAGCCGACGCTCTACCACTTGAGCTATTGCGGCTGGTATGGGTCTCATTAGGGCTCACACAATTTGCTAATGTTTTGTATTTTGGGTTTAAGGCACACCGACACTTAACAGGACATACGGCACCGATTACAAATAAGGTTAATGTGAATAGAGCATAATCAGATTAAAACTAAACTATTTGAGTAAAATATAGAAAAATATAAAAATCTATAAAGTTAAAATAATGAGAATTATCATTGAAAACAGGTTCATTGTGTTTTTTGTAACCTTTAATATAGATATTATAAAAATTGTTTGTTTTAATTGGTGTATGATCAGAATTAAGTTTTCAACAAACCTTCTGAGCTTTTTGTAACTCCTTGTCTGCATTCACAGAGGCTTCTTTCAATATCTGTATCTCTGTAATTTGTTGGAAGTGAACAATACACATAAAAAAAATGTTAACACATACATAAAGTTTAAGTTAACATATATAATATGGCAAAGGAATAAATGATTTTGCCTTATAAACCTTTAAAAGGAATGCAAACAGATTTACTGTGTTTCAGTGTCAATAGGTTAAAAATGTCTTTCAAAAAAGATTCCCTGCTCTGGATGATACCCAGCATGCCCCGATCCTAAAAAAAAAGTCACAGGGTATATTCCTCAAAATATGGTAATACTCAGTAACTGTTCTTCAAAAGTGCTTTCTATGTGCAGCCAGACCACATGCTTAGACAAAGAAGAACAATTATTGCTGATATTAAATCCTTATGACTATTTATGACTACACATACTACAGCAAGAACATGGCTTATTCATCACTTTATTCAAATAAAATAAAAAGTCTGTTTGTTAATTGGGTTTATCATCCCACCAACAGTATTTTAGTTATGTGGAGATGGTGTCCACTTGAAGGAGTTATAGTGCTGCCTTCATTGTGTATAGCATGACGTGAACACCTGGCATGATAACACACCCAGTAACATTATCCTTACACCGGGCCAACCAGTACCCTTATATCTGCATGAGCATTAGCAAGAGTTAGAGAGCTATACCACTACCACTTTTTACAATTGGGTTCGAATCCCAGGGCCTCCCATACCTGAAGCTGATGCACTAGTGACTGCTCTACCAGGTCTGGTAAAAAATAAAAATAAATACAACTATGCTATAATCTTCCTTTCTGGGTTACATATCCACTATATATATATATATCAAATCATATTCATGGCAGTTTGAACCTAGTATAAAACCCATTTAAAATTATTTATGAATTAAAAGAAGAGGAAGCATTTGCTTTCACCATCTTTAAAAAATCCATCACAGTGTATCACACTTACATAGTTCTAATGTTTGCTTCAACAAAGCAAAATACTCTATGTTGTCCATGAAAGGACTGTATTTAGTCTTTAATTTAGAAGAATCAAACTCATTGCAATGCTCTTCAGCTATTTTTACTAATTTGAAACTCAAACAGCCTAGTGCATCTCCAAACTGTGTATGCAGTAATAATTATGACAGTTAAAAACAATGCACCCATTACTGGCTTAATTGGCTGGCTGAACACAAAATAATTAAATAAATTAAATACAATTAGTTTTATATGTCCTGTATCTAGGCAAAACAGTGGCCATTATGCTTTTGTATGTCAAATGACTACTTAAGAAACAAAATCTTTTAATAATTGTAAATTCTCATAATTCTGTCATTTTGGAGAAATCATCTATCATTTTATATCATGTTTAAGCTAATTGCAAAGTAATAACATATCAAAGAAAATATCAGCACTTGGACATTTTTTATTCAAAAAGATCAGTTTTCTTTTCATTGCTTGCATTTGAGAAACCCCTCAGAAAGTGTGAGGTTCAAGCTTTATAAAACCGGTTTAAGCACCCCAGTCAGTTCTTTTTGCCGTCTGACAGTTCTAAGGCAGTAACTGTTGGGTCTGCTCGATTTGTTGAATGCCTCATCATAGATTTGTTCTTACTTTTACATATGGCTTGCATTTGAATACCTTTGTTCTGTGCCTTTTCAGGGTTTGGTATATGTTGCAATGCTCATAGGATTTTGCCATATATTCTTATTGTAATTCTATGTTAAAACAATCCTTAACAACTGGACCAAATCTGACATTTTCATCATCAATTTTTGCAGTTTTGGCCAAAAAATTTTTATAGACAGATGGCCCAAGTTTTGAAAAAAGGCTATCTCTTAGCGTGTCGGCCTAAAGGCCATTTTTCTGAACAGGTGCAGAATTTTACGATGCCTAGATGTCCAAAACATAAGAGATTTCCAAAAACAGCTGCCGGATTCTTGCTCTGCAACACCCCAAAAAAACACAAAAGCTTAAATATCTTTCTAAAAACAGAAGTATTGTCATCCTAGTTGTTGTATTTTAACTATGCTTACCTCTTTCTTGCTTTTTTGTCTTTGATTCCAACTCATATTTTTCTGTTCTTAACTCAATAAGTTGTAACTGGAATGAAAATAAAAAATAATTTAATTGAATACTTATGAAATAAATAAATCACTTCTTTGTTCATCAATTCTACCACAAGCAGTGGTTTTAACTCTTGGGAAAAAAAAGTTGAGTATTCAAGAGAGGAAATTTGAATAGTGACCTTCACGCCAACCGCTTTATTAACTTTTCTGGGTCACGTGCTTTCATGTGTTTACAGTTTATTGTTATCAGTTATTTATTTGAAATAGTCGATATAACGTATGGCAATGATTTGTTATTTTTATTGAATATTCATGTTAAATATGCATTTAAAGTTTGTCAAAAGGTTGTTTTTACTCTCAGTTAAAGACAATGAAATGGAACTATTTTGTATAGCACAACAATGAACTCAAAGGGTCTATGATGCGGTGTTTGGTTAAATGACTTCACAATATTATTCTAATTTTTGGACCGGCATGTAGATCTACACGGGTATTTGATTCTAGGAAAAGAGGATGAAAATCATGTGATAAAAACAATCTGACACTCCTTGTTATTTAATACAAACATTTATTAAACTCGTCCTGTTTAAGATTATTAGCAGAAATTTGGACAGAGTACAACTCTGTATATGCTGTATGTTGTTTTCATAACGTTGTTGTCTGATTCTGTTGGTTTAAACAACATATGTTATAAGAATGTAACACAAAAAACTGTTTAACATACTTTTTGTTTGTGTAAAATAACTTGAAGGGAAATGTGAGCAGTTCAAAGAGGAAACTAAAGACTTGAAAAAAAGTGTGAATTTCAGCCCAAAATTGGCAACACTGAAAACCTGTATCTTATATCATCACCTAATTAATAGACAAAGAAGCGGAAGAAAAAAAATACATTGAATGTAGGTGTTATATGACAAAAAGTTTTTACTCTCATCCATGCATAAATTAAGAGAGAGACAATGGTAGATCTCTTTCTCAGTATGTAAATGACTACTTGCTTTTTCATTTACCTTCCATACCTGTTAGAACACAAATCCATTTAAAGGTAGTATAATCCCACTGTAGCAAATTTGTCCAATATAATAAACAAAACCTTTTCCCCAGTGAAACTGGACATATTTTCTGCATATGGTCAAGCATTAGTCTACATATAATGTAAAGACTTTTTTTTAGCACTACCTTTATTATCAGTATTCACGAAAGAAATTTCAAAACACTAGACTTTCATTCCACCAAGCTTGCAATATCTATTGGACTGGACCAAATTTTACCTATACCAGTATGATTTTGCCATTTCGACACAAAAAAGAACTAGTATTTCCAACCATGGTTTTATTTTTTTATTTGAATGTTGTTACTTGTATACAATTTTTCAATTAAAACAAATGTAGACCTAGTTATCAATAAAACACATATGTTAATATCACTGGTACTACCAGAAACTGATCTTGTCATTTTGACAATGATCTGGCTGAAAATTATGGTGGACCATTGGTCCATTTAACTAGTAAAATTTAATAGACCGAAGAGATTTTGTTGGACTCAATCCTCAGTCCACCTGGTTTTGTCCAAGACTGAATAATATGACAGAACTATTAGTGAAAACTGCCACTAAGAGTAATTCCTTTTCAAATCTATAAATAATCATTATGGAGGTTTCTGCTAAAAAAAGAGCAGATAACCAAAATGATACTATAACATGAACTCAACGGTTTTATGTGGCTTTCTTAAAATAGTTTACTGTGCAGTGAAGCCCAGATAGAAAATACCTGATTGTAATATTGAGTGGGATGTAATGCTGCACTTTTCAAATAGATGTAGAATATAAATAAACAGCATTTTGTAAGATCTATGAAGGTAACAAAAATTAATATGGTTGTTTCAGAAAGAAAAATTGGTCCATACTCTTAGATCTTACCACCTTTAATATTAATTCTTTACGTTATATTATATTAAATGCAATCAAACAATAAGGCTGTAAATAATTTAACTGACAATGTACACATTTAAATCTTTTTATCTTCGGATGAATGTAATGTTTAAATTTGTGAATAATTAATGTTCAACTAGTTGTATTACAGTGTTGAGGCATTGTGCATTATGCATATGTAATTTTTTGTATTGGTTATTTTAACACCCTTTTCTTTGTATTACATCCACAAATAAGATAAGCAAATGAAGCCATTATGCATTATACATGTACAATATATCTAGACATTCATTGTAATGCCTCTTAATGTATTGAAATAAATGTATTCATTTAATTTACAATTGGTAGGCCTATAGGTAAACATGATATGTTTATATTCCAATACATGTGCATGTATTTCCATTGACTATGTATAAATGTAGGTTATAATGTATGTTGATAGTGGAAAGGCCACTGGCCTTATGTACCAATAAAGTCTGTCTGTCTGTCCATCCATCCATCCATCCATCCATCCATCCGTCCATTCATAACTCTTTAACTCTATCTACCTGTTATGCACAAAGTGACCAGGATTAAGCAAATATTGTATATCAAGTTTTGTTATGCAAGGTCCGTTTGCATTATATCTACACATTTATTGTAATGCCTCTTAATGTATTGAAATGAATGCATTTATTTAATTTAAAATTGGTATAGGTAAATATGCTATTTTTATATTTCAAACATGTGCATGTATTTCCATTGACTGTGTGTATATAGGTTATAATTGTATGTTTATGCTGTATAGGCCACTGGCTGTAAGTACCAATAAAGTCTGTCTATCCATCCATCCGTCCATCTATCCATCCATCTATCCATCCATCCATTCATAACTCTTTTACTCTATCTACCTATTATGCACAAAGTGATCAGGATTAAGCAAGTTGTGTATATTTAGGTCAGTTATCAGGTTAGTAACCTTTGCATGTAGTCTTTGGGAAATAATTAGATTTTGTATTACAAAATGTAGAATGATCAAAGTCCCAGATACTTTCCCAAAGCTGAAAACATTATTGGACACATGCACAAATAATTACAATTACTCATGTCTAGTAGCTGGACTTGTGCTGGGTTATATTACTACTGTAAAGCCATAAGTGAATTCCTGTAAAAAAAAAAATGTCAAAAGCTTTATTTTGACCAAAAAATGTTTATCTTATGCCACACCTACCTATTATGTTTGTGGCATTTTGATATAAAAACAATATAAATAGATTGATCAATTTAAATCAATGAGAAACAATCTTGGTTTAAACTGGCTTAAAATTGTTAAAGCACTAAAACCCTCATCCATTTTATGTCTATGATGCACAATAAGGCTTGTCTTATAACAATGCAAAACATGTTTACTAAACATTTACCCTATCAATATAATACATGGTTAAGCCTGCTAAATATTTTTTGTTGTTGTTTAGCTTGTTTTGTTTTTGTTTTTAAGATACATCGCTCAGCACTCAAAAGAATTAGAAATCGATGACTATACAACTACACCACAGGCGCCCCTGCTCACTGTGCATTCTAATGATTGAAGCAGAGCTGTCATTTTTCATTAAATACTTTGATTGATCATACTCTTGATATGTACTTTGGAAGGCCAAGCTAACTGTTACCAAACATGCATGTCAGTGACAGTGTTTTGTCTGACCACAATGTTTCCCCCCCCCCCCCCCCCAGTTTCGATAAACATTCAGAAATCAGGTGGTTGTTTCCGAACTACTGCCTTTAACATTAGGATGGCTATCTTCAGTGTGCAATGAAAATATACTTCACAGACATACCATTGTAACAGTAATTTGGAACGAAACGACACGGGGAAACCCCACAAATCATAGGCCTGATTTATATGCAACGTAACATACGATTCGACTGAAACAAAGATTATTGAAAATGTTAAAAAATAAATGGAAGATACAGATTAAAATGTTTGAATTTTATTTTATGCAACAACAACGTATAAAACGTGAAAGTATACCTGCATCCGATGAAATTCTTCCTCTGACAGTGCCGACGCCATTTTGGAATAGATCACGTGATACGACAAATCACAACAACACAGTGCCGATTCAGTAACGTTAATAGTAATTTCCTGCCACAGTGTCGAACTGGTATGCAGAGTATACAAACTAATCAAAGTGCTAATAGCGCTGTGAGTACTGCAGTAAAAGGCAGACTTTCGATCTGGTCCCCTGCCGTATTCTAAGTTCGTCAGTCAAAGCCCAACAATTACGGCACCAACAGAATATGCAAAGATATAATCATATATGAAGACAGTTTTGCTTGTCATATTCTTTATTTTATAGACTTTGTTCTGCAATAACATCAGAGTTTACTTGTTGTTGTTTTTAAAATACCTGCGTCCTTTTTTAAAAAAAATCGAATTAGTTTAAACCTATTTATTTGAACGTAAGCGGAGGGTCCCGGGTTCGAACCCCGAAACTGACCATGTGATGTTAGTCCATGAGCAAGACTATTTACTGCACATTGCTCCAGGTATTCAGTACCTGAGTACTGATTCTACCCAGGAAGTGGACAGTCGAGAGGGATTAATATAAGTTAAAAGAACTTGTTTCTCAATCAACTTTAAATAAGTAGGTTTAAACTAAAAAAAATCGAATTCATGATAGTATAAAGTAATGTATTTCGTAAGTTTATTAAACATGTTTAATTTTCGGATATCTTTTTCCAGGAGATTATTAAAATATAAAAGTGCCAATGGCCCTAGTATCAATAGTGAACAGGTGAAGGGACTCCAGTAAAGGTAGCTCACATAAAAACATTATATATGCCACGGAACCGAACGGTAAACGTGGTACTAACAATAACAAACTCAAAACTTTAACATATTATAATCTCCTATAAAAAGAAATAGTATTGTTAACATGTCATAGATAGTTTTCATGTGATGCCATAGGCACTGAAAAGACAGTTTACGGCAGCCATCTTTGAAGGCAGAAGCTAATGCAGGCCGAAATCAGGAAATATGTGCTGCATTAAACTCACCACTGTGTTTTTATTTTCCAGTCTATTTTACTGAATTTTACATCAAAGTTAACAGCTTTTATGAAATATTTTATATATCAAAACTACATTTTGGTAGTTTAAAAGGTAGAAAAAATACAACACAGAAAGATACACTGTTCATTTTGTTTAAGGATGAGCCTATAATTTTACTTATTTTTGTGTATTAAATATTGTATTATAAAAATGTGAATTTCAAGAGCTTCCCAATAGTGTATAGCTTTTAATTTTTGGACCACAAACGAAGAAACCACAAGGAAAAAAACACACTTCTATACAATTGATATGAAAGTCCCTTGAAGTTGCCATCAGAGATGACTGCCAAGATAAAGGATCTTCACTGGTGTGGAAACTATCTATTATTAGTAGTAGTAGTAGCAGTAGTAGAAGTAGAAGTAGTAGTAGTAGTAGTAGTAGTAGTAGTAGTAGTAGTAGTAGTAGTAGTAGTAGTTGTAGTAGCAGAAGTAGTAGTAGTAGTAGTAGTAGTTGTTATTGTAGTAGAAGAAGAAGTAGTAGTAGTTGCACTAGTAGCAGTAGTAATAGCAGTAGTAGTAGTACTAGTAGTAGTAGTAAACGTAATAGTAGCAGTAGCAGCAGAAGTAGTTGTAAAACTAGTCATAGTAATAGTAGCAGTCGTAGTAGTAGTAGTAGTAGTAGTAGTAGTAGTAGTAGTAGTAGTAGTAGTAGTAGTAGTAATAAAAGTAATAGGAGCAGTAGTAGTAATAATAGTAATAGTAATAGTAGTAGTAGTAGTAGAAGTAGCAGTAGTTTTAGTAATAGTAGTAGTAGACGTAATAGCAGCAGTAGCAGTAGAAGCAGTTGTAATAGTAGTTATAGTAATAGTAGCAGTAAAGTATTAGAAGTAGTAGAAGTACAAGTAGTAGCAGTGGTAGATGTAGTAGTACTAGAAGTAGAAGTAGTAGAAGTAGTAAAAGTAGTAGTAGCAGTAGTAGTAGCAGTAGTAGTAGCAGTAGTAGTAGCAGCAGTAGTAGAAGCAGTAATAGTAGTAATAGTAATAGTAGCAGTAGTCGTCGTAATAGTACTAGTAGTAGTAGTAGTTGTTGTTGTTAAGAAGTAGAAGTAGTAACAGCAGCAGCAGCAGTAGTAGTAGTAACAGAAGTAGTAGTAGGAGTAGTAGTAGAAGTAGTAGTAGAAGAAGTATTTGTAGTAGTAGTAGCAGTAGTAGTAGTAATAGTAGTAGTAGACGTTATAACAGCAGTAGCTGCAGAAGAGGTTGTAATAGTAGTTATAGTAATAGTAGTAGTAGAAGAAGTAGCAGTAGTTGTAGAAGAAGTAGCAGTAGCGGTTACAGTAGTAATAGAAATATTTGTAGTAGAAGAAGTAGCAGTCGTAGTAGTAATAGTAGTGTAGTAGACGTAATAGCAGCAGTAGCAGTAGAAGTAGTTGTAATGGTAGTTACAGTAATAGCAGCAGTAGAAGTAGTATTAGTAGTAGAAGTTGTAGTAGTAGTAGGAGTAGTAGAAGTAGTAGTAGCAGTCTTAGTAGTAGTAGAAATAGTAGTAATAGTAACAGTAGTAGTCGTCGTCGTCGTAGTAGTAGTAGTAGTAGGTATAGTAGGTGTAGTTGTTGTTATTGTTGTTGTTGTTGTAGAGAAGTAGTAGTAATAGTAGAAGTAGCAGCAGCAGCAATAGTAGTAGTAGTAGTAGTGGTAGTAGTAGAATAAGTAGTAGTAGAAGACGTGATAGCAGTAGTAGCAGTAGAAGTAGTTATAGTAGTAATAGTAATAGTAGTAGTAGTAGTATAAGAAGTAGTAGTAGTAGTAGTAGTAGTAGTAGTAGTAGTAGTAGTAGAAGCAGTAGAAGGAGTAATTGTTGTAGTAGTAGTTTTTGTTGCTGTTGTTGTTGTAGAGAAGTAGTAGCAGTAGTAGTACTAGTAGTAGCAGTAGTAGTTGTAGTATTAGTAGTTGTTGTTATTGTTGTTGATTAGTAGTGATAGTAGCAGCAGCAATAGTAGTTGTAGTGGTAGAAGTAGTACAAGCAGCAGTAGTAGTAGTAGTAGTAGTAGTAGTAGTAGCAGTAGTAGCAGCAGCAGTAGTAGTAATAGTAATAGTAGTAGAAGTATATGAAGTAGTAGTAGTAGTAGTAGAAGTAGTAGCAGCAGTAGTTGTAGTAGTAGTAGTTTTTGTTGCTGTTGTTGTTGTAGAGTAGTAGTAAAAGTAGCAGCAGCAATAGTAGTAGTAGTTGCTGTAGTAAAAGTAGCAGTAGCAGTAGTAGTAGTAGAAGTAGTAGTAGTAGTAGTAGTAGTAGTAGTTGTAGTAGTCGTTGTTGTTGTTGTTGTTGTAGAGTAGTAGTAGTAGTAGCAGCAGCAATAGTAGTAGTAGTAGTAGTAGTAGAAGTAGTAGTAGTGGTTTAAGTAGTATTAGTAATAGTGGTGGTAGTAGTGGTAGTAGTAGTAGCAGTTGTAGTAGTAGAAGAAGTACTAGTAGAAGTAGTAGTAGTATTAGTAGTAAAATAGTAGTAGCAGTATTAATAATGGTAGTAATAGTTTTAGTAGCAGTAGCAGAAGTAGTAGTAGTGGTAGTAGTAGTAGTAGTAGTAGTAGTAGTAGTAGTAGTAGTAGTAGTAGTAGTAGTAGTAATAGTAGTAGTAATAGTAGTTATAGTTCTAGTAGCAGAAGTATTAGTAGAAGCAATTGTGAAAGAAGTAGTAGTAGTAGAAGTAGTAGTTGTTGTTGTTGTAGTAGTAGCAGTAGTAGCAGTAGTAGTAGTAGTAATGGTGTTGGTAGTAGTAGTATGGCAAGGATATGGTCCAGTTGTTACAATACCGTTTATTGAGAAGACCTTGACATTGACAGATACGAATGTGTACAAAATGAACTCCGAAATTCAAAAATTAAAAACGGTGCAGCTCGTCTTCGTTGTTACGTTAACACTGTTGGCATTCATGTCCGTGGGTCTGTTGCACTTACTCGCATGGCTGTTGATATAAAATCAATATGCGAAGAACTTTTTAAAAGGTCCAAGAGATGTAATAAAATGTTGTTCTACCAGAGCAGATAAGTGGAAACTATTTAACTATTTGTATATTAGCGGATTCCTAATATAAACTCACTCTTTTAACCATTTATGCCACGATTTCCAACGTATCTGATGCTGGTCGTCCACATACAATCACACATACAATCTCCCCTTGCATGGTATAATCCAATTTTTACACGTATGTAATATATATTATAGAACTGTGTTATACTTTCTTCTATTAACGTACTTTCTAATTGATTGAAACATAATTAACTGAAAAGAAGTATCCGAAATGCGTATCAGTTGGACACGAGCTCCAAAACAGATGTAATTTAATTGTCAGTCATATATATTGTGTATTACTTTGCTCCGAGGTGTACATAATGTAAACAAAAACTGACACAGGTCACTTAGTATAATTATATTGTCATTCCTGAACTTGCTTTTTTTGTTATTTCTATATTGTTTTAGAGTACTTTACAAATTATGCTATCATGTTTTTTAACGTAGAGATGAGTAAATCATTAAGAATTTGTTGCTATTCCATTTGTTGTGTATCAGTAAGCAGCTAGAGGTGGAATAACGCAAATGTAATAGTAATATTGATTACAATATTTTATATAAATAAATGTTAGCCAAAACGTCCATCACTCATTGTTCGCCGACAAAGACAAACTGCAATCGACCCCCCCCCCCCTCCTCCCCACCCCACACACACACTGCAATAATTTATCAAAGAAGGACAAAAGGAGTTTGTTTTTGAACGTTACAATAATCATACGTAATTACAATTAGCGGTTTGTTTTTAATCGCCTTTATATTTTAATCAGCATGTTAAATGTCACTAATTACGCTTCAATTTAATTTTTGTGGTTAATATCATTTCAAAATATTTTCAGTAATTTTTTCCAAACACTAATATACAGCTATAATGAATCTTTGACGGGGGGGGGGGGGGGGGGGGGCTTTTGTCCTATCTGTAAAAATGATGTGGGGAGGGGTGCAGGGGGAGTCCACCAAGTCATTTTGTAACGAGGGGGCTGTTGTCCGGAAGCGGGGTGTGGGGTGGGGGTGGGGGTGTCCGTCTCCCTTTAAAATTCTATACAGATTGGCACCCTCTTTATTGCAAAATATATTGGCGTATTAAAGGCCACCTGTAAAGACACAACACCATTTGAACCATTCAATTATTTTAGTCTTATATATGTTTTTATTTTTACTCATGTACATTTTTAATTTTAAACTAATTTTATTAAATAAATTTACGTTATTAGTCCTATAAAAAGCACCTGCCACGGTCAATAACACGACGGCCTGCTTTTACACAGTGCCAATATCAATATCACTTTTTCGGCCCAATAGGATTGCCGTCGGACAAATAACAGGGTCAATATTAAATCACTTATAGTACACTATTTACCTTTAATCTTGTATTGTTTTTTCTTTCTAATTACACTAACAGAATAATGCCGTACACTAAGTTAACACTGACAGTTGTTCCGGGATTTCACGAAGAACTGAATTAAACTATTGTTATACAATCGGAACTTCTCGGGTAAATCCGTACTCGTGACAATCATTCCCCGGATGTATCTGGTGCAATAAACTTACTGAAATCACGGTCATTTTGTTCTCCGGTAGTCGGAAGAAAAATATGTGTAAAATGTAGTTCGCATTAAACATAAACAATGCCATCGTTTGACAGCTAAGAGCCTGCTGCGCTGGGTAAATTAAAATTGGATGATTTAAATTTGAAGTTTTACAGGCATCGTAGTGTAGTGAGCTGTCATCCGAGCTGCCATCTTTGTTTTTAATTCTGTCACAAAAGTTGTCCCATTTAGGGAAATGGCCGAGGTGTTTCGACTACCTACATACTTCCGAGAGATGATTGCAATCGGAACTCCTCGGGTAATTCCGTCCTCGGGACAATCATTCCTCGGATGTATCTGGTGCAAGGATACGTGCTCAAATCACTATCGTTTTGTTCGCCGGAAGTCGGAAGAAGAATATGCCTAAGTAGTTCTCACAAAACATAAACAATGCCATCGTTTGACAGCTGTGCTGGGTAAATAAAAATCGGACGATTTAAATTTGAATCCGCCAGAAATTGAAGTTTTACTGGCATCGTACTGTAGTGAGCTGTCACCCGAACTGCCATCTTTGTTTTGACGTCTGTCTCAAAAGAAGTCCCATTTAGATAAATGGCCGAGGTGATCCGACTGCCTACATACATCCGAGAGATGATTCGTGAATTATCCGATGTGTTCCGATTGAGATGATTCGTGAATTATCCGAGGTGTTTCGATTGATACAGACCAACACTGATAGCACAAAGTGGAGCAATCTTTCGAGTGACTGTGTTGGCAAAGATATTATTCCTAGAACAGTCTTTGTTTCAAAGCTACAACAAGACACGTTAAACCTCGTCCGTGCCTTTGCCTTTAATGACGGAGGACAAAGTAAAATCGACAACAAGGTAAGACCTTTGCCCAGCAGAACCATTGACATATTTGTACGAAATATCGAACGCGAGCCTTCTGCTTATGTCGGTGTTTTAAACAATTTTACATGTGATATCTTTCCATTCTGAAGGATAGTATTATAATTTGAACAGCTGTAATTATTATGTATAAGGTCATTAACTAAGATATTTGTATTTTTCATTTTTAAATACATTTTAAACAATTACAGTAAATTGTCTTTTCCTTGAATTTTATTATCGATTTTGTGTTTCTTTCAGATAACATCCAACTATGTTCCTTTTCCTGCAGTATTGATTCGACGGTTACAATAGTGACAACTTCATTTTTCCCAATCATCATTGGCATCGTCATCAGTGTTATTATTTTCAGACGTGGTCCAAACTTTCTAATGAAGAAGATAATACATCTTTTTTTCTTTTTTTTCTTTAATTATTACTTTTTTGTCTCTTTTTGTTATTTCCATGAATGTCTAGAATATGCATGTACCTATTATTTGCGCATGCGATAATATATAGTTGCTAACCATATTCAATTATGCATTAATTATGTCCTATGTATGTTAAACTGTTCCTTACGTTGTATTGTAATATCTCCATGTATGGAGGAAATAAAAGTACTGAATTGATTGAATTGAATTGTACGCGTTTTCCGTAAAATGGAATAATTATTTATATTTTGTTTGCATAAATCATAACACTAAATGCAAAAATGTTGAAAATGGTATTAATAAACACATCGTAAATGTATTTGGTAAAAGATCAATTCTTTAGACAGGGTGGTTAGCAAAAGTGTACGTTCACGAGTGATCTTTCACAGAAAATATGTTGTTTTTTTTTGTTTTAAGTTTTTACTCAGGTTACTCAGGTTTTTTTCTGGAACATAGTATGCGGTTGCTTTCTCAGTAACCTACTGCTTATTTTCGAATTTACTTTTGAAAGTTACAGACACACAAAAATAAAAATAAATAAATAAATAAAATAAAACGCCGTTTACCGAATTAGGACCCGTTTTTTATCGGGTTAAGAAAGTGTGCAAATAAACTTTCCTCATGTGCAAATTTCTGTGAGCATTCCATATATAGGCGTCGTACTCCAGTGCGTCGTCATTTATTCTCTTAAGTTTTTTGTTGTTGTTATACTCCTACCTTGCTTTAGGCAAGCTGAACTATGACCATAAAACAGTCTTTACACGTGTTGGTTTTCACAAATGAAATGAATGATGACAAACAACAACAACAACTTGATCTCTAATTCACTTAAGCACATGGAGATCGTGATTAAGGGTGGATCCAGGGGGGAGAGGGCTGTATGGGGATGCATCCCACCCCAACCAGGTATAAGAATTGTGAAAGATGCGAAGCTTAAAAATACTATGATTTTAAAGTAAATTTTGTCTGTTGACTGATTAGTTCAAGTTAGGGTCTCTAGCTGTGTATATGCGATAAAGTTGAATGGATCTTAATTCATACCACCCCCACCCCCACCCACCCCCACACACGCCAAAATTTTCTGGATCCGCCCCTTTGTTCTTGATGGACTCTTTATTAGCCTTTGACACTCATTTGTTGTTTGTTTGGCTTTTGCGTCATATTCTCTCTAAAGTACACAGTTTGTTGTTAAGGAAAGACCAAGTGGAGGAAGTAAACCTTTGGACTGTCAGTCGTATATTTAAAACATAACTGGTGCAACACGCCTCACTTAAACGATATCACTTGAGGTGCACTATCGGGAAGTTATTATATAGCAAATTCTAATGCCAAGATAACTGGGAAGTTAATATCGGTTACAAAATAGTTAATATTAATAGAAGATCTGAACTTTCGGAAGTGAATTTCTAGGAGTTCTAAATGCAAGTATGTACTACTCTCACTATCTTTCACAGCAACACATAGAACCATTTAGATAATCTGCTCTTAAGTATTAGAATTACCTTTATCATGACAAGACGCTATATAACAAGATCTACTACTCGACGGCACTTGTATGTGACTGATATACATTTTACTGAAAACCGACTACTGTTCGGAAGGCGATATCTCAATTTACCTTTGCATCTGTGTTTTCTTTCCTTTTTTTTTAAATATATTGGAACAAATGACATATAACTTGAATTTACATTATTGATTAAAACAACATGTGCCTTTTATTTCTCAGCTCACTTTAAACATCAGCTGACATATTCTTTACTTATAGTAACCTGTTAAATAAAAAAGGAAGAAAATTCAAATTTCGGGCACTTAAAAGTGGAATCCGACAGTTTGCCTATATCTTATAAGTTATATATGTAACAATATCTGTAAATAAGAACGATCGGAATTCGTGCTAAAATATACATCGACGTAAGAGCGGATGACGTAGATGAACTAAAACATTAGTGGTCACATGGTTTTCTTGGTTTAAAAATACCCAACTGTGCAGCGTGGCTCAGATTGGAAATGCATGTTTGTAATGACGATTGTGGCGCAATGATTCACTTTTCCGACAGGTGTAGGACATCAATAAACAGCACTTTGCGAGATCTGCTCAGATAACAATGGTCTACTAAGATGTATAATGAAAATATTTTGGTCTAAACTGTCGGATACCACCTTTAGGATCTAAAGGTGAAAGGAGTTTTAACGTAATCTAAACGGGTTGCACGTACCACCACCAAAAACGCTGCTCTTTTTAAAAGTAATGCTTTTTTGACATTAACAATGGCAGACCTATCGCAAACATCTAGATGTTACTAAGTTGTATCTTTTTTAAATAACTTTTTAGATAAATTTGCTTCATTCATAAGTTCACATGTCTAAGCCCCTGTATAATATTTCTGATACTGTGCAAGAATACCTGGAACGGGTTGATAAACACTTTAATAAACAAAATATTCAAGGAGCAGTGAAAAAAGTCGAACAAAAATACAGGTTTATGATTGATGCCACATACAGAAGAATTAGACAATGCACTGTCATGTAAACCAAATAAAAACCGTGCAAAACTGAAACGAGACAATACACTGAATAGAGCAAATATTTGCCGACTAGCAAGGGTCAGTCTGATAAAAGTCCGACTGGAGAGCTTTAATCGGTTTACTGAGTTCTTACCGCTTACTTCCTGAGGCGTTTCCCAGACACACGTAGTGAAAAAGTATATATTTATTTATTTGAAAAAAAAAAGAAACAGTCCAACTGATGACTTATATTCAAGTAGGAAGGAAGTTTTTGTCAAAATTCCGCTTTGTCTTGTTGATACCGACAAACTCGCCCAAATTCACGTCTGTTGAATAGATCCTTGGTTGTTTGCATATAATCTATGTGTGTCGGTTTTCTTTTCATTGCTTGCATTTGAGAAAGCCATCTGGAAATGCGAGGTTAGAGCTTTGTAAAACCGGTTTAAGCACCTCTGTCCGTCCATATTGCCGACTGACCGTTCCAAGGCGGTAACTGTCGGGCTTGCTCTTTTTGTTAAATGACTCATCACAGATTTGTTCTTACTTTTACATTTGACTTGCATGTGAATACCTTGGGCCTGTGCCTTTTTGAAATCTTTGTATATTTTGCAATGCTCATTGGACTTTTTCATATATATTCTTGTTCCTGTTCGTTCTTTGCGTTCTTTGGGCAAAAATTGACTTGATTAGGAGCATGTACAATACTGCTCTGAAAACGATTATTGTAGACTTTCACCAGATGTTTTAAATCATTGAAAAAAAGACAACGACAGGTATGGTGATGTATTAAGTATTCCGCAGTCTTGATTTTAGTCGTCGTTAAAAACGTCTAAAACATTTGCTTTTAGTCTCACGATTATCAGACGTGAAGTAATGATTATCATGCTTGTTAAGAAAGAATTTATATTCTCTATTACAATATTCTCGACATTTATCCGTTTGTAGTAAGAATTGTTTGCACTCTTTCAAGATTGACTTGAAAGCTTGTATAACATTTCTCATTTGTCTCTTAAAAGTTGCTCCCACCTTTTAGAATTCTCTGTCGAAGCGCACCATTTTCAAGGTCGAAGATGTTAGAACCTGGAATTGCTTTCCTTGCATACATTAAGACACCATATTCAACACATCGTAAGTTGGAATGATCCTAAAAAATGTTAAGCAAAAGATAGCCTTGCGTCTCATAGTTTACGGAGCACTATCTATGATTCAACGGCCGCAATAGCTCAGTTGGTAGAGCGTCGGCTTGAGGATCGGGAATTCGTGGGTTCAAACACCTGCCGGGTCAAACCAAGACTTTAAAGTTGGTAGTAGTGGCTTCCTTTCTAACGCTCGTGGCTAAAGGGACAACATTACGCTTGACTCGTCGGTGTCAGTATAATGGACCGGCCGGGTTCAGTTCCGGGGCACCTTATAAGTGCCCCTGTGCTATAATGATAGAAATGTCGCTGCACAGTATCGGCAAACATGCCGGCAAATCCCATCCCCTCCCCTCCCTATCTATGATTCGATTTTCTAAGGCCATCATGGTCTACGTCTTTGTAGACTTGACCGGTCTAAGTGATTTCATGTGGTACTTGAACTTGATGCAATTCTTGTCCAAAATGTTTAGCTTTCTCCGATTCCAAAAACTGATAGTCTTCTAACACCATTAATTTCTTTTTGGAAAAAGTGTGGTCTGGGTTACTTGTGGTGATGATCTTTTGTGTAATTTCATTGACTAGATGTAGAATTGTTTTGACCAGAGGTGGTACAAGGGCAAGTACAGGAAGGAGTCTTCTCTTTTGATTGAGAATTAGCTTTTTGACATAGTCTTGTTTGCAAACTGTTGCTGTGATTGTGACATTGGTCCATTCCCATTAAATTGTTTTGACAGCATTCATTAATAGAAAAGTATTTAATAGTTTTGCTAGGGTTTCTTGAATAATCTTCTTTTCTCATTTTGGCGATGTTTCATTCAAAGCAAGCAACCCCTTTCCTTGTTCAAACAATAGGTTGTTTACGCTTCATGGCGCAAAGATTAAATGAACTAGAAGAAAGTTGATTGCCTTCATTTATACAAATTTCCAATGGCTCATAATGCATTTTTAAGATCATCACTTACTGTGCTCCTCTGTAAGGTAGCCAGAGTTTATGGTGAAGGTTTATGAAAACCCGGAATGGTAGACAATGTAGAAGTGCAAAACCAGGAGGTGGGTATTGGTCGTAAAATTGTTAAACTGAGTGATAAGCTTATGGAGTTTCCGCTTGAACCAGCAAGGTTTCTTGAACGTTTTGTGCTGTTCTAAGATCTAAGACCGTGTTTTAATCAGGCATCTTAAAAGTAAGAGCTGCTAACAGATCGTGATCCAACCAGACCTTTCAAACGGTTTTGCGCTTCTATTAGATCCAATATGATTACTGGGTGTAGAGTTTGACAATGATAAATAGAGGTTTCTTGGTCCATGCATGAAACATTGTAAACTTGAAACATGGAATCAGGTCCCCATGATATTAGTCGTGAGATGTAACACAAGGGGTAATACTTTTGGTGTGCCCGATGCTTGTTTTTTCAGGGCCTAAAGAAAACCCGATCATTGATTTTGTGGGGATGGTTGCTTCTCTCTTGCTGTCTTTCTGGTCTTGTTTTCATTGTTCGTTTTTGGTTATTGTCTTATAGCTGATAATTTGTGTTGGTTTTCTTTTCGGGGATCTGTATGCATGTATCTTCTGTTTCGGTAATTTACGATGACGTCTAGTTGCTGGATTAAAATCAAGTCCGTCTTTTCCTCCATACCTTCTCAAGAGTACATGAGTAATAGTACCTTCAAGAACCAGGCTTTAAAAGAAGTTGTCGTTCTGTGGCCGAGTCCTCATATTATACTCTAACTGACTCAAGGAAAGTCATCCTGTCGTTCCATTCAATTCAATGTTTGTCTTTGTACATTGACTTACTTTTCTGAAATAGGTCGAGTTGCTAAGTTAAACCATTTCAAGTCATTCGCTTATTTCCCTACTACAAGAACACTCATCACGTTGCGGGGTGTTTTTTTATGATTATGTTTTCACTAATGATGAAGATGTGATAAGCTCGTTCTGTTAAATACGTATTATTTTTATACTTATTTATACGTATATATATATGTATATATAACATAATTATTTTATGTGTTGTGCATTGTGGTAGTATATCTATGATGCTCCTTTTAGTTTATTTTGGTCCTCATCTATTTCACCTAAATGTCATCAAATATGACTTAGTCAGGTAAGATTGTGTCACCAAAAATTGATTATTATATTTAGGAATGAATTTGTGTTTCGTTTTTTTAAAAATGAGCGAATGCGTTGTCTCATTCTTTGTAAAACCGCCAATAACTTCTGGTATTAAGTGTAACAACTCAGATGCGTACTCAATTAATTTTTAACAACTTTAGTTTTTTTCTAGAACATCTTGGAGCAGAAAAAGAGGGTTACTAGAGTGTTGAAAAAGTAGACTTAACTCCATGATGATAAAAGAAAAAACTAACACCAATTACAATACAACATTTTGTTGTTTATACGGAGCAACAAACAAAGACACCATAACCAACTTACAACTGTTATGCATTATGTATTTTGTATTTCGGGTTTTAGGCACATCGACATTTGATAGGTTATACGCCGAATACAATGACGTCTAACTTGAACAGAGTATAATCAGGTTGACATTAAAATACGTGAGTAGAAAAAGAATAATCTATCAGGTTAAAATAATGTTATTTATAATTAAAAAAGAGGTTAACAAATTAAACAGTTTAAAATGTATAACGTTAGCATAAAAAAGTTTAAAAAATTATAAGTTATTAAGAATAACAATCTCGTTCAGGAAGCAAACAAACTTAGAATTGGACATTGTCTTAAATAGTTCGTGCATGCTATTGACATTAAAAGACTTATACAGAATATGGTCTGCGTCAATACAATGCAGTAGAATATGCTTAACCGTCAGTGGTTCCTGGCAAGGAACACGGTCAGGCTGAACTTCTCTTTTTAAAAGATATGAACGAGTTATGCTAGTATGTCCATTTCGACAGCGGGTAAGAGTTACGTCGTCCCGTTTTTTTCTCTGCATATAGATATATTGGTACCGAACTTAGGGTTTATCATGTGTAATTTGTTATAAATAGTATTGTCCCAACTTGTTTGCCATTTGGTTAAAATATATAGATTTGTATGTGGCTTACAATCAGTGTATGGGATACAAAGCTCTGTTTTAGTAAGGGCTGAACCATATTTTACACTCTTACCTGCATCCTCGGATGACTACATGACTAGTTATCCAAAAGAAAACATTATTCTTTTAACGAGTAAATCTCCGTCAGTCAGAATGTCTTTATGAATGCCGCTACAATCATGTTGAGAAAATTCAATTGTCAATGAATCAAACATCATGAACTTTTATCATAATAGTCTTGCTTCCTGTCGGGGTAAGTTCCAGGCCCCGGTTTCACGAAAAAACTTAAGTACGTTCTCATGCTCAAGTCTGAGCACCGGGCCCAAATCGTTGCTGAACTTGAGAAATAAATTTGAGTTTCGTTTCACAAATGTTCTCATACTCAATGACATTCTCAAATATCTGAGTTTAGCACGTAATTGTGAGAACGCTATGGGGCATTCTCAACTTATTTGAGCATGCTCAAATATGGCTGACCTCGTATGTTCGTGAAACACAAGATTAAAAACAAACCCAACTTGAGTCGTTTTCAATGCTCAATTCAAAGATGAGAATAAATATTGAGTAGGTACTTAAGTTTTTTCGTGAAAACGGGGCCGGGTTTAACTGAGTCTTGGGTCAATAGATGTCGCAGCATGAACTGTGCGTTGTATTCTTGTGAGTTGTGAACGATCACGGTTTTCCCTTTATGAGTAGCTGTATCTGCCACAAGATTATCTCCATTGTTTCACCAAGAACGTTACATCGCTGCCAAAGTACTTTCTTAAACTTACACATTCTCTCTACACACGCTAGCTGAGCAACACACAAGTTTGGTATATGTTCTCCAGAGCCAATGCGGCATTCAAGGCCGGAGAAGTTAAACGATACATCGGTAATTTTGTGTTTTCTTTTTTGCTGTAATTTGGGACGTAATATTCGTGATCAGAACCGACTACTTTCTGGTAGTATTTGCACGTTTTAGTACTGTGATAGGGATTGTTCTTTTTCGTGCCCACGACAAGTTGTTATACTTCCGCAGTTCCACACATTTTCACAATACTTTTTGTAGATTTACTAGCTTTTGCTTTCTGATAGGTCAAAACATGTATGTCTGCAAACTGTCATTTTTCACTGAGTGCATGGAAAGAGTCCTTCTATTTGACACGGTGTGACGCAAAACACACTCAAATGCTCTTGCATATGTGTAACTCTCTGTGGTCATATGCGTGAGTGCAGTGTTCAGAAAAATAACTGCATCCAAGAAATCCAGTGAACATTGTGATACAGACATGGTGATTGCCATTGTTAAAACGTGAACGACTTCATTTTTGTCTGTCAGTAATGGATCTTCAAATAACACGTCTTTTAAATTGTGGCCACACTTCGACCAGGTAGTCTGAATATTGATAATCTTGTTGCTTCTTGCACTCTCATTTCCCATAGGCTTTGTCTTTGACGTTCCATCAACTTCTTTGCTTCTTGGGTTTGCAGATATTTTCCTCATTGCATAATCAAGTTCTACCGTTTCTTACAGTCTTAACATTTCTGAAGTTTTATATTCCCACCACAATGGCTCTCGCAAAACACACACACACACAACACACACAAACACACAACACACGCACACAACACACACACAACACACACACACACACACAACACACATACAACACACACACAACACACACACACTCCTTTGAATTGTTTATATTTTTAACATCCTTTTTTAACTGTTGTTAGGGTTTCTCTCTACTCTGGCATAATGACACTTGTCATTTGTTTCCATCACGAGTCTTAAACTTGTCGTTGTTCTCTGAAACACCTTTGAATTGTTTATATTTTTAACATCCTTTTTTAACTGTTGTTAGGGTTTCTCTCTACTCTGGCATAATGACACTTGTCATTTGTTTCCATCACGAGTCTTAAACTTGTCGTTGTTCTCTGAAACATTCTCTTTTTTCTTCGAAAGCATATCTCTACTATTTGGTACTCCTCTTTCAAGTAGAATTTGTATTCCAAACTATATGTCTAGTTGGTTGTTAGAGATGCGCGCTTTATATCCGACTTCCACTAGTGCTTTTTAAATAACTCCTTCACCATTCCGTTGAAAAGAAGATGTGAAAATTCAAAAAGCTCCTTTGACAAACGTAAACGCTGTCATTCGTCTTCGACTTTCTTGATTTTCTTTTCAAACTTGCGCCTATCGTGTAAAGTCCTGAGCAGCCTTTTTCTTTGTTGGCGGTTCGTCGTTCTGATCTAAAATTGAAGGATTGGTGTCATTTGTATTGTTTCAGGTACAAAAAGTGAGTGTTCAGCTAAGAAGAGTCATTGAATAAGTGTTAAGAAACTCAAAAAAGATTAAACAGATTCAGTTCCTATTTTGACAACCCTCTGCTTGAACATGCAAGGTGGCCTCCGAATTGCGAGTCATATACATGATTGCTGTCAGGTGTGAAGCCGACCGCATCCCTTATTGTATAAAGGACAGTAAGGATCGTCATTTCATCACTTGACGTAGTGATTTCAAGACGTTTGCTCTTATTCCTACAATAGCAAGCAACACAATCGAGTTATGATAAATGAAACCTCTAAGTTTCATCCCTAATAGATTGGATATCATAGGGAAATAAGTGCTAAATCTCATTGCTGCAACGAAAAAGGACAGGATGCTATGCTTCGACTTGCACAACGAAATCAGATCAACTACTTATGTTTTTTCTTGCCATGAACCGGGTCATTTCATTGCTAACTGTCCACAAAATGTCAATTCTACTAAGCCGTACGTATGTTTACACTGCAATTAACAGGGGCAATTTTGTTGTAAACTTTCTTTAACTAAAATCGTGCTAACATTGTCAAACTAATAGGACACTGCATCAAATTGTCCCAAAAAGATGTGGACAGTAAAATACCAGATACATCATCCGATGTAAAGATAGTTGGAAGAGCTGAAGAGCCTCAGGCAGACAGTGATGTTGAGTTACTAGAGATTGTCAATGCGGCGGAGAACAAACCTGCACCGAATGCGTAAACTTACCGTACAAACCTGCACTGTCTGCCCTGGGAAGACCCCTACAGCGTGCAAACAGCCATCTAAGCAACGAAAGTCAGTAAAGAAAGAACATTGACAGTTATTGTTTCAAAAAGGCCATTGACTGTGTATCCGTGATTTATGTATGATTTTGATACTGTTGAGCTTCATGATTTTCAAATGATAAATTTAAAACACATCGAGTTTATAACAAATATAGAATAGTAGAACGCATACATCGTCACGACAAAAGTCTAAAACAATGGGAAAGCAGGTTATACAATGCCATCATTGATTCGTTTATTTTATCGCATTGTTACAAACGCTCAACGTTAAAATGCAACGCGGTACTTGATTGGTCGATATATCGTCATGCAAAAATGTGGAAAGTAGGTCAATCCGTTATGAGTGTAAAAGTCGAGTACGTTCTCTACTGATGTTATTCTATAAGCGTGACTGGTATGATGTGAATGCCATTATTCACCACATTGAAGTGATACTACAGATTGAACATCCGGTGGGCATGGCTATGGCTGATCTTGTAATAATTGTTGGGAAACATTGGTTAGAATCGATGAAAGAGCAAGCAGATAAGGCGCAGTGCCATTTAATTAAGGACGAAATTGAACAGTTGGAAAGGCTTGTCATAGTGCGACATCTGAAAGATAAAGAAGAACTATTGTCACTTCCAAAAGTAGTTGTCTAGTTTAAAAATTAGTGTTTTCATGGCCAACACATGTCCCGATGGAGATATTTCGCAATTGTCATATCACAGTCTTAACAATCATCTTACTACCATAAATCTTTTTTTCTCTTCAACGTCAGTACATAACAATCTTAATACTTGACAATTTTACGCTTTTTACGAAAGTATTTCACAAATTTCCGACAGTTTTCCATGTTTTCCTGTATTCATTAGATACCTTAAACCCCGCTGGGGATATGACATCGGCGCTATACTCACTCACAACACTACTTATATCTAACGAAACATGTAAAGTAAAGTAGAAAACGACAAAAGAATGAATTCTGTATATGTTTTTCCATCAGAATTCGACGACGTTGTGACCGCCCCGATGTCAGAATTGTGGAAGATGTTCCGAGTTAGACTATAAGTGTACAAAACTTGTCCCATACCAAAATAGCGAATCTTTAGAAACGTTACTAAATCGATTGAAAATGACAGACAGACAGACAGACAGACAGACGGACGGACGGACGGACGGACGGACGGACGGACATACAGACAGACAGACAGACAGACAGACAGACAGACAGACAGACAGACAGACAGACAGAATTAAATATTAGTTAATGTTGATATAATCCTTGGGTAACAGTTTTACAACATAAGCGGCTATTAAATTCATAATTCTAGCGTACACGGTGAAAAGCAAGCACTGCATTAAAATATATCTTAATTAAAGGAAGTGTATTTATAAAACCAGTTGAGTACACTTAATAGGGCAAAATGAAATGATACTAGTCAAAGGTTTATACTGAGCATGCACCAGTCGATAAGGTAAAAGGCATGTAGCAACAGTTAAAGGTGTATATCCTAAATATCAAAAGTATGTTGGATACAGAAATACATAAATAATACAGAAATAAATAAAATTATTGGCTCATCATTAAACAAAACGAACAATATACCTTTTTGGTTGTATTTTTTAACCTTTTAAACTATCAAAATATAGTTTTGATATTTAAAATATTTCATATAAGCTGTTTTATTTGATATAAAATCCAGTAATATAGACAGAAAAATAAAACCGCAGTGTTGACTTTAATACAGATATGTTTCCAGTTTCGGCCATTACTTTTTTTTTTGCTTAGTTTCAAATCTGTTTGCATAAACTTAACGATTTGGTTGTATTTATTTCATATTTAATAAAAATATAAATTTAATTAAAATGTATTTTAAATTACCATGTGTTCTTTGACTAAATATTTATTTTTTTGTCAGAAATATCATACTTTAAAATTTTGACATTTTTGACAAAAAATACTGATGACCAAGTCATGACAAGCAACACAAAGCAATGTACTTTTTAAAAAATAATATCTTTGCAGTTAATATGAAATAAATACCTTGATAATACAATTGATGCAAACAGATTTGAAACTAAGCACAAAAATGAAATTATTTTTTTCTAGGTATCTGTAAAAGAGCAACATCAATTCGAATGACGATTGCAACATTCGGTTACCAGGTCTAACACACAGCTACATGTAGCATACTATTTTTCTTTGATTGACAAGTGTGCCGAGCTTTAAATTATCTTCCTTTTTGAATGAATGTAAATTTCGTCAACGAGTATGTAGAAGCATGATCCTGCAAAAATAGACCTAAAGTAAACCTAAGATTTCGGATGTTTATAAGTAATTTCTGGAAATTTATCAAAGTATCCATGTGATGTCATCGACACTGATACATGTAAGACAGTTTAATGCAGCCATCTTTGTGGGCAGAAGCTAATGCAGACCGAAATCTGGAAATATGTGCTGTATTAAACTCACCACTGTGTTTTTATTTCTCAGTCTATTTTACTGAATTTTATATCAAATTTAACAGCTTTTATAAAGTATTTAAAATATCAAAAATTTAAAAGGTTAAAGAAATACAACTGAAAATGATACACTGTTTATTTTGCTTTAAGTATGAGCCAATAGTTTTATTTATTTCTGTGTATTAATTCTGTGTGCATTTATCAATTTTACAAATATGGTATTTAAAAAAAATGAATTTCAAGAGCTTTCCAGTGGTGTATAGCTTTTAATTTTCAGACCACAAATAAAGAAATTACAAGAAAATAAAATTTACCCTTCTATACAATTCATATGAAAATTCCTTGAAGAAGTTACCATCAACGATGGCTGCCAAGATAAGGGATTTTCACTGATGTGGAAACTGTCTCCGATTGGGCGATCGGATTATTAAAGGTAAACTCATAACCAATCCAATACAAACATGTCATCAAGTATTAATAACATTGTGGCACAAATCACACGCGTTTAACCGTTTATGACGTATAATGACCATTAAATATCACTAAAGTCAGATCTTACAAAATGTAAGATCCGATGACGGCCCACAAATATCACCGCAAATGACGTATAAAGAAACAGTGCGCATTGGAAGGTTGTTTTAAATAATCGGCTTAGAGGTTAGAGTTCAGTAAAATGTTTAAGCATCCCAGTCGGTCTCTTCGACCACGTACCGTTGCAAGGCGATAACTATTGGGTTTGCGTTTTTCAATAAATCATGTATCAGATTTTTATTACTTTAACATTTTGCTTGCATGTAAATATCTTTGTCCTGTTGTATGAAATTTTGACATATGTTTCAATGCTCTTTGGACAATGTAATATTTCCTTTTTAAATACGATGCAAGTTAAAATACATGAAGTGATCGACGAAGTTATTCTCTTAACAGCAGTGAAAACTTGTGCTTTTAATAGTTTTATTCGTGAACCTGCTCGTCTACTAATTTACTGATATACTACAAGCGTATTTTCTATGCATAAAAGGTATATTTATATATAAAGAAACAAATTGCAATTAAATATGATGTATGCATCCTTTTTATTATTTAAATGTCAATGTTTACTTGACTAAAATTATTGCCACCGTCTTATATGTTGTTTAATGTTGCCAATCAGTCACTGATATTTCGAAAAAAAAATGCACAAACATGTTACAAGTTACTTTTAAATATAAAAACTTCAGTATCAATACGTTGCAATGTTTTGTTTTGCAGGCTTGCTGAATATGGAGTTGACAACTTTCGTTTTGGGGATATCAAGCTTCGCTTGGGTTATTATGAGTAAGTAAATGAAGTATATTTGACACCTGATTTTTAGTTTATTATCCTTTAAAATATGTTTTTAAGACACGCTGTTTTATTATCAATTCATATTTTATTTGTTTACATTCAATAGCCCATTTAAGCATAAAGCTTCCAAATATTGAGACCAATAATGAGCAATAAATTATTAAAAACAAAAAAGTCTATCCGACTTAGAAGTGTGATAAGAAAATATAAATATTATCGTTTTTTTGCGAAGACCAAATGAAAAGGCACGGTTTATTTTGGGAGGAGTTCGGATGTGAATCGATGTGTCTCACCTTTCCTATTTACTTAAGAGATTTTGTCCACCTAGGAAAATATACGGGTGGAATTTTTTCCTTCTTAAAGTATTTAAAGGAGGGCTTAAACAAACTTACCATTTTTGCATGTTTGAAGCAGATGTTGGTGTTAATGTTGCATTTGTGAGCAATGTCAGTCTGTAACAGTAATTTGCTTTGTCTGAATTAGATGTGGTATCCGGCAGTTCGCCTATGTTAAAATACATGTAACATGTATAGCTGACCTTTATTTGGGGTACTGGTGCATAATTTCTGCAGAAAGATCATACTTAAGTCTAAGCTTAGACGATTTGTAACACTACACTAAAAGTTTGAATTGAACTATCTCATTTTAATGGTTATAAAACCCGTAAATCAACATTAAATATAATTGCTTTTAGATCAATAAATAAGAACGATTGCGATTACTGCTAAAATAGACGAGTGAATAAGCTTAAATATATGTGATCACGTGGTTTTCTTGGTTTAAAAACAGTTAACTGTGCAGCGTGGCTCAGATTGGAAATACATTTTTGTAATGACGATTGCGTCGTTATGGATTACTTTTCACACATGTGTAGAACAACAATAAACAACATTTCGCGAGTTATTTGGTTGCCCAATGAAAACAATGTTGGACCAAACTCTCGGATATTACCTTTAAGATCTACGCATAGTGTACATAGATTTCGCGAACATTTTAATTATCAATGTATTTCTCGTTTTTTATAAATACTACAATATTAAGATGATATCTTAAACAGTTTGTACAGGCACGGCAACCCTGATCATACCGACATCAGTCAACTGTGGCGACCAGGCTGCCTTGACGTGTACATCCATTGACTGGAATTGCGACGCTTATAAATTCATCAAAGATGGTGTCACTATATATAACCATGTTGGCCCATTGTATGGAGCTGATCCAGCCAGGTTCTCTGCTACTGTAACATCCGCAAGTCAGGTGCTGCTCACCATTAGCAACATACAAATCTCAGACGCTGGGCCGTATCGGTGTGCCTGTGGCTTTGATGTATTTTCAGCTAATCAAACACTTAGATATGAATGTAAGTCGGTAGTTTTATATCCTCCCCAGTTTGGAACCTTTTATTGTTAATCCTTTTAGTCAATCCGAACATAGATTTAACACAAACATAGCACACCAATGATCACAAAGAAAACTGTTTACATTAATGTTAACATCATAAAATCAAAGCTCGCAGTGTGTGCTAGTATCTTTTAGTTTTAACAGGATGTGTATTCTGCATAACTGTGATATTGACGTAAACGGGTCCATATTCTTCTTTGGCAAAGCATGCTGTGATATTGAGTTTCCAACATTATTTCCAACGAGTTCCACAGTGGTTAAATATGACCATTTATTTATATAAAAAACCAACAAGAAAATTAATTGATTACCATCATTGTTGTAGATTCCACGCAATTAAACAAACGAATGTTAATAAAAAATCTCTGATTTTCGTTACATTATGAAACATATTCAGAATACGAGACTGATATTTTGTATTTGTTTTAACCACAGTATAAATTTAGTTCGAACTCTTTAAACATGGCAACCCCGCCCAGTCTCTATAAATGACACCTACTGAGATACGGGCAATGTACGGTATTTAGGTTTTGATATTTATTCGAAATCATGTTTTGGAAACTATTATATGTTAATAAACAAGTGATTGGATATTGGCCCTGTTGTTTGTCCGAGGGCAGTCGTATTGGCCTAAGGCCTAAGCCAATACGACTGACACGAGGGCAAATAACAGGGCCAATATCCAATCACTTATTTATTGACAATTTTATTAAATAACTACATGTACCTTTAACATTTCACATTTAATACTTAGTTAGTTTTTGCATTAATCCAAGTCAGAAAATGCTTGTTTGTGTTTTTGTGAAATCTACACGTTGTAAAATAACACATTCGGCTAAACACTACCAATACATGCCGTGAATGTTTGAAAACTGAGAATATTTTGTTTAATAAATTTATGCAACCTGTCGGCGTCTACACATAGACCAAGTTAAAAAATGGCAGCCATTTCCCTGAGCCTTTTGCTGAAATCGATTTCATTTTTTTGGCCCTGCCTTATTAGTCAATCAAATTACTTCAAATACGGGCTTTATATCAATATCACTTTTCAGCCGGGGCCGAAATATTGATATTAGAACTGTTTTAAAGCAGGCCGTCGTGTATTGTACGTGGTATTTATTGAACTGTTCCATATTTAACAAAAAAGACCCTTTCGTAAAACGTTAGGCAATGTGAATTAACAGGTTTTGTAGTTCATGATTTTTTTTGAGTTTATATACATACGTCAATAAATTATAGGAAACGTTAATCTTTTAGTTTTGCTCCCTTTGGTTCAAGACCAAATTCACTCTGAAAGTGACTGACTACACTGTTTGCTGTCAGTATATATACATTACATACCTAGTAATCGTTTGACCGTTTTTTTAATTATTATTATCATCTATGTTGGTTAATGTCGATAAAAATCATTATTTGTATTTAAGGTAACGCTGTCTCATCAACAACAGAGATAACTTCAAACAAGAAGCTCAGAATAACAATTGATAGGCTTTACCCACAGCCATCTAGTATCGTTACATCGCTGGTATGTATTTAATATAGCATGTTTTATTATTGCCAGTATTATTTGCCTTGCCTAATAGTATACTGATCTTGTTACCTACCGTCATGTATCTGCAGTGTTAATGTCAAACACATTTTACCATAAAAAGAACCTTGACCTGTGAATAATCTATGAATCTTAGCAAAAATAAAAACAAAGTAGAATATGAAAAGTAAGAGATGTTATTCGAGCGTATTCGCAACTTTTATCCAGCTAAATTCAATGATTGTTATTTCAATGTATGACATTTGTAAAATATTTTATAAATATATGTGTTACATAGAAAGCTTTTGATTTAACTCTCACCCTTAAAGATCAATCCCACCAGACAGTTAACAGGTACGTACACATGTAGATCCAGTCACACAGTAGCCTCCCACTACACATGTACATGGAATTCGACCGAATCTCTACCTGACGGCAACCATAGTTACAACATAACAGTCACCACATTGACAGAGGCGTCTCAGCTGTCTGGATCCTTCAAGATAGGTACATTATATCATTGTTTGTTATCAGTGCCTAGCAGTGGCACTAAAATAGTCGCAGTTCAGATCATCGTCTGCTTAGTGTATTGAGTCGTGTAACAAACATTTAAAACAGAACCGGTTTTGATTATGAAGCCCTGCTATGGAAATCCAGACATGTGAGGTTTACTTTCTTAAACGTGTAACTATGAAACTGTTAATGTACCTTTATGTGAGGTTTTAAACTGTAGCCGTACACAAGTAGAATACCCGAGACAAAATATTTTGATCTAAAAACAAATAAAATACTCTGCCATTGAATACAATCGACGAACCTTTATAATACATATAAAACATTGGAACCTGTGAATGATTTTTTCATTTTTTTTGCAATAACACAGTTAAAAAACTATTTTCTTAAACAATGGCAAACAATATGAACGTTAACTTCGTCCCTTTTTGTCACTTTGTTAGTTTAAGTTCACAATAAGTCTAAAAAGCACATCCTTTTGTGTGAATTTGGCAACCACTTACCACTTAATTGACTATTACATAGAGGAGCCCGTGGCGTAGTGGTACAGTCGCCGACATGAAACTCCTCTGACGGCTTAAACTCATACTGCATGGGTTCGAGTCCCGTTCGGGGCAAAGGACTTAATGTTAGAGGGTCTTTCAGTTGGCTTACGGTAAGCCGGTGGTTATACCCATACATGTGTCTGGGGTCTTCCTCCACCAAAAAGTTGGACGTTTCTATAATGATCATTAATGGTCGTTGCAATGTATTTCAAAAACAAAACAAAACAAAAACAAAAGATAACTATTATGTTGACTGGATAAGGTGGATTATGCAAACAGGGCTCACCGACCGTCCATTAATCTACATGCCGCATTACATAAGTGAAATTATAACTGATGGAGTTATTATATATTTGTCTGGTCAGAGTGTTTTGAAGATGTTTAACATCGCAATATATTTGTTTAAAATGTGCATCTGACATGTGTATGTAACCGACTGTTGGCGGTTGTGGCTGAGATGTACGGGTGGAGGGGACGGTGCTTTAAATTTGACGTAAAATGCGAAACCAACCAGTAGTGTTTGTTGTTGATGTTGCTACTAGCTATCTTCAGAAAGCTTTGTCGGATATGCACTTTTATTTAGAAAACATGGTAATATGAACATTTTAGCCGAAGTACGTCAAAATAACAGGTGTTTGTTTGTTTATTGGTACATCGTCCCACTGACAGTATTTCAGTTATCTGGACACGGTGTCCACTTAAAACAGATATAGTGTTGCCTTCTCTGTGTACAACATGTTGTGAACACATGACATTATCAGATGTACACACATTTAAAAACAATGTTTATATATGAAATGTAAAAATATGACAATGACAACGAAAGACATTCTTTACTCCAACTACGTATGTTCACTTTGACAATCTATCTATCTATCTATCTATGTATGTATATATATATATATATATATATATATATATATATATATATATATATATATATATATATATATATATATATATATATATATATATATGTTTATTGGGTTTATCGTATATATATATATATATATATATATATATATATATATATATATATATATATATATATATACCTACTCCTGTGCCATAAATAATAATAATAATAATAATAATATATATATATATATATATATATATATATATATATATATATATATTATTATTATTATTATTTATGGCCCAGGAGTAGGCGCCATATTTGACTGATCTCATTGTCAGAACGTGGCTCAATAGAAGACTGATTCCAACGCATACATTCCAGTACGTTTATTTCAACAGCACTGCTCAGCACATACGAAGGGTGTCACAGTAAATCGTGGACTGGGCTTACTGTATAAAACGTATTTATTGCACAGGTTTCCAATTTTGTAGTATATCATATACACATATTGTGGGTTCACATGCAAAAATTCAGGACAATATGCCTAAGTATAGCATCCCTATGCAAAATACAAATTAAATAAAAAATACCTTCCCACAAGGGCGATAACTATTAGATTTCTTTCATTTCAAAAATAGGGAATAATAATACAAACGTTAACCTCTAATGATATTCGAAACCGCAGCCTCATTAGCTCCTAAAGATTGCTAGTCCCAACTATACATGAACAGAATGCTTCAACAATATATACTTCTACTCTGGTCAATTTTGCCTCCTTTTAAAATTTAATTTATTTTACTATCAACAATTTTATTCTCTCTCTTAACGTACCGTGTGAATATTAATTTTCGATTACGTCACTAACGACGTTATAAGTTATCTAAGAAAACGACAACGCTTGGATATTGTTTATTCAATTATATAGATCGGATCGGATTTCTTTTCATTTCTTGCATTTGAGAAAGACCTGTGGAGGTGCGAGGTTAGAGCTCTGAAATAAGAATATATGACAAAGTCCTATGAGCATTGCAACATATATCAAACTCTGAAAAGGCACAGGACAAAGGAATTTCACGTGCAAGCCAAGTGAAAAGTTAGAACAAATTTTTAATGAGTCATTTAACTAAAAGAGCAAACCCGACAGTTACCGCCTTGGAACGTTCAGTCGGCAATATGGACTGACTGGGGTGCTTAAACCGGTTTCACAGAGCTCTAACCTCGCACTTCCTGATGGGTTTCTCAAATGCATGCTATGAAAAGAAAACTGATCTATTTTAATACAAACATGTTCAAGCGCTGATGTTTTCTTTTATAAGTTTTGACGAAAGTAGTGACGTCATTGAAAAATAATGCCCACATAGTTTAGAAAAGAAAGGGGTATTATTTTGATTAGAAAAACTAAACAAAAATGGTTGACTATAAGTGAAATTAACTATTTGAATCAAGAAAAAACATGACCAGAGAAGTCGGTCCCTTTTGCCGACTGACCATTCAAAGGTGGTAACTTTTGGTTTTGCTCTTTTTGTTAAATGGAACATCACAGATTTGTTCTTACTTTTACGGTTGGCAGGCATGTGAATTCCTTTGTCCGTGCCTTTTCAAATTTTGGTACATGCATAGATAGTTTCCACATCAGTGGAGATCCCTTATCTTGGCAGCCATCTTTGATGGCAACTTCAAGGGACTCTCAGAGGAATTGTATAGAAGCGTTTATTTTATTTTATTGTAATTTCTTCATTTGTCTTTCAAAAATTGAAAGCTATACACCATTGGAAAGCTTTCAAAATTCATACTTTATAAATACAATATTTTTAAAATTGATAAATGCACAAAGAATTAATACACAGACATAAATAAAATTATTGGCTCGTCCTTAAACAAAATGAACAGTTTATCTTCTTTGGTGTTATTTGTTCATTTTCCTTTTAAGCTATCAAAATATAGTTATGATATTTAAAATACTTCATAAAAGCTGTTAAATTTGATATAAAATTCAGTAAAATAGACTGAAAAA
The DNA here is from genome assembly GCA_007844125.1 of Sinonovacula constricta. Classification (NCBI taxonomy): domain Eukaryota; kingdom Metazoa; phylum Mollusca; class Bivalvia; order Cardiida; family Solecurtidae; genus Sinonovacula; species Sinonovacula constricta. Next base: position 30,251,849 of record CM017561.1, on the reverse strand, counting down.
ATAAGAACACAGTGTTGAGTTTAATACAACACATATTTCCAGATTTCGGCCTGCACTAGCTTCTGCCTTCAATGATGACTGCCTTAAACGGTCTTATTAGTGCCTATGACATCAAATGGAAACTATCTATATGTTGCAAAAATCATAGGACTGCCATATTTCCTTATTTATAATCTTACCGAAAATGAGCCCAAATATCGATTTTAGTTAGATAAACCCTTCTTTCACTTAACCTAAACGACAATTGATTTGCGCCAATTGAAGTTCGTCATAATCATAACATGTCAGATGCAAGAAAATGAAAGAAAGATTAGAGGATATAATATTAAATCAACAATCAATGAAGATTGCAAGCTAAGCCTCAATGGACCTAAGCAAAGAACATATGGAACGTAAAACTCTGCCTCAATGATACTTAATCGGCGCCCCTGGCTTAGTGGTAGATTTGTGGACTTGTAACTCATCTGACTTATTTGTGTCATAGGGTTGTATATTGAGTGAATAAGTTAGATAATTAGTAGATAATTAGTAAATAATTAGTAGATAATTAGTATACATTAACTCATTTAGATTTTATTCGATTTCAGTAGCGTCTTGGTAAACTTTTGTAGTCACTTTTTATATTGTTTACAGCAACGGGAAATCCGTGCAACTCGTTCCCGCCTTTCCTTTTTAACTAACCAATCAAATTCTTGTTTTCTTGGTGAACGGGATTTTTGCACCCAGGCTTGTCATTCAACTATTGACTGACCGCCTGGTCAATTGCACGTCTATATATATATATATATTATAAATATATATATTGTTACAGGTAAATATTATTTTATTATTATATCTATTCTCATTCATCATTTCATCATTCATTCTTGTTGTAAACCTTTTCGACGTCATTTTATAGTTTGATATTTGTTAAACTCTATTCAATGTGTATGTATAATTGTTAAATAATTAAAAACCACATCCGCCGCCATGTTGAATTCACCCATGCCAAGATATTTTACAGTATTGTACCTGTTATTAATTCATTATTGTTTGTATAATTCAACTATTGACTGACCGCCTGGTCAATTGCACGTCTATATATATATATTATTAATATATATATATTGTTACAGTTTCTTAATCCCAACCTCTCCGCTGACAACTGTGACATTTGCATCTCACCGCATAGGTTCGAGTCCCTTTCGGGGTGAAGGAAGTTATGTGGGAAGGTCTTCCGTCTGACCTGCGGTGCGCCGGTGGTTCTATACAGACACTTGTCTGCAGTCTTCCCAGTCAAATAGCTGGACGTCGATATAATGATTATTATTATATATCTAATAAATGTAACCAATCGACAATCTGCATTTGTACCACGTGACCGTCCAATATATTCCCGTATTGGATCCAAAAATATATATTCATTTCATATTGGACGGTTGGGTACATGTGCACTAAACGATACTAGTCTGGTTTCCGATTTCAATCTCTAACGAATTAAAGACCGGGAACCATGCGTGCATAAAGACGCTTGTTAGTATATGTTCAAAACTGCTTGTAAAGCGTCTAGCTGACCAGGAAGCGTTGTTGACAGATGAAGAAATTTCTGATTTTATCGACGGACAAAAGGCGAAAAACAGTGTAAATAAAACGAAATCAGATGTTGGAATATTTAAATAAACGAAAAATATAATAATAAGGTTATTATACATTTTACTGTACAATACGAAATATATTTGGACTCGTACACAGCTTGAAAAGTCATATATAGACCCGCCTTATCGGCTCGTCCAAATATATTCCCGTATTGTACAGTAAAATGTATAATAACCTATAATAATTGGTCGCTTAGATGTATTTCTAAATCAAACAAACATAACACGTTAACGAAAAAGCACTCCGCGAGCCTGGTTTCAATGAAATCGTTTTAATCACTACCATCTCAGGTAAACTCGCAAAATTTCATTACTTCAATTTGTAATATGCAAAGGCAATGGTTGCTTACAAATACTATTTAGAAAACATTATTGAATACATTTTTACAACGTAGTTCTCTCTCAGACAACACACAAACCAACACGAGCGCATCACAAGTAGCTCACACTCGCCACGCATGTTACATTGGCTCACACTTGCGCTCAACTAGTGACATACGTGCCTCATCACACCCAATCCAACTCATATACGTAATTACTATTCCTGTGGGTGTGCCTTCACTGGCATCCTAGCTTCACCCGTGTCAGTCACGCACATGACTGGCTGGCTCACTTGAGGAGTAAGTCATTCACCTCGCCACACGCGTGCCTGTTTTTTCCTAAACCTTAACTTTTCCCAGTAGACCCGCACTTCATCGTTTCCAACCAAAATTTGATAAGAAAAATTTCACCGGCTCCTGTCACAATTTAGCAGTGATTCATCCGAGGGCACCCTGTCTCAAGGGATAAGTTGGCACCTCTAAACATCGCGAATCAAGCGCCGCATCCCTAATTGCAATTCCACTAAGACGCCTGCGTGCTCTTCGAAATCGGAACACCTACAACCTAGGGTCTCCAACTAAACTCCCCCTCGGAAGTCGAACGACCAAGGGCAACAACACGTCTGAATTTCCATGGAAGCCTTGTCATCTTACATCTGCAGCCCCAGACAGCGTTGACAATATAAGGCTCCGTTCTCACGGACTGGCGCCGGTCTGGAGAGCGGCGCATCTTATGTTATGCATTATATGGGGACAATAGTGTAGTAGGCAGTAATGGTAAATCGCAGTTGTTCTGTGAGACTCTTCCAAAAGGAAAGAAACCCTTAGTATATTACTTTTAACGTGGTAGCTTGCAACAATAAGGTGAAGCTTGCAATTATAAACAAGATCAATGGCATGAATAGGAATTCGCAGCTGTTTGACGTCTTGTTTTGACAAAAGAACCAGTATTTGACAAAGTAAACAGTGCATCTTGTATTTAAAGTAGCAGTCAACAAGTAGGAAACATATGGTCTAGTTCCCAGCGGAGTTACGGTTCTTTACGCTCAAATATGTATGTTTAGTTTGCAGAATATGACTTTTCTGCAGCTTCCTGCGGCGCTTTGGATGTCTTACATCCGTGCTCTTTCTTGTCCCAGATTGACACGTTGTATGCTGGTGCATAGCAGACGGATAATCCAGTTTCACTACCCGATGATAATCCGGTGTAACTTTGGTTTAGAAGCAGTAGCTTACAATTTCTATAAAAGACGGACAATGAGTGTTGTTGTTTACGTAAATATATAAACGGGCGAAGCGAGTTTCTATCGAACGTAGACATCTGCACAAGCATACCTATCCGACTAACTCCACGTGACCCTAAAGTGTGACTTTCTTACCGAACTGGTAATTAACGGTTTCTACGAATATGTTAATTTCGGATTGCGTAAGGTCTGTCGTTGGAGAAATGCTGTCTATGGTAACGAATTCTTTTTTCCATATTTATCAATATTCCTATCCCTATTAAGTTATCATTTGTCTTGAATTCAAACCACCATTTGTTAATAAAACATTAATTATTTTACAGTTACACCCATGTCTCCAACTATCTCCAATCTGTCGACTATATCCAACAACCGTGAAGTCGTCATTGGTGTACAAGACACTCCGTTAACCATCCAGTGTGCATCCAAGGGAGGGATACCCGCCCCTACGCTAGCTTGGTACAGAGGCAACACGAGTATATCTCCACTGGCACAGTCACTTACAACAGACTCTGTAAATCAGCCAGATGGTACATACACGGTGACATTAATCTACAGGTTTACACCCAGTAGAACAGACGACATGACGCCATTTCTGTGTCGAGTGTTTTATCCTGGAGCTACAACTGGTGCTTCACCTGATCCGAGTCCTGCAGCTGCCCTTTTGTATCTCGACTGTAGGTTACAAACTCATTTCAATACATAGTTTTTACATCAGTGACAATCCCTTATCTTTGCGGCCATCTTTGATGGCAACTTCAAGGGATTTTCAGATGAATTGTATATAAGCTTAAATTTTATTTTCTTGTAATGTCCTCATTCGTGGTCCAAAAATTATTAGCTATAAACCGTTGGAAAGTTCTTAAAAGGTATATTTTTAAAATACAATATTTTTAAGATTGGTAAATACACAAAGACTTAATACACTGAAATATATAAAGTTATTGGCTCATTTTTAACAAAATGAACAGACTTTTTTTAGTTATATTTTTTTACCTTTAAAACTATCAGAGTATAGTTTTGATATTTAAAATACTTCATAAAAGCTGTTAAATTTGATTTAAAATTAAGTAAAATAGACTGAAAAATAAAAACACAGTGGTGACTTTAATACAGCACATGTTTCCAGATTTCGGCCTGCATTAGCTTCTGCCTTCAAAAACGGCTGCCTTAAACACCAAAACACAAAGTAAAACAACATGCCTGCCCTTAACGGTTTAGGTATTACACATTCTAACACTATCAATATTTTACGTCTATTAACAAAGAAGCATTCTGCCATGATAAAATAAACGATATATCACGTCATTAAGCGGAACTATTTTACTGCAGTAGAATATCTGTTCTTTCAACTTTCCCTACCAATTTTCGTATAGCAGACCAAGCTGACATATTGTGAAAAGTTGTTCTTAATAAATTAATTAATTATAAATAAATAAATAAATAAATAAATAAATAAATAAATAAATAAATATAAATAAATATAAATATAAATAAATAAATATAAATAAATAAATAAGTTACATAGGCAATTTTGTCGGTTGTTGATATTAAGAATTACCAGGAAGTACGCGGGGTAAATTAGAACAGCTAAAGGAAACAACCTAACAACATTGCGTAAATAGTAGTTCACATTGTAGTTCGCATTTGTGTCCCTTTTCAGTAAAAAAGTCTTGTAGAATGGAAACAGACTTAAAGTTTGCCTGACCTAACGCCTTTCTCGTTTAGATGCGTAATTTTTTTCACTCAGGCCTCTGAACTCGAAACCGCGTTATATTGGACGTTAGATTACACAAGCTTAAAATCTATTTCCTAATTTTACTTACAAAAATGTTTCTTATCAAATTTACATAGGCTTGAATTGTCTTTGTGATCTTTTACAAAAGCGATTACCGGCTCCAGGTACGGGAGGCCCCGGGTTCGATCCCGGGCCGCGACATACCAAAGTCGTTAAAAATGGTAGTGGTATAGCTCCCTTGCTAACGCTCATGCAAATATAAGGGTAGTTCCACGACTGGTTGGCCCCGTGTCAGGATAATGTGACTGGGTGTGGTATCATGCCAGGTGTTCACGGCATGCTATACACAGTGAAGGCAGCACTATATCTGCTTCAAGTGGACACCGTCTCCAGATAACTGAAATACTGTTGGTGGGACGATAAACCCAAAACAAACAAAGGTGATTACAGATCACTATATTGTCTGCTGAGAGATAGATTTAACTCACAGTAATATAATGTTTTGAAGGTACTAAAATGCACGTCCTTTAGCCAAGCAGAATACATTTCCTTTCTTTTATTCTGAATGAACGTCATCGGTGGCAATATATTATGTACTGGTAAATAGTCCAAGCCTCCACTATTCATTAATTAAGATGATTTAAACGTATTAACCTGTATGTTTTCTAAAATTCTGTAATTTCACGAAAATGGTGTTATAAGCATTTTGACCGCATTGAATTCATTGCATTGTATTTCCTACTAAAACATTTTAATTTTGTTGTGATGATTGGACACAGTAAAACCGGATAAGCCGACGGTATCGCAAAGCGGTGAGGCAGCGTCTGGAGGAAGTATGACCCTCCGATGCACATCAAGTAATGGCAGACCTGCTCCCAGCATCACGTGGTCCTACCAGAGCCAGTCTTTCACCCCTACCAATAACTTGAGCTATCATCCGACGTCGGAGACATATACCTCGGTGTCCGTGTTAAAGAGACCAGTCAATGCTACGGATAACGGACATATAGTCATATGTATGGTGTCACATACAGCAATTTCAGAACCCCTCAGTGCGGCCATCAATGTGGATGTCAAGTGTAAGGAAACTATGTCCACTTTTTATGTTATGCCTTTACAAGCTTTACATGCAACAGGTTGCTAAGATTTTCTACTTAAATATAAACATGTACATGTGCTCTAGTATGTGTAATATACGAGGTCTAGTTCAAACGTAATGTCGCAAATGCATTCTTATGTTGACTTTATAATGAGAAACACTGTTTTTATTCAGGGTAATCTATTTCGAAATTACAAAACATAATGCATAATGATGACACTATAACATATTTGTAACATTTTACTTACAATGCCTAACCGCCCATTTTGTTGTCATCCATAGTAATCCATTCCTGTTACAAATCATGACTTTATTCAAAACATGAGCAAAACAACAACAACAAGAAAACAAAAAAACAAACAAACAACAACACAAAAACAACAACAACAACAAATAAGTGTTTGTTACAATTAACTTTAGAATGATGTATGCTTTATTTTTGTGAATAAACTTTAATGCTTACTAACTCACCTCATTGTTGCTAAGGCATATAACTGTTATTCTTGCTATCATTTTTTCGATATCTTTTGTGTGGTGTTACTATAAATAGTCACAGTAGTAGTAGTCGTCTAAGCAGTATAAAATAGTAGAAGTAGCAGAAGTGGTAATAGTAGTAACAGTAGTTCAAGTAGGCGTACTATGACGTTTTTGCAGACCTATTAAATACGATATGAAATACATATATTTGTCTTTAAAAATTTGGGAAAATCTATAGAATTCCGGGTAATTCTGGATCATCCCTCGTATTTATCCTCCAAGGCCGTAGGCCTGAGTGGTTTATTTCTACTAAAAGATGCAGCCAAAATGTATGGCAGATAACAAAAGTACTTGTCTAATCGTAAATTATCTTAAACTCACACTCATCTTGTGGTTTATACGAGCGATGAACAAAATGTATTTGAATTTTCTTGATTTGAACTTTAATTAAGAGATAAATATGAAAATAATTATAGTCTTATTCCGCTTGATAATTCGACCATTCCAAATGAATTTGGTATACATTGGAGGAACACTTTTACGACAGAGATTCTTTGTATAACCATAGAATGGTTGCATGCCCCAGTCCAGTATAAATCGAATATGTTTATAATGCATAATATCTCAATATCTGTGATACATATCACCGTAAAATATCATCTTTCTTTGTCAAGTTGACGTCATCTGAAAAAAATGACGTCATTAGGAGTATGCTTCGAATAAAACGTTTTTTTTTTCAAACTTAGCAAAATCGTTAATGTCTAGTATGGCATTATCAGAACATACACAAATGTGTGCCGGTGATATGCAGTTCCTTTTACCTTATCTCACTTGAATTCTTCATATTCATTTTAAAGTATTATAAAAGAAATAGTTGTCTTTTGGTTTTACTATGTCAATGACTGCAGATCTACAGCGTGCTGCATTTATTAACGGTAAAATGTTCACATTCTTGACAATGTTCGTAAAGACGACAGAAGCGTTTAAAATTCTGAAGTGTTTGCAGTTAGTAAGTGACATTATACCTATTATTTTCTTTCTTTAACAAAGTTTAATAGACTTGTATAATGCACAGTAAGCTTATAATAATTAACAATGTCCTAAATTATTTGTACTTCACAGGGATTGATATCATTTTTGAAACAATATTTGTTAATCTGACTAAATTAATATTTAGAATGGCCCATAGAAAAAAAAATGCAATTTTATATGTTACCGGGTGCCCGTGAAAGTTAATTATTAAAACAATAAAATCTTGAGTTAATTCTCGTTAAACAGGAAGTGTTCTAATATATGTATCACATTATATGCGATGTATGTTTGATTTGTGTAGAAGACCGTATGCATGCTTAAATCATCCAATTAGAAACAGTGCAGTTATCATTTTATCGCATTCAGTCGGTCCCCAGTCAGACCCTGCGACCATATCAGGCAACAAGACAACACCAGCTACAGGAACCAATAAGATACGACTAAACTGTACTTCCGGCTCCTCAAACCCCGCCTCCAATATTACATGGTATAACGGATCAGAGGTAATTCTGCATACAGAAGGTTACACAAGATGGCCTGGGTACAACAATGGAGTGATATCATCTAACATCCTGACCATCATTCCGACCAGATATATGGACGGAAATAGGATCACATGTAGGACTGACAATGGTTATGGTTCTGCCAGCATTCACGTCGACCTAGATATTCTCTGTAAGTACGAGTTATTAACAATGAAGGCCATAAATACTCTGTTAGATGTTTCATTTTCTATTTTTGTTTTGATGACCCTTCAACTTTATTAACTCATGTGATACAACGTGATAGGTAAAAACTAGGGATGTTAACGAATATTCGAATATCAAGTTGCTATTCGAATAGAGACTTTTGGATTCGAATATTTTATCATTTTTATTCCACTTTTTTTAAGTTAGAAAGAACATTGAAAAGACATTTCTTTAGTTGATCGTAGTGTCCCCCAGCGACTTAAGACGCTTGCGATATGTGATCGCGCTCGCTCTAAGATAGAGGGGGTGGGTCATGTCTCCTGATAACGAATTGCCATCTGGTTAACAGCATGAAATCGCCTTACCGCGCACAGCTCCTTCTCTGCCCGCTTTCCCACTTAGACCCAGTCACATCACCCACATCACCATACAGCTTTGGAAACAGTTGCCAAAGTACAATAAACACACATGTCAGTTCAATGCTGCGGCAATTAGCTACAGCAATTACGTAACACTGACCCTACCCAGCTTCGGTCTTGATAGTGTGTAATAAATACATTATATAAGGCTATACTTATTGATAACAGTCCACCAGAAGCTGAAAACGTCTTTTGTTTTTGGAAAGCACAACTAGATCACTGTCAAACAAACTTTAATTGCAATCACTTTCTGTTTTTTTTGTCACTGGCATTCTTCACTGACAGTATTTTCTTGCAAATTACCGCTGACCAAGAAAAGAAACACCCCGTCTGGTCTTTTACTATAAACAGGATAATGGCGGATTCATAATATTGCCGTTTGTATTTCAAAAAGAAGAAATCGTCGTTTTAAAATTAAATGCTATGCTTAAATCAAAAATCTACCGCCGCTTCTGCATTAAGTAAGGCTAGCAATGTAACTTGTGGCCAGAAATAAACGTTTTACAAAGAATAAACACATTGAATGTAATGAAAAATTACCCTGTTATATGCCACTATGATATATATTCGTTCCGAATATTCGAATATGATTCGAATACACGTTCCGAATATTCGAATATCGTTTTGGGATTCGATTTACATCCCTACTAAAAACATGAAAAACTGCAAAACAAAACCTTAATTTTTCATATTTGATTATGTGTCTAGGACGGCCTATGGGTTATATCGGCCGAACTCGCTGCCAAAGCGGTGTTTAACCTTTTGCACCTCTGGGGCTTTCTTATGGAAAGTCGGTACAGCTAGACTCGTATTCACAACTACACGACAGAATGATTCTATACTGTTTCTAGATTTTTGAATAGAACAATAGTCGACATTACATTTATAATGAGCATTTTTGTAGGCATTAAAAGAAACAAAATAATTTATAAGTAATGAAATATATTCTTTTACGTGCATATTGAATACAATGGTTATAACCGTTAAGTACTCCTTGATAGGGTTTCATGCTGTTAATTAAGTATGTTTTAAAGTCATGTTACATACTTTGAAGTGTGATATATGCAATACTGTTCAACCTTCAGATGCTTGTCTGCTACACACCTTACCAAACGTCACAGCTATTGAAGGTGAACCAGACGTCACACTGAAATGCTCAGTGTCCAGTAAACCTCCTGCCAACTTCACATGGTATAAAGGAAACATGATTCTAGCCAATGGCAAGGGGTCGCTTATAAGCAACAGTTTCAGTTATGTGATACCTCGTGTTTACAGGACTTATGGGGGTAGCTATACATGCCGTGCTGGAAACAACGTTGGAAGTCCGGACTCAAAGAATGCCTACCTTATCGTGAAATGTTAGTTACAGTGAAGAAAAATAAAACACAAATAATAAAAATTGAAAAGTAAAGAGAATAAAACTTTGGATATTTATGCTTATTTATGTTTTAGCAACAATTCAATATTATTTTTATTTTTTTTATTAAAATACAATTATATTTCCAAAAATTCCACAATGCTCTGATATTATAGTGAAAAACACTGAATACTTCTGCTTCGGCAACGTGATATCTTGTAATGGGGTGTGGGTGGTCTAGTGGAGCAAATAGTGAGAGTTTTAACAGCCCAACATCCGTGGGCTCTTAACAAAGACAGAATGCGTGCTATGATAAGTTGATCTCCGATTGGTCAGCAGTTCAACGAAATGAGTTTATCATTCTTTCCCACTTCTTATAGATGTCACTTTCCATAATGGCGGTAATGGGTCGGCGAGATGTAAATCCAAAATTAAACAGTGGTGAATCGATAAACGATGTACGTTGACATTTAAACGATAATTCTAAATTGATACACATAACTTAAATGCGTAATATTTTAAAGACATGCGACCACATATAAAAATTATACTTGATCTGCCTTTCATGCAGAAACGTTGTCTGGATTTTGAATTAAACTGAGTTACGGCGGCTCATCATGATTGGCCTTATATTTATTCATTTTTTGACTGCATTATCAGATCCCCCTACGGTGACTGTGTCAGCCACAACATCTCCGTCATACACTGTAACCTGTACAGCAGAAGGTTTCCCAACAAATTTCACGTATCGGGACTGGTTGCAGATCTGGCCAGGATATGGTCCCGTTGCTACGATACCGTTTACTGGGACGACATTGACCTTGACTGATGTCACATACGAAAGGTCCGGCGTGTATATTTGTGACGCTAGTAATGGAGTTGGTGTGTACGGTACGGATGTGTCATACGTGACAGGAAATACGACGATTTTGATTGAAGGTAAATCATAATGTTCGTTTTACCGCTTCTTGAATGAAATTGTTTTGTTATTGGCGCCGCTCTTGAGAGCGGTGCCTTTTATGGAATGCATTTTTATGGGCACGATAGTGTTGCAGTCAATAACACGATGTCGCTGGTGTTTTCTGATGCCCTTTTCAGAGAAAAGCAAGAAAAGCATCGAGTGTTCCGGCTTTTAAACAGTGTAGCTTGCAGCAATAAATCTTAGCTTGCAATTAAAAAAAGTAGGCATTAACTCGCAGCCGTTTGGCGAAGTCTTAACAAAAGAAACAAAGTATGCCGATGGAAGCAATGTAGCTTGTAATTACAGATGTAGCCGACAACAAGGACGAATACAAAGAAGCAGATAATAACTAAAATATATTTTTGTAATGAATCGACGGTACATTTTGAGTTTATAGAAGACGGTTATCTTCTTGTTTACAGAGCATGCTCTCTACGATGACTCACATCCGTGCTCTTTCTTATATGTTAACCGGAATTTCATACCAGGTTATGCCACTAGAACTATCAATTAAATAAGATAATAACACACGTTTTTCTCTTAGTGCAATCTGTGTACATAAGGATGTACAAATAAAACATATACATATTATATATTATTTTATAATTGTTATGTTAAACACATAGTTTTAAAACCGTTATCAAAGTAAAATCATATAATCAAATCTTGATAAAGGTTTTGCACAAACTACTCTAATTAAACTATAAATTAATAAAAAGAAATTAAGAATCAGTACCGAATTGTGCAAAAATAAATTAACTATAAGAGAAGAAAATAGGTTTTCAGATAGCAATCAACACATTGTTTAGTTAAGGTACGTGTATGTTTACCGCTTCTGCGCATGCGTCTCCGGACGAAGCATGCATGTCTCTAGCTTCAAATGTTAAAACAGGGGTTCGGGGGCGATAGCCCCCGATATACGCTAAAATCAAACGTGAAACAATTGTGAAAACTGAACTATGCCAAATAAAACTCAACATTAACCAAAGAGCATTTTTATGTACCGGCAAAGTGCAATTGCCCCGTTACGTTTATAAATACTTATGTATGATATCTTTTCTTAAGCCAAATATCTTTATCATACCTAACGATAGATGTTTCAAAATATTGAACAAGCCTAAACTGTATTTTCATACCAACATCATACCTTCTGAAATAAGCGACTTAAAGTCCTTAGTCTGCTTGTAGTTAAGATTACCAAGTTTATTAAGCAAGTAAATGCTCAAACAAATGAAAGGGGGTACCGGACCTGGATTACAATCTGTAAAGCGTCGTATGCAGATTAGGGAGGCCCCGGGTTCGATCCCGGGTCGCGACATACCAAAGTCGTTAAAATGGTAGTGGTATAGCTCCCTTGCGAACGCTCAAACAAACATAAGGGTAGTTCCACGACTGGTTGGCCCGGAGTCAGAATAATGTGACTGGGTGTGGTATCATGCCAGGTGTTCATGGTATGCTATACACAGTAATGGCAGCACTATATCTTCTTAAACACCGTCTCCAGATAACTGAAATACTGTTGGTGGGATGATCAACCCAATAAACAAAATTAAAGGGTACTTCCACGACGACTTGACGGTCCGTTGTCAGAAGATAACGTGCCTAGGCGTGCAATATTGCCATGTGGCCACGCAATCTTTTTTACAATAACTGATTCAAGTGGAAAGCGTCTTTGTGTAAATGAAATATATTAGTGGGGCGATATATAAACTAATCTTTAAAAGGGAGAACAAACAATAAAGACAACATTAACTTATAATGCTCACTTCTGAAACACAACCTTTATTCCGGGCAGTTACATATATAAGACATTTAAAAGGTTAAAATGAATGTCCATAACAGTAAAATATACAAACAATAGAAAATACATAATGCTAAAATGGTGCTTAGCAGATTTTGTATGTATTAAAACATTATTTACTTTGACTCGTTAAATTTCAATTAGTCTGTTAATAAAAATGTCCTGCTCACTTGTTTTAATCTCATCGCAATGTGACATGCTTAGACATCTTTTACATACAACTATCCAATAAAATCGTTGACTTTATTTATGTAAATTTTAATTACCCATCAAAATCTATCAGAAATTACACATAACCTCTAATATGTGCTTTAACATCCATTGCTGATACAGCACCACCGGTCCTGACAGACCCATCTCCTGACGGTACAAGAGTTCGTGTTGCGGGAAGACTTGGCCAGAATGCCACCACGGAGATAAAGTACTGGTCCAACGTTAATGACACTATTGTCCAATGCTACAAACTTTTGGCAGGCTCTCGCAGGTCTTTCTCTAGCTGTTATGTTACGGAGACAGTAACCAAGGTTACGCTACGTGTATACCAGTATAGTTTGGTAGAGACCGGGACGTTGGCAGCAATTAAGATACCAATTTATATGGAGGAAGACTTGTCTGACTACGATGTAGTTGTTACTAACAGTGTCCAGGGGGAATCGGTTCTTGGAATCACCGTCATCCCACAAGGTATAACAAGCAGGAAAATTAACAACATGACATTTATCATGAGAAGTTCTGTTATCATTTCTTTCTAACGAGTCTCTCTGTTTGGCAAACTCTTAAAGGGACAGTCACGGATCATGTTTTATCTTCAAATGTGTTTGTTGTTGTTTTTACATATCCATTTTGCTGCAAGATTGTATACGAGGTTTTTTTACCTATTAGTGTCAAGCATAGTTTGTGCTTATTCAAGGTCCACCGTCGACACCGACGATAACTGACCTAACTTTCGTTGCTGGTCAAGTGAAACTGACAGTTGTTCCATGATTTCATGGGGAACTGAATCAAACAATTGTTGTACAGACCTCCATCGATCACAGAACGTGGCACAACATCTCTAGTATCAACGTGGGCAAGGGTCTTGGTTATACAACGCTTGCAATATCGAACCTACAACCCAACAATTTACACTACGTTCGTGCCTATGCGTTTAATTCTGAAGGGCAAAGTCAGAATTATTCTGCTGTTCTGAATGTCGCTGTAAAACAAGGTACAGTTTCTAAACAATTAGTAATCTGTGTCAGTAAATAAAGTAAAAAATACCCGAGGCATGTCACGTGTACATATACTTTTGTGTTTCATAAATTTCTGATTGTTTCTTAAATTTAAAAAAAATGATGTAAATGTCATTGTAACATTTTTAGATTGCATATAGGTAGCAATATAATCGTTCGACGAGTATAGGATTTCTGATACGCGTTAAAACGGCATGTACACAGTTTAGAGTTACGCATCCCTTGGAACGCTTATAGATTCCTTTTTTCTTAAAATATCACACTAATCAATCATCGAGGTAAATATATTAAATTTCTATATAACCAACCACAAAAGTTCTAAATGTGAAACTATTTTCCAACTCCACAAAGAACTCCGGTTTACATATAAACAAGTTCTTCTAAACACCATGTGGACATTATTTTTCAATGACGTCACTACCCTCGTCATAACTTGTCAAACAAAACATCAGCGCTTGGACACTTATTCAAATGGATCGGTTTTCTTTTCATTGCTTGAATTCGAGAAGCCCATCAGGAAGTGCGAGGTTAGAGCTCTGTAAAACAGGTTTAAGCACCCCAGTCGGTCCATATTGCCGACTGACTGTTCCAAGGCGGTAACTGTCGGGTTTGCTTTTATTGTTAAATGACTCATCACGGATTTGTTCTCACATTTACATTTTGTGTGCATGTGCATTCCATAGTCCTGTTTCTTTTCAATTTTTGTAAATGTTGCAATGCTCATAGGACTTTGTCATATAAAATTTATTGATTTTTACAACTACCATTTTCATGTCATTAATTACAATAGTTTTACGTTAACAACAAGAGAAGAACGTTATATACGGCCAACTCTCCTTGTATCACAAATGTTCTTTTCTTTTAGACGAGTGTACATATTGCTCAAGCATGAGCTCCTCGCTCGCTGTTTCTGTATCGACGACCGCATTTATTACAATCATCCTGGGTATCGTCGTCATTGTCATTGTCTGTAGAAGATTTCCGAACTTTATCATGCGAATCGTTCAACATACCTGTCCAGATGGTAAGATGTCACACACACAAACACGCACACACGCACGCACACACACACACATATAACTGTGTAACTGATGATTGAGCATGTTTCTTTTATTTCGCATTTTGCAACACTTGTGTTGGTGACAATATAGTTAACCATTTGTTTAAGAAGTAAAATCATCTCGATGTTCTTATTTTAATGCCATTCATTGCAAAACATTATCTCTGTCTTCTATTAGAAGCCATTTTGTGTCGCATTTCATCTGTCTTCTTCTCTTATGACGGTGCATGTATCTCATGTTTCTATACCACCTTTACACTCATCGGCTGTCCGTGACTCTAATTGCACGTGACAAAACAGAAACAAATAATTTCATTTCATTAAGACACTTCCTTTTTAAAGGTGGTATACGACAGTTTGGTCTAAATATTTATTCTCAAATAGCCAAATAAGTCATTGGTACCTGAAAAGGTCTTGCAAAATGTTGCTCATTGATGCCAACGATCTCTGTGAACAGTCAAGGATAAATCCCAACTCGTCATCGTCAAACAGGTGTTTCTTATCCGAGCAACGCTGCAAAGATAGTTATTTTTAAACATAGAAAACCACGTGACCACTTACTTTTATATTGTCATCCGGTTAATCCGCTCTGACGTCGATATCTATTTTTGCAGAGACCACAATTGCGCTTTTTCATAGAGTTGGAAAACCAGAACATTTAGATTTTCTCTTTCGCGGTTGGTACAGTCTAACAATAAAGTTGGTGTTTAAAATCATATTTATAACGACTAAATTATGGGTTTTTGCAAAATGTATGATCAAATTCCCCAAAGCGGGGGTTAGATATAGGCACGTTTATTTGATATAGGCAAACTGTCGGACAACACCTTTAATGAACATGTCATATTTTGTTTCTGGTTTTATGTACTTTTTGCTTAAATTATGTGTTGCTTGTTAAGTCACTTAATATTTGTTATTCACCGACATCATTTATTCACTTGTTTTCTCCATGCTTTTGGAGGAATTAGCTCATTAATACAGTTACGTGTATCTTTTTTTTCTCCTCCAGGTAACGTACCGAAGAGTAATAAAAAGTAAGTACGTATAAAATAATTTTAAAATTAACAGCATCCCCTATTTTACATTTACATTTTTTACATGTCTGTTTAATGAATATTTTACAATATCATAGTATTTCTGTAAAACGAACGAATGGTAATCAATAAAAAAGAAATTAATTTGATATTATATAGGTATAAGGCGGTTAGTGTAGGTCTAATATAAATCTTGCTCTACATGCCGTGCAAGTGCGATCATTGCACTGGAAAGTTAGAAATCTTCCAACTGCACAAGTGTTTGGTTCTTTCCAGTCAAATGTCTAGAACATTCCTAAATGTCCAAAACATTCCCTCTAGTCAAATGTCTGAGGCATTTATGCTGTGATGGTCATAAGTAAATCACAGCTAGGAAATTAAAGATATTAAATCATAACCATACTTTTCCCCATTTATATAAATTAACAGCTTTTCATATAGAACTATACAGGTTGTTAAAAAGGGTTCGTTTAACGTTTAGAAATGCAGTTATGCAGTCTCAATCTTCGAAAGAATCGGAAAGACAATTTGTCTACTCGACGCTTATGGCAGCAGGTATGTAACGTGTCAATCAGACATATTTTAATCACATAACCTACCACGCAAGAGTGACGTAACACTCATGCGTTATTTCTGGTAACACGCTCGTTAGTTATCGTAGTGTGACGTCATTAGGTAGGTATAGTGTATATGTATATGCCATTTCCTGATCACTTTGTTGTCGCCATTTGATGCATTTTGTGGGACAATTTCATGTTAATAAATAAAAACAACAACATTTTAGTCACGTTATAAATGAATTTGTTCCCTTTTTATGGAAAATGGTCGAGTAAAGAGTGAGACTAATTTTTATGCGGATTTTCCCAAACCGAATTACACATGTCAGGTCCGACTGCCATACTACAAAAAGATTATGCATTGTAAACAACAAACACCTGGTGTTTTGGTTATGTGATAAAGAGAATCTAATACTCGTGTTCATTAGATACTGAAAATAATAAACGAATTGGAAGAAATTATAAGAAACGAGGCTCTGTCGAGTTTCGTATAATTTTAGTATCTAATGAATACTCATCAGACACTCTATTTAACAGCTGTTCTTTCTTTAAATACATAATGATATAAGGACATGTATATATCTATTGAATATCATTTTTCCGTAATAAACTTTTTCGTTTAAACTATATTCCCTAAGTATACAGTATATATGTTCTATATCAAACATGTTTAATTAGATATGTAACCTGATTAATAAAAATTGCACCTTATTTTTACAGAAAACTCTACTAGAGGAGAATATCAGTAAGTAACAATTTATGTCGGATTTTAAATTTTGCCACGTTGATTTTTGTGACAAAATACTCCCGTTTTATGGACAGAAACAGGCAAAGGCGTGCCTGGGCTTACGCACTTACGCACGTGCGTACAGTTGCTTCCAAACATTTAAAGATAAAAACGTCAAAAAGTAAATAAAAATCGTACATAACCTGTGTTTGGCACTTGTTGTTAGCTGTTTCATTTTTTTAAATTAAAGTTTTTTAACCCTTTTCCAAATTCTACAAATACTTCTGCAATCCTACCTGACGTATCTCTGTCCCTTCCTGCTCGTTGTACTGTGACAGAGTTTCTCACCAAAATCCATCTACGGCGTTCTAAGGGAAAAAAATCCAGGAATAGTGCGTATACTCAAAGGTCGCCTAGGCACGCCCCTGACAGGTATAAATTGGGATAAAGTGAAGAGTAAAAAATAACCAAAATCGATATCAATCTGCCATGATATAAAACATGTAAGGCAGTAAAGGGGTTTTATGAAAGCATTTGATTAAATTCGGGAGTTATAAACTGAAAACCAAATAACTCTAATTAAAAACATAAACTATTTACAAGTTAATGACCTCAAACGATGAAAAGTGCAGTGAAGTCATGTATCAGAACTAAAATGTACATATTTTCTTAATAGCATGAAATAAAGTATTGAATGTAAGATAACAATCCAAAGCCAAAAGAATAAATGGTATTATTATTATAATTATTTTATTATTTATTATTATTATTATCCCTATTATTATTATTAATATTAATAATAATATTATTATTATAATTATTATTATTATTATTATTATTATTATTATGAAGCGAGTATAAATATAAGAATCCAAAAGTACAGTTACATTTATCCGATTATTTATATTTTATAAAGGCAAACACAATTTCGTTATACCTTAGATGAAACCAAAGCTAAGGCCATGGAGACTGCTCAATTTTTTTCTCACCTATTTAGGGCATGACTATACAAAATTGCGGCATTAAATAATTGCTTTAAGTCACCACGCTTATGTCGTCCCAGCGACCTGTTCGGTTATCGTGTACTTTGGAAGCATTGCAAGTTCTTAACTGTAAAACGGTCAATTGCAAACAAAAACAACAACACGAAAACATTATATTGAATGAGTTCCGTGTTGTAACAGCAATTATTTTTCTCATAAAATTGATAAAGAAGTCAGAAATGTAATGAGACATTTGGTTTTGATAATCTTAAATAAAATAATTCCATAAAATGCCTTACTGCATAAGTATTTTCATAGTTTTATTATATTTTGAAGCAATAAATGAAACTTTGGGTGGGAGTGGGGGTGAGTGAAGCTCCAACACCAGCTTGCTTTTACACGTTTCTTATATATATTTCTACCACGTGTATGTTATAACAAACATATTATAATAATTAATAATACGATTTAAGCATCTTATATGATCATAAATCATACAACAATGCCAACAAAGGATAATAACAATATAACAATAACTAACCACAATCTCACCTGACTAGGGTTCGAACCCGGGGGCTTGAGACTTATCGGCAAAGGCTCTACTAACTGAGCTAACCGGTCTGTTAGTTCCTAATTATTTCTTATACCATAATAAGATACCATTACTCATTGCGGTTTAATAAACTTAAAAATAATCAACTGCCTGAATAATGTTTATCTAAAATGTGTTTTAAGAATAAGTACAATTAGAAAACTACAATACAATATTCACAATACTTCCAAGGACTATGGGTCCTATGACTAACTAACTCACGCTCTTTGCTGTGATATTGCTGTAAGTAAGCAGTTCTGTAAATAAACACGCAATCCTATTATTGTGCAATAATTGTTATTAATTTAAAGTTTGTCGTCGCCGTAGTCAGTCGTTACCGTCTATTACATATTTTTAATGCCAAAACAATATAAATACCAGTGCTACAAGGAGACGGATAATCCAACCGCTGAGTCAAATACAACTCAACAACTCAAACTCCAATTCAAACAAGCCAAATGCAAACCATGTGAAACGATCCTTACCGTTTGACGACTGACCAGCGTGGTTCAGAATGGAATCAAGTGGTATAAAATAGACCAAATTTACTGACTGCACTAAGTTCAAAGTGAAAGTGATAACATTATTTAAAAAATGCTAAAATACCACTCTGCTTCATAAAATCATTGAGGTAAAATAATTGTGATAGCGTATTCCTTAATTAGTTTAATCTAAAATATTGTCAAGTGAAAAACTTGTTTCGAGCATTTAATATGAAAAAAGAAAACATAATATAAGAAATTCCACAGATATTTAAATCTGAACTTCCTCTAGATAAAACCAAACAGGATAAATGTAAAAGTGTCAAAAACACAGATACGACATATAAAAAACAAAAAGAAACACCAGCAGTTACCTCCTTTGTAATGGTTAGTCGGCTATTGGATCGACTGGGCTGCTTAAGCCAGGTTTCTGAAGAGCTCCAACCTCGCACGTTCTGACGTTTTTCAAAGAGTGTAAAACAATAATATGCTGTCAAAAAGAAACAAATAACAGCAAACACTGGCACCAAGAGTTAATATTGGTAAAGGTTTATTATATACAATCAAGATTACTCAGGTAGCAGCATATGTACAATATCTATAGAAGATAAAGGTCTCAGCAACCTAAAAGTTCCAAACAAGAGAGTGGGTTGAAATAAAACAATCCAAACGATGAATAGATAAGTAAGAAAAGGTCATAGAAAAATTTCCACATATATTTAAATTTAAACTACCTCTAGACAAAGGCAACAGGGTAAATGTAAATGTGACAAAAACACAGAGACGAGACAAAACACACAAAAAGAAAAAACATCAGTTTCCGCCTTGGAACCGTCAGTCGGCAAATTGACCGACTAGGACGCTTAAACCTGGTCTGTGGAGCGCTCCAACCTCGCACTTCCTGAAGGTTTTTATCAAACAGTGTAAATAAAAATATCCCGTCAAAGTGAAACAACTAACAGTAAGCACCTGCATTCGGAGTTAAAACAGATACAATGAACTTATAAACGTACAAAATATCTAGTAATAAAATAAACTATGAACATATGTACAGTATGTTCAGTAGATAAAAGCCTCGGCAACCTAAAATTTCCAAATGAGAGAGTAGTTTAAAATAAAACAGCCCAAGCGCTGATACATAATAAGAACAATTTAATGACGTCATACAATGCCAAGACGTCATGTGCCAAAAGTGTCACAGTTGGTTAAGGTTCCTGGCCGGGACGAGAACTTTTCATTTGGGGATGTTTTGGCGCAAACCTGCGGTGCATACAGACATAAGTCTGGGGTCTTCCTTAACTTATAATTAGCTGGACATCGGAAATATGACCAAATTGTGCCAGTATGTTATAAACACAAATAGACGTTCCTCATTTTTACCACCGAGAAGCAAGTCAAGCACTTAAGAGTTTTCTGGTTTATAATTTAGATTTTCTATATATTTTATATTGACATCTATTTACAAATGACGTTGTATATATGTGAAACTGTGAAATGTAAGTTTCGTCGATTGAGTGAAATCGAATAATTTTTTTTTCTTCTCTTAGTTGAATGTTATGAACGCTAGGTGGCGTTGTAAGCTATGCACGATGATTTCGTTTTGTATAAAACTTGTCATTAAGGTTTGGACAGTCGGGCGAGACGGACATAGTTAATTTTACTTTACAATTAAAAATCAAAGATGTCGGGCTTTGCAGATATGAGTAAAATATTGTGTATGAGTTAATATTATCTATATATGATTGTTATGATATGCAGTAGCCACTTAAGTTGATTGTATAACATACATGAATCATGTATAGCGACATCTGCTTTTCATTGAAGTGAAAAGAATTGTTGTTGTTTTGTTTTTGCCATATGAATATGCTTGTTTACGAATTATGTCAGTCGACTGCCCAGATGCTTACTCAAATACAGCAAAGTAATTTATAAAGTGTTTGTGTATTTCTTATTGGTTTGAGGACTATCCAGGTTGTTTGAAATGTTGAAAAGAATTTTAGGTCTACCGACTAGATTAACGTTAGTCGTGAATGGAGTGTTTTTAAGGAAATCTAATTACATTTAAAAACTTAGACGAATCAATAATTTATAGTTTATTTATACATATTTATAACTGCGTACCCAGCTGTTTTCAATTTAATTACTGAGACTGTTGATATAATAACTTATTTGCATGTTTTTAAGAGAGGCGGCTGCGACATACGAGTCCTTGAACCAGACCAGAAATCAGTCCGTTTATACCAGTCTCGAAGCAGCAGGTGCGAGATATATTTTATTGTGGTACTTTGTATCATAGGAACGTCCTACGGTCAGTAAAATACTTGAAAATTTATGTCAACCGTCGTTGTAATTTATTAAGATATTTCATTTTGTTATGACAATTAACATGGATATGTACATGTAGGTTCTGTTTCCATTACAATCTTTTTTCTATTAGAGAGTTATGTTGTATCTTTTTTAACTTTTCTATCAATTAATTATCAATTAGGTAAATCAAAGAGGCTATTACGTTTATGCTTTGTAGTTCTTCATTTTCGATCTTATATAATAATAATGCCAACATATTTATACCCTCTTTAATGACGTTTTATTAAAGTTAATCACCTATCACAAGTACATTTCATTTAGTCCGTGAAGTTGACAGCCTAGTAGTCTGGCAGCCTAAACTTACCGATTTATGTAAGAAATTTCGAATAAACGGCCCGAAATGCATTATAATCACTTTTTAAGGACTCTACAAGCTAATTTGCTATGAAATCAAGCTGGTGGAATTTGAAGAAGTCCTGCAACGGCCAAAAATGCATTATAATCACTTTCTGACGACAATACAAGCTTATACGATATGAAATGAACCTTAAACCCGTAAAAATTCACATTATCTCTAGGCTGCTGAAAGTGAAGCTAGCAGCCTGGCAGCCCGGCAGCTTAGTAGCTTAATATTATTATACAGTATTCATTGAAATAGTTGGTAAGACTATTGTGATATTCTCTTATTACAGCGGAACAAAGAAGCACATACGAAAACTTGAAGAGACAATGAATTATCCCCCGACGCTGATGAGGAATCAGAGTGTG
Source organism: Sinonovacula constricta (assembly GCA_007844125.1). Taxonomy (NCBI): domain Eukaryota; kingdom Metazoa; phylum Mollusca; class Bivalvia; order Cardiida; family Solecurtidae; genus Sinonovacula; species Sinonovacula constricta. Next base: position 30,229,336 of record CM017561.1, on the reverse strand, counting down.
TTTCATATTGTTAAAGGTGGTATTCGACAGTTTGCCAATATCTAACATATGTAACAATATCTGACCTTTGTTTGGGGGGATTTGCGCATAGTTTCTGTAAAAGAAAACACACATCATACTTTAGTCTAAGCTTTGACGATCTTCAAAAGTATCTCAATTTTAAGACAGAAAAACTCGCTAAATAACTCTTACATGTTCATTCTTTTCAAATCTATATATAAGAACGATTTTGGATTCCTGCTAAAACAGACATCGACGTCACAACGCATGGCGTGGACGAGCTAAAATATAAGTAGTCACGTGGTTTTCTTGGTTAAAAAATAGCTAACTGTGCAGCGTAGCTCAGATAGGAAATACATACTTGAAATGACGATTGTGACGATATGGTTCACTTTTCAGGCAGATGTAGGACACCAATATACAGCATTGTGCAAAAGTGTTCGGTTAACTATCGTATATGAAAATGTTTAATGAAAATATCTTTGGTCCAAACTGTTGGATACCACTTTTAACTCAATGAATTAGTATAAAGTCACATGCGAGGTCTGTATGTACAAAAAGCATTTCGCATAATTGCCGTGTTAATAAACGTTTTTGCTTGGTAACCTTGTACATATAGGTAGGTTTATATATCATACGGTCTGTTCACATGAATGATAGTTCCTATTTAAAAAGAAAGATGAAAACATGAATCTTATATTGCAATTTATAAAAATCATTTAAACATAATCCAATGTACTTATAGCACATAAGCTGAACTTATTATTATTTCGTCAGTCACACATAAAACAAATGATGTGGCATTTCCGATTCTTAACCTTGTTATATTTAAACATAACTGTTAACCTCGGTTTTTGGTACTTTTACATTCATTTGCCGAAAGAGAAACATATAGTGTACTTAAATATAACACTGAGTCAAATGGCCATACCAGGATTGCAAAACCTGGTGTTTAATACTTAGATAATATTTGGCATATATTTCTTTAGAAGTTGCACACTTATAATCAGTATATTTGTATAATATATACATATACATACAATATATATATATATATATATATATATATATATATATATATATATATATATATATATAATATAATACATATAAATATTATCATTGATTGAATGTATATAACAATCTCTAATGGACTAATTGGGACTCCTTCAAAACATGTAAAAAGCAAAACATACGGGTACCGTTAGATGCGTATACTGTTTTAATTCATGAGAAGTTTCATCACACCAAGATATTTATAAAATAACAAATATTAATCAACACACGCATAGCAACATATCTCTTCGCCTTGAACCTATAAATATGTACCAATCTTAATCGTACATAAACCTACATCTACCTTTTAAGCGCAGGTATTGGTCGAACTTGATAACAGAGAGGACACAAATTGAGTTTGTGGAAACTCAGGGGCAAATACAGCATGCAAGGAAAGTATATTTTCAGTAATATCCACTGATGTAAATACTTCTATACATAAGCTTCAACTAGTGTAGGAGTAAAGCTTGCATTAAATGCGGTTTAGAAGTTAACATACATGCATAAGATACACACTATTGAAACATTATTTAGAAATAAGGAAACGTGACAAATGAGAATTGCAATATATACCAAAATTTGAACAGGCATAGGCGAAAGGTAGTCACAGGCAAGGAAATTTTAAAGTAAGAACAAATCAGTGATGAGCCATTAAACAAATAGAGCAACGCTAGCGGTTACCGCCTTGGAGCGGTCAGTCGACAAAAGGGACCGATTGTACATCATGTCCAGATGGACTTGAAGATCCAAATTCCAATGTCCATCAAAGGAAAATGCGTGTAACAATCCGTATAGGATGAATTAAATTATACAATAGTTTACATGCACGGGGAGATTTTTTATGACTGCCACACTGCACAGATAACATTGTTGTAATTATGAATAAGGAAATTTGACAAAGGCCTATGGGCATTGCAATATCTGCCAAAAGGCACAGGATATGCAACCCAAATGTAAAAGTAAGAACCAATCTGTTATCAAACAAATACAGCAGCCCCAATAGTTACCGCCGCCTTAGAATGGTCAGTCGGTAATAGGGACCGACCGGGGAACTTAAACCGGTTTTTGGATAACCACGCATTTCCTAAACGGTTTCTAAAATGCAAGCAATGAAAATAATACAGATCTCTTTTAATAAAAGCTGTCTAAGCGCTGACATTTTCTTTAATAAATTAATGACGTCGTTAAGAGAATGGAGTGACTGAACTGAAAAATAATGCCCACATGGTATCTAGAAAAGAGACAGAGATAAGTATTATTTCTATTAGAAGAACTACACAGAATTTTCGACTGTAAATGGAATTAAACTTTCGAATTAAGAAATAATGACCTGAGAAGAAGCGTAAACGGTTGTAGCATCCTGTTCTTGTGTAGTAGAATTGAGGAACAATACTCAAATGTCAAACTTTAAAGGAAAATACACGTAACAAACTAACAATCCTTATAAGATGCATTAAGTATTGAGGTATTCACATGAAAGGCAAATGTAAAAGTAAGAACACATATGTGATGAGCCATTATACAAATAGGGGAAACGCAACAGTTACCGCAATGGAGCGGTCAGTTGGCAAAAGGGACCGACTGTGGTGCTTAAACCGGTTTTAAAGAGACGTATATGAGAATGCATATAAATAAAAAAAAATCAATATAAAGTATTATAAAAAAAACAAAGCCTGCGATATGTTCTTTGTATTGGTAATACATAATACAATGATTGAAATTTCACACAAAGAACATGCAAAGGAAACATGAGATATATCATCAGAACAATATATAGATAGTTTCCACATCAGTGAAAATCCCTCATCTTGGCGGCCATCTTTGATGGCAACTTCAAAGGATTTTGAGATGAATTGTATAGAAGCGTAAATTTTATTTTCTTGTAATTTCTTCATTTGTGGTCCAAAAGCTTTTCACCATTAGAAAGCTCTTGAAATTCATATTATTATAATACAATATTATAATACAATATTTTTTTTTAAATTGTTAAATTCACAAAGAATTAATAAACAGAAATAAATACAACTTTTGGCATACATTAAACAAAATGAACAGTGTATCTTTTTGGTTTTATTTTTGTTATCTTTTAAACTATTAAAACATAATTTTGATATTTAAAATACTTCATAAAAGCTGATAAATTTGGTAAAATAGACAGTAAAATAAAAACACAGTGATGAGCTTAACACAGCACATATTTCCAGATTTCGGCCTGCATTAGCATCTGCCTTCCAAGATGGCTGCCTTGAACTGTCTCATTAGTGCCTATGACATCACATTGAAACCATCTATTAATAAAATGCATATCCTATAAACTACACAATGAATAATATCATCGTCGGAGCCCACGGCTAGTGAATACGTTTCACTCCAATCATACACTGGGGATTTTTATCTACGATATCGCGAGAGTTAAATTTGGATAGATATCAGCCAATCAAAACAACGCTTATATTTCCGCTATTCGTACGTGTGGAGGTAGCTAAGTATCTGGAAACCTGAATTCTCTTTGCATTGATGACGTCATTTTGGAAGGAAAGCTCAAACAATGAAAGAACGAGCTTTATCATTGGACTGAAATGTTCATTTTGATTATGAAGCGAAAAGTGAACTAAATATCCCACGGGCTATGAATGAAGAGTAATGGAAAGGATCGGTCGTGGGTGTCTGACGATGAAGTTATCTCTATTTAGGAGCTTTTTGTATTTGTGTTGTTCCTTTCACTGACGGAAATTAACAGAACCAGCAGTTTCGCGGAGCGAGTAAGTTAGATGGTAAAGGAAGGAAAACACAAAACACCGTCACCAAAATATTGCTGTACTTTTCCAATGACGGTTTTAAATGGTGTCAATATTACCAGAAAACTTCGTATTCGATAAATGGATAATAATGTAGTATGCTAGCCTGTGTATAAAAAAACGATATCCAAGGAAGAAGTCTTCTGCCAGACCGGGACCACGCGCCGAGAGGCTGAACTTTCAAAAGGAGCTATAACACTGTATCAAATACGCCAAGAGTATCGGTATAGGTCTTCCTGCCTTTAATGAAAGTTGGATATATACAGCAATTGTTCCCTATTCTTATTTACAAACAACTCTATTTAATATTTTGTTCTCTAATTTAAAGGTGGTGTCCGACAGTTTGGACAAAATATTTTTTTCTCAAATAATAAAAATAAGTCATTGTTACCTGAAAAGGCCCTGCAAAATGCTGTCCATTGATGCCAAATATCGATGTGAAAAGCGTATTTCCTATCCAAGCCACGCTGCACAGTTAGCTATTTTTAAACTAAGAAAACCACGTGACCAGTTACTTTTGAGATCATCTTGCATGAACATCCCGGTAATCAGCTCTGACGTTGTTTTCTATTTTTCCCATCGTACTTATTTATAGCTTTTTAAATAGTGGACATTTTAAGCGATATATTTCACGATTTGTACTGACTGTCAGCTAAAGGATAAAATGACACTCTGTTTCCACTTGACAATAATTATAAGTATTACATTTTTTCTAGGTATATTGTCACAGCTTTCGTTTTCTTTTCTTTCTTATGTGATCCCAGTTTTACATTAATCAATGCATATTATAATTTTGTCTCGAATATTATATCGATGTTAGGTTCTAGGTTAAACGAATCTTTAATAAAGCAAAAGTTTCAACTCTTGGGGAATCATTAATGTTCAGCCGCCAACCTTGCTTATATGTGTCTTTTAGTTTTTTCTGGTAAGCCCAGAATTCAGCTAGTCCTATTTTTTCCACTCCGACTTGATAACATACTTCCGCATTATCGCTTAACATTTAATATGCTTGGTATTAAATAGTATACTGTTTGAGGTTCACCAGTCTGATCCAGTATTTAATCAGAAGTATTCTTCTTCCTATAAAAAAGATGGGTTCTTCCCAATTCTCCGTAAATAGCATTTAGATTTGTTGACAGTTTAACACCTCAGGTACTTCTGCAAAAGGTATGTTTGTGAACTCCAGCCGTCATACTGTAGTATATGGCATTTCATTAATAAGTTTGAATACTGGACCTGGTAGCGCAATCGGTAGAGCGTTGGCTTCGGAAGGTCCCGGGTTCGATCCCGGGCCGCTATATACCAAGTCGTAAAAATGGTAGTGGTGTTCACGGCATGCTATACACAGTGAGGGCAGCACTATATCTGCTTCAAGTGGACACCGTCTCCAGATAACTGAAATACTACTGGTGGGATAATAAACCCAATAAACAAGCAATAATAAGTTTGACAATTTTCTAAATGGTATACCCTACTGGATTGGTTTGCTTATTAAAATAATAATGCATATTAAAATATTGTAAGTTTTAAATTACAACTATGTCAGCAGAACATTATGCTGGTAGTCGGAGCCAATGAAATCAGGTCCAGAACACCATCCGAGATTGTTGATGATATTAGCTCTGAGGAAGGATAGCACGAACAAGGAGGAAGAGAAGATGAAGAACGTTACAAGGAAAGAAGAAAAGAGGAGGAACGACACTAAAATGAGGGAGAAAAATATACATGTAAATGTTCTGAAACACTATCAGCAAGGCAACCGCTTAAACAAATAAATTAATAAATTAAAAATTTAAACATAAAAAAACGTCGACTCCAGTGACAAGTGTTGACTGTAATTTAAAAATCGTAAATCAACGGACAATATAAAGCAAACATAAAAAAAGAAAGAAAGAAAGTCAAGTTTGAAATGGCGAATAACATTTTAACAATGATGGAAAAAAATGCTGAAGATGAAATTGACGTCCGAATACATAATACGAAATTTGATTAGGTCCTTCAATGATAACAAACCTTTCTTTAAAGCACTGGTTCATTGATAGAGTGAATAATTTTGTACAAGACTTTTTAAAAAAAAACTTCACACTGTTAGCATATTACAAAATACTTGTACACATTTTAAACAAATTTGACAAAAAGAGTTTAATATCAAACTCTAACAAATCAAGAAACACGGAGTTGGCAATTTTTTTAACAGAAACAACCATTGGTCCATATAGATCTAAAGGGCCCCGTTTACCTTCAAGACAGTTTGAAAACAGTAGATCATTTAATGCAAATGTTACTATCAATCTTGTCATATATACAACATTGACTTCTATCATTTAATTGTAACATTTCCAAGGATCACCAGAAACAACATAATCTACGTGTGGGGTTTTTGCTAGTGCATATTTAACTGAATTAATATTAAATGACTTAAAAGTAAATATTGTGCCACAATATTTACAGTTCCCTCTATTCTCTCTATGCGAGAACACCTATTACAACGTGTAGAATCAAATACAATGGTATGTTTTTCAAAATATAAACAAAATTCTAATCATGCATTGCAAAGACTCTAAAAGTATCACAATCAAATGTTACTGCACCTGAAAGTTAATTAATATTATTAGTAACATGATACAATGTTCAAACAAATTTTGCCAGAAGTAGTATTATTTTTTCCTGCATTATAAGCATAAAGGCAAGTGGATTTGCTTTAAGTACACTAGCTTATTAATAAGACACAGGCGCGTATCTGGGTTATTTTCTGAAGTTACGCAATATTACAAGGGAAATAACCTCTGTAGTAATCATTTTGAACATATTCGGTTCTTTTCTAATGAATAACAGGTAAAATGCGGACATGCGAGGAACTTAACGCAAAATATGAACGACTAAAGTCCTGATGTGTATAAGTTTAATAATTTTAAAACTTTTCAACTTAATTGGTGTGGTAATAAGATTTTATAACATAGAAACTACGGAAATAAAATATATCATTCCTAACCTTGGTTAGGCACCGACTTTTTTTAGTGTTTTAGGCACTTTTAGATTTACGATTTTTCGAACGTAGGTTACGCACGTGCGTAAAATGCGTAATGACAGAAATGCACCTGAATAAGACACGTGTGAAAAATTGAACAGGTGAATGTTGTTGTTTTTATCTAATTATTACTAACTTATCGACTCTTATCGTCAATATTTTGTGTAATGTAATTACATTTTGAGTTTACCTCTTAATTTATCACTTTGTTGTAAAAGTTGCTGTAATAAAATACTTTAACCGCAATGTCTTTGTTCATGAAAAAAGTAAATTTTATCTTTCTTTTCTTATTTTTTAAATTGATGTTTAGGAACATTATTTTAAGCTTGCATGATCTAATGCCCAATATGTCACGGTTTCGAATTCAGACGCGTATTAATTTAATCATGGATGTCGTAGGTCTGAGTAATAAAATTTACACATCTTAACTCGAAACCGTGATATGTTGGGTGTTAGATCACACAAATTTAAAATCTATTTCCATTCTAACACATTCTACAAGAAATGTTGACTGTGAAGGGACTCAAATGCGAACTACAATGCGAACTACAATTCACGCAATGCCGTTAGGTTGTCTCCCTTGTTTGGCTGTTCTATTTTATCCCGCGTACTTCCTTTTTCTTTTCTTTTTTTTATATTTCTTTCTAGAAGAATATGATCAACAACCGATGAAATTGCATATTTTTCATAATTTAATACATATATTATGAGTGAAACAAAACCGTTATTTTCCCAGATAGGGTAAAGTTTCAGGCGAAGGCCATGTGAACGAAAAGAGCAACTTATCGAAATAAGCAAGCTGGGTCAACAAAAACGAAAATGGGTATATATATATAGGGGTAGTAAAAGGAACAGCTATTCTATTGCAGTAAATAAAAATAGTCCCGATTCATGCCGTGATATATTGTTAATTCTATTATGGCAGAATGCTTCTTTGTTTATAGAGGAAAAATATTAATATGTTAGAATAATCAATTGTTGATGTTATCCATCGTTATTTTTTCTTATCATTGTGAAAAAATGAATAAAAATTTGAAATATTAATGCTTTGTTTGAATTTATTTTTATATTGTGTAAGTAAATAAAACACATAAATTATATAAGGTAAATATAAACATTGCAATAAAAAACCACTAAATTATCGGAATGGGACAGTCATATAACAGTATTATGAATTCAGTGTAGATTAAATTTCCGAAATAGGGTAGAAAACTACGCACCAGTCTGGTGTCTAAACTCATCTACACATGCATGAGAAGATTTAAGGTTTTGCTGATGCAGCGAGGAGCACAGCAATGGCTTTCTACCAGCAATAGAAGGTGTATACGCATCAACAGGACCCGCACAACGCTAATACAAAGTACTCCTGGAAGACCTCCCTATATACGAAATGGACAGCTTTGTACACCTGAGCATTATTGTCAACAAGACAGGACGTGCTGACGAAGATATCAATGTCCGAATTGGTAAAATTGGTATGACTTTAATTCTCTCAAGATCACATGGAACAAGTAGTAGTAGTAGTAGTAGTAGTAGTAGTAGTAGTAGTAGTAGTAGTAGTAGTAGTAGTAGTAGTAGTAGTAGTAATCGTCGTTGTCGTCATCGTAGTAGTAGTAGTAGTAGTAGTAGTAGTAGTAGTAGTAGTAGTAGTAGTAGTAGAAGAAGAAGTCGTAGAAGTAGTAATCGTCGTCGTCGTCGTAGTAGTAGTAGAAATCGCCGTTGTCGTCGTCGAGGTAGTAGTAGTAGTCGTAGTAGTATTAGTCGTAGTATCTATCTATCTATCTATCTATAACTGGTTTATTTAAGGGTCAGCACATACATTCGTATTTTATCGTGACCCCGTCATACTGCCCTAGTATGACTTAAAGATAGTTTGACCAATGTGCCTAAAGGTGGGCTCCTATCAGGTATCCAATTTCGGTTACCTACTTATATAGCTAATAAGCTTAGAAAGGTTGGGTGTTTTCGTATTTTCGTCCTAGTATAAGGTGAGTGATTGAGTTTGTGAATTTCACTGCCTAACTTTTTGCCCTTAGCTCACCTTATGGTTATACGGCATAGGACCCTTTTCTCACCCTAATGTGGGGTGTTTATTTCTGTTGGCTTTTGTATTTATAAGGTTTGGTTACTAGGTTGACATCTTCCAACTTATTGAAACGAAATTGTTATTGGAAGGGGTCTTCCTATATCCATTTCCTTTTTTTGTTATTGATTATGGGTGGGGGTAGAGTTTTAAGTGATTGGGGGTCCTGTGCCTGTTTAACCGAGTATTTATGTCTGGACGACCGAAGCCCGACCGCCCCTAAACCATTCACCTTATTGTACATGTATGTACATACAAGGAGAAAGTCCTCGGCTATGGCAGGAAAGAGAGTAAAACGTTCATGTTTACCTAGAGAGATTTTTTGTATATTATGAACGCTTTACTCTATGCTGAAAAGAAAGTACATGGGTTAGTTAATACAGTAATATAGGTAATGTATTTACATCCAGTGGGGATTTTTTTTTATTTTTGTATATGTTTTTTTCCACTGATAATGTTAGTGCAGTAACAAGGTTGTGCAGGGGAGGGGGCGGTGCGGTTTTTCTATTTTATTTACATTTCGTTTACCTGGTTTCCCCTACTTTTTACTGTCGGTGCGCATGCGCCTCCGCCCTTGAGGGGGGATTACCGACTCTTGGTTTTGGTTTCCTATTTGTTCTTAAGCGGGTGCCTTTGTTTTTACGGGGCCCTTAAGGGGCCACCGTATATTCAGCGGCCCTTATTCTAGTCTTTCATTACAGTTCTGTATGGTACAGTGGGTACTATTTGTTTTTGTTCGGTGGGTTCATTGGGTGCCTTTGTTTTTACGGGTCTTTAGGAGTCCGCCGTTTATTCAGCTACCCTCCACCTACTGGTTTAATGGCTTCATTCTTACCGTAACCTACTGTTCCTGTCTAGATGACGTTGATGTAGTCAATTTCTTCCAAGTACTCAAACAATGCTTTTTTAATCCTGTCTGCTATTGAATTTGGTGGAAAGAGTAGAATATTGGTGTTAATGTTTGTTAACCCTAGTTCTATAAGCATTGTTTTTTCTAGTCTTCTACGAGCTGTGGTGTGTTGTTTGCATATGAATATTATGTGGTGAAAAGATTCTGTTTGGTTACAGTGCGGGCAGTTTCGTGGTTAGTAGTAGTAGAAGAAGTCGTAGTAGTAGTAATCGTCGTCGTCGTCGTCGTAGTAGTAGTAATCGCCGTTGTTGTCGTCGAGGTAGTAGTATTAGTCGTATTAGTAGTAGTATTAGTCGTAGTAGTAGTTATAGTTGTAGTAGTAGTCGTCGTAGTCGTAGTAGTAGTAGTCGCCGTCGTTATAGTAAATGTCATCACCACCGTCGTCGTCGTCGTCCTTGTAGTTGTTGTAGTAGTAGTCGTCGTCGTAGTAGTAGTAGAAGTAGTAGTCGTCTTCATCGTCGTCGTTGTGGTAGTAGTAGTAGTAGTAGTAGTAGTAGTAGTAGTAGTAGTAGTAGTAGTAGTAGTAGAAGTAATACTAGTAGTCGTTTCGTCGACGTTGTCGTAGTAGTAGTAGTAGTAGTAGTAGGAGGAGGAGAAGCAGCAGTAGTAGTAGTGGTGGTGGTGGTAGTAGTAGAAGCAGCAGTAGTAGTAGTAGTGGTAGTAGTAGTAGTAATAGTAGTAGTAGTAGTAGTAGTAGTAGTAGTAGTAGTAGTAGTAGTAGTAGTTGTAGAAGTAATAGAAGTACTAGTGGTAGTTGTCGAATTTTCATCATTTATATCTACATGTCTATTTTTTATACGTGTATATTGATAAACTTTGTTTAACAAGAGCAAGTACATTTTACAGTTTTCAAATGAGAATATTGAACGAAAATTCTACATGTATTATCGCAGCAGACAGCTAAAAGGTGGTGTACGACAGTTTGCCTATATCTAATATGTGCAACAGTATAGAACCTCTGTTTGGGGTATTGGTCAATAAATTCTTTAGGAAAAAAAAATCAAACTCTAGTGTAAGATTTTGATGGTTTTCAGCATAATCTCAAGTTTAGGGCAGTAAAACTCGTTATTCAACACTTAAAATGTTCATTTTTCCAAATCTATAAATACGAACGATTGGGATTCCTGCTAAAAACAGACATCGACGTCACATAGGACGTGGATGAGCTAAAACGTAAGTGGTCGCGTCGTTTTCTTAGTTTAAAAATAGCTAACTGTGCTGCGTAGCTCAGATAGGAAATATTTGAAATGACGAGTGTGACGTCATGGTTCACTTTTCAGACAGCTGCAGAACATCACTAAACAGCATTTTGCGAGATTCTTTTCAGGTAACAATAGTTTATAATGATGTTTTATAAAAATATTTTTGATACAAAATGTCGGTTACTACCTTTAAGACAAAACATTGGTTTATGCAGAAGTTAGGCTTACAGTTCTCTAAACAGGGTTAAGGTTTTGTAGATTGTATTTGATATAGACAAACTGTCGGATACAATTTTCTTCCTGTATATATCCTTTCATCGTTTTTAAGTGCTTGCCAAATAACTGTATGTGTACGTAATTTAACCTATAATACTGCTGCTTATTGTCGCAAATAATGCAGATCTTATTCAGTATCTCCTAATATGATGTTAGAGATCTGAATAGCCCCCCCCCCCCCCCCCCCCCATCACCCACTCCATCAACCAGATAAAAGAGAATAGCTGTGATAACACATACAGGTAAATTAAAAAATACTAAGTTTTTACAGTTAATTTTGACTGTTGACTGCTTGTCGAAGTTAGGGCCCCTTACTGTGTATGTATAACCAGTATTTCGTGTTTGTATACTTTCTTTCAAATTGTATGCAGGTAATTTGAACTTGGAAGCCATGCAGTCTTTGAAGGTGACTTCACCTTGTAATAATGTTACGTCTTTGTATGTAGACTCCACGCTGAAGACTATAAATTTTGTAAGCAGTATTATGATTGACCAATTCTTGTTCCATAAGACGAAAGAACATTTACCAATAAACGCACGGTCGACGAATGTAGTAAAACGGAATAGTCGAGCGTTGATATCCGACGATGCAATTTTTACACATATAGATGCAGGACAATAAACAGCATTTCGCGGGGTCCTTTCGTGTGTTGAAAATGTATATGGTTGTTTGAGAAAACAAAATCTGTTCCAAATAGTCGGAAACCATCTTTAAGGGTTTACTGGACATAAGATGAATGAGGTCATTACAATCCGGAACCTTAGCAATCAGGATACACTTCGATGAGTAGGAAGATAAATGTACAATTCGGTTCACCAATTGGTAGAAGTAAAATGAGTGGGGGAGGGTCAAGAACAACATTTCCATTGTTGGTGATATATATATAACATATACATAATGATATATCTTCCAGATGAATTGCGGTGCGCCGTTGGTTCTACCTGGACATGTGTCTGAGGTCTTCCTCCACCAAAAGCTGGACATTGCTATAATGATCACAAATGGTCGATGCAATCTGGGGTTTTAGATTTGCCGGCATTTTTGCCGATACAGTGCAGCGACATTTCTATCATTATAGCACAGGTGCATTTATGAGGTACCCAGGGACTGAACCCGGCTTGTCCATTATACTGACACCGATGAGTCAGGCGTAATGCTGTTCTCTTAGGGGTTTGAAACCACGACCTCCCAATCCGCAAGCCGACGCTCTACCAATTGAGCTATTGCGACCGGTCTCACTGCAATGTATTTCAAAACCAAAACATAACAAACTCACAAACATAATGATATATGTATATGTGCTACGCTTTTAAGCTGAAATGAACGTTGAATAGCAATTCAGTTTCTAACGTAAGGGTCAATTCTGAATGTGTCTTCAATATGACTTTCTTTATTACACTTGCATCGTACCAGTGTTAAGAAAGTGTTAGCTCAAAAAACATTTTCACAAAGATTCAATCATATGTAAGTATCTAAATATTTATGTATAAGGTTGAGAACACAAAAATTCAATCACTATCTTCCTTTTTTATACACATTTTCTTAAAAACGTTCAATTGGCATAATGGCATGTCACATATATGATTTAATAATATAAGTATTGTGAAAGTATTCTAAAGGACCATTAGTCATTTAATGTTGAACATTTTACTTCCGAGGTTAAACAGCCACGGCTCCCTGCTTGTATGACCGATTTTCATTTTGTGGCAAAGAAGAAAAGATATCTGGTGAAGTTTGCCTTAACCATTTACCACATCAACAAATGTAAAACGAGGAAACTATACTTCTAAAAGGTCTCCATGCCACATCGTACACTTAAAACTTCAAAAACACATTGCCCATACTTGACCATTTTGTTAAAATCTACGTTTTTTTTTTATCTTTGTAATAAATATCTAAGTTTGTAACGATTGAGGCACGATTTACACTGCACGTAACGTTGGTTTGCTAAATAAACTTCCCGGTTTATAAATGGACATACTTCACGGCGTTGGTAAACTTCTTGCTGCATTCGAGCATATCGTAGGCTATAGGTGTGGGAATGTGATCTTACAGGAACGTATTCAACATATCAAGTTACCCAGGCTTATATAAATTCATTTTAATTTCACATACAATCGCGGTAACATCCGCTGAACAACGCGTGTGTATGTCTCATTCTTGATCCGGATTGTGCAATACACCATTGGGTCACGAAAAGTTGGTAGGTGGCTGACGTGCATTTTATTTCGGCAAATTTATGTAGACTGATAGTAAATTTGCATATGTAATAGTATGTATTGTAACGTTAGGCATACGCTTGCAAGTGACTGTTGAAATACTTTCTGTGTCTTATACACGCATGAAAATATGTATATTTCACTCAGCACTTTGTCGTACATTTGGTGTCTTATACACGCATGGAGACATGTATGTTTCATTCAGCACTCTGTCGTACGTTTGGTGTCTTATACACGCATGAAAATATGTATATTTCACTCAGCACTTTGTCGTACATTTGGTGTCTTATACACGCATGGAGACATGTATGTTTCACTCAGCACTCTGTCGTACATTTGGTGTCTTATACACGCATGAAAAAATGTATATTTTACTCAGCACTTTGTCGTACATTTGGTGTCTTATACACGCATGGAGACATGTATGTTTCACTCAGCACTCTGTCGTACGTTTGGTGTCTTATACACGCATGAAAATATGTATATTTCACTCAGCACTTTGTCGTACATTTGGTGTCTTATACACGCATGGAGACATGTATGTTTCACTCAGCACTCTGTCGTACATTTGGTGTCTTATACACGCATGGAGACATGTATGTTTCACTCAGCACTCTGTCGTACATTTGGTGTCTTATACACGCATGGAGACATGTATGTTTCACTCAGCACTCTGTCGTACGTTTGGTGTCTTATACACGCATGAAAATATGTATATTTCACTCAGCACTTTGTAGTACGTTTGGTGTCTTATACACGCATGAAAATATGTATATTTCACTCAGCACTTTGTCGTACGTTTGGTGTTTTATACACGCATGAAAATATGTATATTTCACTCAGCACTCTGTCGTACATTCGGTGTCTTATACACGCATGGAAATATGTATGTTTCACTCAGCACTTTGTCGAACATTTGGTGTCTTATACACGCATGGAAATATGTATGTTTCACTCAGCACTCTGTCGTACGTTCGGTGTCTTATTCACGCATGGAGACATGTATGTTTCACTCAACAGTTTGTCGTTCATTCGGTGTCTTATACACGCATAGAAATATGTATGTTTCACTCAGCACTCTGTCGTACATTCGGTGTCTTATACACGCATGGAAATATGTATGTTTCACTCAGCACTTTGTCGTATATTCGGTGTCTTGTACACGCATGGAGACATGTATGTTTCACTCAGCACTTTGTCGTACATTCGGTGTCTTATACACGGATGGAAATATGTATGTTTCACTCAGCACTTTGTCGTACATTCGGTGTCTTATACACGCATGGAGACATGTATGTTTCACTCAGCTTTTCGTCGTACATTCGGTGTCTTATACACGCATGGAAATATGTATGTTTCACTCAGCACTCTGTCGTACATTCGGTGTCTTATACACGCATGGAGACATGTATGTTTCACTCAGCACTCTGTCGTACATTCGGTGTCTTATACACGCATGGAAATATGTATGTTTCACTCAGCACTCTGTCGTACGTTTGGTGTCATATACACACAATAAGTATGTCTGTTTCACTCAACACTCTGTCGTACATTCGGTGTCTTATACACGCATGGAGACATGTATGTTTCACTCAGCACTCTGTCGTACATTTGGTGTCTTATACACGCATGGAAATATGTATGTTTCACTCAGCACTCTGTCGTACATTTGATATCTTATACACGCATGGAAATATGTATGTTTCACTCAGCACTTTGTCGTACATTCTGTGTCCTATACACACATTAAGTATGTCGGTTTCACTCAACACTATGTCGTACATTTGGTGTCTTATACACGCATGGAGACATGTATGTTTCACTCAGCACTCTGTCGTACTTTTGGTGTCTTATACACGCATGGAAATATGTATGTTTCACTCAGCACTTTGTCGTACATTCGGTGTCCTATACACACATTAAGTATGTCTGTTTCACTCAACACTCTGTCGTACATTCGGTGTCTTATACACGCATGGAAATATGTATGTTTCACTCAGCACCCTATCGTACATTTGGTGTCTTACACACGCATGAACTAAACATGTTACACTTAGCAATCTGTTCTACATTCGGTGTCTTATACACGCATGAAATATACATGTTACACTCAGCTTCCTCTCGTACATTCGGTGTCTTAAACACGCATGCTACACTCAGCACTCTCATGTAATTTTCAATTATCTTTAGATAAGCAAGAGACCAAGCAAGCGTGTACTGTTAGAGAGTATATATGTAAAAACTTGCGATATATGTTAACACACGTTTACAATTATTATAACAATTATTTGAAGGAGTGGTTTGGGTTCGATTTAATCGAAAGTTACACAAAGTTATTTACATCAAAAACAACATTTTCAAATTGGGATTATTAATCATTATTTCATTTAGCATATTTGTTTATATATACAGTCAAACTTGTATTAAGCAGCCACCCAAGGGACAGTCTAAAATTGGCCGCTTAAGACAAATTGGCTGCTTAACACAAAATATGATATTATTGATTGTTTACCTATTAATATAAGCATGTATCTTTATAAAAATTATTGCTTTAATAGTAGGTCAACTGTAAAGTACTGTTCGAATAGATATATAAAACAACAACGTAAATGCTTTTGGAATGTCAACAAATGACTCAGAATATCAGAAGTGCCTCACTAAATAAAAGAAAATATTGCTCCAGTATTAGTAGTTTTGTTACTTACAGTAAAAAAACATACAGTTTTAAATGTTTCACATGAAATGTATACTGAGGGTACCAAAATCTTCGTCAAATTGTAGTGTTACAAATCTCCGAAAAGTGTATATATGTTCGGACAATTCAAGTTCCGGATGGTGCATGTTTTAAACTATTTTTAACTAAAACAGCAAGTAGTGTGTTTTTTGAAAAAATAATTTATATTTAATATCGTTTAAACAATGTTTGTATAAGCAATAACCAAAACTGCAACAAGTATGAACATCTAGTCAAGTAAATTCGGTGCGTGGAGTTTACCTATGCATAAATTAACCCGCTCATAAATTAACGCTTTTGCTACCTGTTTCACTACGATATATGCTGAATAGATATTGGCTGAGACACTTTATAATGCTCCGATTACCAGCTGGATGATATCTCAAATCTATCTTCATTGCTAGATCGGGACAGATAGTGTGATAATATTGACAAGTTGGTGGGGAGCAGGCGGATTAACGGTCACACATTCATTGTGTGATCACAACTGACGATTGACACATGCTGACTGTCCGAACATATGTACACTTTTCGGAGATTTGTGACACTACAATTTGACGAAGATTTTGGTACCCTCAGTATACATTTCATGTGAAACATTTAAAGTTGTATGTTTTTTACTGTAAGTAACAAAACTATTTATACTGGAGCAATAATTTCTTTTATTTAGTGAGGCACTTCTGATATTCTGAGTCATTTGTTGACATTCCAAAAGCATTTACGTTGTTGTTTTATATATCTATTCGAACAGTATTTGCAGTTGACCTACTATTTAAGCAATACTTTTTATAAAGATACATGCTTATATTAATAGGTAAACAATCAATAATATCATATTTTGTGTTAAGCAGCCAACTTGTCTTAAGCGGCCAATTTTAGACTGTCCCTTGGGTGGCTGCTTAATACAAGTTTGACTGTATATATATATATATATATATATAAAGTAAAGATTCGTCAATAGCGTGAGCTTGCAATGCCATGATGTTGTATGTCGAAAAAAAACTATGCATTTTTGTACGTTTCTCAAAATAGCCGGTTTAAAAAAAAAATAAAAAAAATCGACATTCTTACAGCAAATATTGTATGCTGGTCGCCGCTGGTTCTACCCAGACAATTGCCACCAAAGTAGCTGGACGTCTCTATAGTTACTTATATTTTGTTGTGATTTTCAAAAACAAAAAGAAAACAAACAAGTTTTGATTCAAACTATTATATTTTTGTGACAGTCGAACCTCGGTTATTCCAACTCGGGCAGTCCGAAGCCGAGGCATTATTTCGAAGTTATACGTCGATCACGATTTTTTGCCCTATATAATTGATGTAAAAAACGTTCGATTATTCATTTGCATAAATCAAAGTTTTAGTATATACATTGCTCATTGCATATTACCACATATAATTACGTTATTCAAAATGGCGGACTTCTAGTCGGAAAATGTTGTAAGCGAAGACAATTGGATTATTCCAACCCATGCGTTATCCGAAGTAAATCGGCGGTCTCGACGACTTCTAATAAACACAGTTCAACAGTTTATTTAACAATTCTTTCGTAATAAAGTTATCTATTCTGCTCCGAAATAATAATTTAAGTTTATTTTCATTCTAAAGTAGCCCAACTCAAGTGGCATTTAATAGTGTTTGATAAGTTTCTCTCTTACTGCACTGTGTTGGAGATTGACAATTCGAGGGTGTGGTGTGTGTGAGTAGGCTAGCGCTATTGAAGGAGTGACACATTTGCTCGATAGCAACTGTTTTTATCCTGAAACGTGTTCAATTCACCTTTCCGCGAGTCTAAAAATAGAGTTTAAGCTCCGCCCCCTTGCCCACAAACAACCTGGTTTAAAGTGACAGATCTTACAGATTATCTTACAGATCCGCGAAAATATTTTAATTTGATATCTCCCAAATGCAAAGAGCTTGTGATGGAGATGTTTAGATGAAGATTAAGACAGTTTCACCAAATGATGCATTCATGACACAAAATTATGAAGAAAGTTGTTGCTGGCTACAGCAAGATTTTACCTTTCGATGCAGAAATGGACAAGCCTCATCCAATAAACTAAATTAGGATGCAAACAGAGAAGCGATTACAGCAACGTACGATTCCTTGCAAACCACAAACAACAAAAAACCCTGTTGCTATTAAATTGAACCAAAGGCTCAAACAGATTTAAACGGATCGCTTGTCAAAATCATTGTTTGTGGGACAATGTGTAAGTGAGAATCAGCATAACGCAGGTAAAGTGTCAATGAACGCGATGTGGTTGGCCAATTCCATACTAATACACAATGTGTAATATCTTTTTTTAGATCTCGCGGAAAGGTGAATAGTATTATAAACTTGCCTCGCTCACATTGGCTTCCATATAAGTTAGTTCAATCAGATCTTGGGCTTACTCGATTTGCTCGTTTTTAGTTTAATCTTCATAGCCGTGTATGACATTTTCAACCATCAATCGTGTGTTTTAATTGCAGAGACTATACCATTGCATCACGTGAAATCGAAACCGACACCAAGGGGACTGTGTGCAGAGACTATACCATGTCATCAAGTGAAACCGAAACCCCTGGGAAGGGGACTGCGTCTTCAGGTAAGTTAGTATCGCTGATAACCACTCATCTTATGTTTATGTTTATTGGGTTTAGACGGTTATCACTTGAGGCAGATATAATGCTGCTTTCACTGTGTATATCATGCCGTGAACACCTGGCATGATACCCCACCCAGTCAGATTATCCTGACAAAAGGCCAGCCAGTCGTAAAAATACCCTTATATTTGCTGAAACACAGCATCGGAGCTATACGACTATCATTTTAAAAGACTTTTAAAGGTATATCGCGGCCCGGAATCGAAGCTACCTGGGGTCTCCCGTACCTAGAGACGACGCTCTACCGATTGCAATTTGCCGTTGATGGCTTTATTGGAAAATTTTGAAAATATTCTTGTCAGTAACTACATGAGTAAGAGTCTTGATTTTTGGTGTAAATGTTCTTTGGATGGCTATGTATCAAGATTGTTAAAAGAAATTTCATCCGTCAAAAACATATCCTCTTGTAGCATCGACTTGTTCCATATATGGCTTCATTTGAAAGTTTGTAAATCTTCTTGTCAGAAAAACAAGAATAAGTGCATTGACATTTGGTAAACGTTGAGTAGCATTGTATCAAGATTGTTAAAAGACTATTAATCCGTCGAAATCATGGCCGCTGGAGGCGTGGTCATTTTTTCAACATGGCCATACAAGAAAAAAAAATCTTGTTAGAAACTTCATGGGCTGGAGCCTCAACATTTAGTTTACACGTACCTTGGGTGGCTCTGCATACAGACAATAAAATATTTTGTATCGGTAAAAATATGACTTCCCGGGGCTGGGCCATTTTCTATGCATGGCTATATAGGAAAACATTGAAAACATTTTTGTCAGAAAATACAGAAGTTAGAGGGTTTTTTTTATAATCGGTAAACATGTTTCTTAAATGGCCCTGTATCAAAAGTGTCCAAAGAATTTCGATTTGTCAAAAATATGGTTGCCAGGGGTGTGGCCAGTTTTCACATCGGCTTTTAAAGAAAAACTTCGAAAATTGTTTTGTCAGAAACACCAAAAGCTAGAGACTTGATATTGGATATTTCGACATCGATATCTTGAGTGGTTCCGTATCAAGATTGTTCATAGAATGTTGATTCGTAAAAAAAACATGGCTACCAGGTGGCGTGACCTTTTCTCTGTATGGCTATACAGTAAAACTATAAGACAGAGTTAGGATGCGAGACGTCTTATGCGCCGTGGACAGTATGCGCTTTAAACAAGAAGATGACTACCGTAGGAACTAAACACTCTGCTACACTGTCGATTACTTACATAAACATTGGACAATAACGAACCATAACTCTGATAGAAAGTAGAGTATTTGCTTTGTTTTCCTTGCTCACTGCTAGAGCTGCATTTACAAGCTGCATTGCAAATCTCGGTATACTTGGTGTCTTTCGTTTAACAATACTTTACCAAAACTGCTACGAATTCCTATAAATGCCAGTTACTTTTTATAATTGTAAGGTGGGCGTTAATGTTGCAAGCTACAATGTAAAATGGAATACTCGTTTTTCTTCTTTTAAAAGGTCTCACGAAACTGCTGCGATTTCCTGTTATTGCAAGCTACACTATCGTCCTCATACAAATGCATTTCATAAAAGGCACAGCTCTCCAGCGCCGCGCTACGGACAATCTTTATGTTTGAAACTACCGATCTTACTAAAGTCAGATTTTTCAAAATGTAAGATCTGATGGCGGCCTGCAGATACCGTCTATAAACAAGAATGGTTTTCCCCGTTTACTATTTTTATAACAGCCAATCAGAGAGCGCAGTGCATAACGCTTTGGGTGTCAGTCGCAAAATGGCCGCTTTCAAAGTCCAACAATGAAAAGTCTGGCAACACTTGCGAAATATCATTTAGTTTTTCGTCACTCTGTTAAAGTTTGTATAGCAACTGCTAGTTAGTTAACTTTCGACCTGAAGATGGTAATGATGTTTAAACAAAAGGGATACCGCATACAACACACCTGTCTTCAGTGACATAAGTTTTGCGCGGAGTGTCCATGTTTACGTTTCTTTGTAAATGGGCGCCGCCATTAAAATGATACGTTCGGAACGCTTCGGATCATCACATACTTTTTGTGATTTTATAGGCGACAAACTGATTGGTTGGGAAGGTTTTATTGACTCGTCGTCTCATCCTGATAGCGGAGAGCGGTTTTCAGGATTTGACTTTAATCAGATTGTGAGGTTACATGAGTTTGAGCTAGAGCGTCAGTATACGTTATACATGGTCATTAAGCGGTCCTCTATCAAGATCATTTAAAGGATTTAGATCGGTAAAAACATGGTAACCAGGGGCGTGGCCATTTTTCCATAAATAGCTTTTTAGGAAAACTTCGAAAATCTTCCTGTCAGAAACTAGATGATCTAGAGCCCTGATATTTAATATACACAGCGACTCTCTATCAAGAGTGTTCTAAGATATTTGAGATCGGCGTAGACATTTTCCATAGGTAAAATGAAATTGATTCCAAATATGGCTTGTGAATATGTACTACAACCCGTCTGGTCTGTTAAAACGTTGCTGATTTCTTGCTCACTTTTACTTAATGTCTACGGCACTCATCATTCGGAACATCTCGCATTTCTCCGGCGAGAAATGGGCGAGAAGTTCCGAGTGAGGCACTCATGTGAACGATACATTGTCATAATATAATCTCTTTCTGATTATCACATCACCAACTATTTAATTAATTTATTTGTTTTGCTTTGTATTTTGTCACAAAAGTAAACTTATCTTTGGCGATAATTAAATAGTTTTTACCACATTTTGAATTAAACTTTAGCTCGTCATTGGTAGAGATCAAATATATTTTTCTAATTTGAAAGCGTTCCATATAACTTGAATTTCCTTGCTATTGCATCGTAATTGTAAATGTTGTTATAAGATAATTTACAGATATTTATAGTGTTGAGTAGAAAGTATTCTGTTACTCGTTATGGACAAAATGATATAACTTCTTTCCTCTGTTTGGTGGAGTTGTTCATTTACGGTCGAGCACATTCTTCACATGATATTAATTAAAGGGAATTATTTTTACGCATGTGGTTTATCTCTTGATTTCAGGAGATATCAAGCTTGAAATCGACAACGGGAACAAGACACACAGCCCCTCAGGGAGAAGTAAGTTTCATTCGGCATATTCCACTCTAAATCCTTAAGAGTGTATCTGAAACTTTTATTGCAATTAAGAACAATTTACGGTTAATTTACAACCTCGACCTAAAAGATATACATATGTACACTTGACACACAAAACAATAACTTGACGTTTAACAATAAAGTCAAAGCTGACCTAATTCCTAATAAAATCGTCCACTTACTAGATGAAAGTCAAAAATTTCTTTTTAAATCCCAAATAATGTCCAAACATGGCGATAGTATCAATATAAATCCAAAGATTAATGTCTTGAAGGTCTTATAAAGTCTAACGTACAATAAGAAAATTAATTAATTGATTAAATTAATATAAAGCAAAGAATTTTCGAGACTGTATTAGTTGCATCACCCATTAAAACATTCCAGAGTGTAATACGGGCTGCTACAAGTTATTATCACGTTACGGGCAACATTTTATCTTTGGCGTATTGTCGTAAAATGCGACCGTCACAAGGTCACACACGATGGGAGACTTTTATGTAGTTACAATCTCCAACGCAGTGATCTCCCCCTTTCAGTAAGGAGAATCTCTGCTACCACACAGAAATCCTTCCAGATCTGGAAGGATTTGATTTTTTTACTTTAATTTTTGTTCAGTAAAATGGCAATCGGAATGAATGTGTATGTTAGAAAAACGACTAATAATGGATGAAAAAACTAACTCTAACGACAAAGAAAAAAAAAATAATGTATTTATCACTACAATCGTAACAACTCGGCCATTTCCGAGGGCGAAATTTCAGTGTTACACCGGTTTAATGTAAACAATCAATGGATACTGTTGAAGAAATTCACAAACTAATAACGGAGTTTGACTCCTCCATAAAAGCGAAACCCAAACAGATCGAGTGTCTGCAGTCTTTGTTGGCAGGCAAAGATGATGTGACTATCGTCACGTGATTTTGTATGATGGCAGTGGTTTTAAGCGAGCGTAGCGATGTCGTAAACCCTGTGCGGAGTTTGATGTAGTTATTGTAGCCGCTCTTGAAAATGTAATCGAAACACCTCGGATAATTCACGAATCATCTCTAGGATGTATGTAGGTAGTCGGATCACCTCGGCCATTTCAGTAAATGGGACTGCTTTTGTGACGTAGTCAAAACAAAGATGACAGCTCGAATGACGGCTCATTACAGTATGAAGCCTGTAAAACTTCAATTTGTGTGGGCTTCAATTTTAAATCATCCAGGTTTAATTTATTCACCGCAGCAGACATGCAAATGACAAAACGATGCCATTGTTCATGTCTTGTGTGAACTACATTTTAGGCATATTCTTCTTCCGACTTCGGTGAACAAAACAATCGTGATTTCTGTACGTATCATTGTACCAGATAAATCCGAGGGAAGATTGTCCCGAGGACAGAATTACCCGAGGAGTTCCGATTGTTGAGAACGGTGCTTCTTATGGAATGCGATAGTGTAGCAGTCAATAACACCATGTCGGAGGTGTTCTGTGAGACACTTTTTCAGAGAAAAGAGCCCAGTGTTCCGTTTTTAAACAGGGTAGCTTGCAACAATAAAGTGTAGCTTGCAGTAATAAAAAGTAGTATAAAACGTAGCTGTTTGGCGAAGTTTCGTTTAGCAAAAGAAACCGAGTACACCGATACTAGAAATGTAGCTTGTAAATACAACTGTAGCAGAAAAACAAGGAAAACAAACAAAGTAGCAAAAATACTGTACTTCCCATCACTGTTATAGTTCGTTACTGTCAAATGTCTATGCAATTAATCAGCTGTGTAAGAGAGTGTTTAGTTCCCAGGATAGTCATCTTCTTGGTTCTCTATGGTGCCTTAGATGTCGCACATCCTACCTTTCTTGTTGACATACTTTTATACATGTAACTGCAAGCTGCACTGCTATCCTGGGCATACTGTTATTTTCGTTAAAATGACTCGCCAAACAGCTGCGAATTTCTGTTTTTTGTCTGCTGCATTATTGTCCACATAAAAGTAATTAAATACGGCGCCTTGTCTTACTTCTGATCTAAACAAAATGATCAGTGTCTGTTTTGACATCTATTCTTTGAATGTGCCGACATCCATGGAAGGATCCAGAAAATTTTTGGTGGTGGGGAGCTGGGGATGCTTGGGGTTATGAATCCATTCAACTATATCGCAGTAAGTACTAGTTTATATACACAGTAAGGGACCCCAACCCTTCGACCTAAGCAGTCAACTGACAAAATTTACTTTTAAAGCTAGTATATTTAAGCTCTACCCTTTTACCTGGTTGATCAAGCACCACCACACACCTAAGCCCTGACCCCCATCCCCCTCAAACCCCACCTACCCCCCCCCCCCCCCCCCCCCCCCACCCCGGACCCATCCCTGCCGACATCGGATTTTGACTTTGCAACCAGCCTTACTTATTCCTTAATTTAGTAAGTACTTGATGTGTATATAAAACAACACAGCGATTCAAATATTTAGCTGGAGGTGTAATTTGCTTATTAAAATATACACCATGGTGCACTATCCTACACGTCTATCAGACTTCCATAATAACGTAATATTCCAGGCGAATTTCCACTTCTGGTATTGCAGGAATCACGTCGAAGAACGAGAAATACAGAAAGCAGACTGGACAGTTACGTCAACTGCTGAAGTTCTACTTCTTTTCCGCCTTCAAATATAAATCTAACACTGGCAGCTGCAATTTTCACCTGGTACAGGTTATACACCTGATCTTCCAAGTAATCAAGTTGGCGCTTATAACGGCCCAGGTAAGACGTATGCCAATGTTTGTCTCTAGTACCGCTTCTGTGTAGAGATTTCTTGCTCGGCAAATCAAGGTATCATTCGTTCATGATTTTTGACACTTTGGGCATAAAAAGTACTAATGACCAAGTCATGACAAGCAACACAAAGCAATGTACCTTTTTTCAATATCTTTGCAGTTTATATGAAATAAAAATACTTTAATATTACATTTTTTGCAACCAGATTAGAAGCTGAGCACAAAAATGTAATGTCGGTTATTGTGTCCAGTTATCTGAAAATGAGCCTACTGCAAATTGGCAAGCACATATCCATTTTATGCCAATTTCTAGTTCTGGTGATTGCTGATTTTGCTGCCGAAATCTATATTGCTACAATCCGGACGACTTTGATATTATTTTTTTGTTGCCGACATAATTATGAATATATTTGCGAGATCAATCTATAATTGTTTAAAGATGAAGACAAATGTCTCGGTAGACCCACCGGTGCACCGTACATTAGCTGGAAGTCCTCCTCACATAAAAGTTCTCTTCCCGACCGAGACTTAAACACAAGCGACGAGGGTCTGAGAAGTGAATGCCGATGTCTCTAACTGCTCGGTCACGATGACTATGACTTCACCTGCACCAATATTTTCTTTCTTATTGCAGATATTTTCATTCGGCTCTGACCGACGCAATTTCAGTGAACTCGTGAACAGAGGTTCCAGGACTTTGAAACACATGATGCTGGAAGGCTGGGATGCGAGTATGTCTCTTTTTCGAAGCATTAATACACGATAGCTTGCTTTATGCTTAGATTTCTTCATAGTAAACTACTCAGTTCTAGATATCTTAGTGAAAAACATTTAACATAAGCACCAGACCTGGTAACGCAATCGCTAAGGCGTCAGCTTCGGGTACGGGAGGCCCCGGGTTCGATCCCCGGGCCGCGACATACCAAAGTCGTTAAAGTGGTAGTGATATAGCGCCTTTGGTTACGCTCAAGCACACATATCGGTATTTCCACTGCTGACTGGCCCAATGTCAGGATAATGTGACTTGATGTGGTATCATGTCAGGTGCTTACGGCATGCTATACACAATAAAGACCGCCCTATATCTGCTTAAAGCGAACACAGTTTCAAGATAACTGAAATAATGTTAGTCGGACGATAAACCCCCAAAACATAAATCTAAGTAGTTCGAAGTAAGTCCCTGTTTGTGCTATATATATGATACGAAAGCCCTTTTACTTGCCTTCGTTGTTTAGTTTTTTGACATTCAATGAAGAGATACAACAATCACATTGCGACGTCTAAATATTTTTTGTTGGACAAAAATCTCAGACAAATGTCTTAGCAGAGCCACCGGTGTCCTGCACGTCAGCTAGAAGAGCTCATCGCTTAAAAGTTCTCGCCCAGCCTGGGTCTCGAACCCACGTGGTGAAAGGTCATGAAAAAAACAAACAAGTCGGCGACTAAGGTCACTACTAATTAATATCGTTATGTTATTAAGACGATCCAGTGTCAATTAGATGAATGCTTTATGGATAACCTATACTACTATTTTATAAATATCAAGCTTTATAATATTAATTATGTTCCAGGCAGAGAGGTGCCACCCTACCCACCATCTCAGGGAGAGTTTGCTGTTTATTCCATCCCAACACTAGAGTCGAAAATTAACTACGCTGTCGCCGGGGTAATTTATTTTAAACTCATTTGTTACAATTGAAATTACCTGTACTATTCTTAAGTTATCTGCTCACCACTACAAGCATATGTAAATGGACTTGTTTCAATGGACGCTCCGCAGCAAATTCACGGATTCTGATCATACAGCTCTCAAAATAAACTGGTTTATCTGGAGTTTCGCTTTTTTGCATAATCAGTTAGCAGATTAAGATTTAAAGTAAGTTTTGTATTCAAGTAAATTGGATATTGCTACCAAGCAACCAAGGACATTATGGCGTCGTCCGAATATTGTTCAATTAAGACGCATCTGAATCTTTGTTGCCTGCATTCCGAGTCTACACTTTAAAGCAGGCGTGCTTATTCTGACACTTTGAAGCCGGCATTCTGAGTCTGGCACTTTAAAGCAGGCGTGCTTAATCTGACACTTTGAAGCCGGCATTCTGAGACAGACATTTTGAAGCTGGTATTCTGAGTCTGGCACTTTAAAGCAGGCGTGCTTAGTCTGACACTTTAAAGCCGGCATTCTGAGTCTGGCACTTTAAAGCAGGCGTGCTTAGTCTGTCACTTTGAAGCCGGCATTCTGAGTCTGGCACTTTAAAGCAGGCGTGCTTAGTCTGTCACTTTGAAGCCGGCATTCTGAGTCTGGCACTTTAAAGCAGGCGTGCTTAGTCTGACACTTTAAAGCCGGCATTCTGAGTCTGGCACTTTGAAGCAAGCGTGCTTAGTCTGTCACTTTGAAGCAGGCGTGCTTAGTCTGACACTTTGAAGCCGGCATTCTGAGTCTGGCACTTTAAAGCAGGCGTGCTTAGTCTGACACTTTGAAGCCGGCATTCTGAGACAGACACTTTGAAGCTGGTATTCTGAGTCTGGCACTTTAAAGCAGGCGTGCTTAGTCTGACATTTTAAAGCCGGCATTCTGAGTCTGGCACTTTAAAGCAGGCGTGCTTAGTCTGTCACTTTGAAGCCGGCATTCTGAGTCTGGCACTTTAAAGCAGGCGTGCTTAGTCTGTCACTTTGAAGCCGGCATTCTGAGTCTGGCACTTTAAAGCAGGCGTGCTTAGTCTGTCAATTTGAAGCCGGCATTCTGAGACAGACACTTTGAAGCTGGTATTCTGAGTCTGGCACTTTAAAGCAGGCGTGCTTAGTCTGACACTTTGAAGCCGGCATTCTGAGTCTGGCACTTTAAAGCAGGCGTGCTTAGTCTGTCACTTTGAAGCAGGCGTGCTAAGACTGACGCCCGTCCTAGGGCCACATGTTACTTGTGTTTTTGTTTCCCGCAGTACTATAACGCCCATCATAAAGCCACAGGTTACTTATGTTTTGTTTCCCGCAGTACTATAACGCCCATCATAAAGCCACAGGTTACTTATGTTTTGTTTCCCGCAGTACTATAACGCCCATCATAAAGCCACAGGTTACTTATGTTTTGTTTCCTGCAGTACTACAACGCCCGTCATAAGGCCACTGGTTACTTATGTTTTGTTTCCTGCAGTTCTCCAACGCCTGTCATAAGGTTTCAGGTTACTTATGTTTGTTTCCTGCAGTACTACAACGCCCGTCATAAGACCTGTGGTTGCCTATGTCTTGTTTCCTGCAGAACTACAACGCCCGTCATAAGGCCACAGGATGCTTATGTTTCATGTCCTGCAGTTCTCCAACGCCCATCATAAGGCCACAGATTACTTATGCTATTGTTTCTTGCAGTAATACAACGCCTACTAA
This sequence comes from Sinonovacula constricta, assembly GCA_007844125.1. Taxonomy (NCBI): domain Eukaryota; kingdom Metazoa; phylum Mollusca; class Bivalvia; order Cardiida; family Solecurtidae; genus Sinonovacula; species Sinonovacula constricta. Next base: position 30,201,154 of record CM017561.1, on the reverse strand, counting down.
GAGTCATTGTTAACTTATGTATGTTTCCTACAGTACTACAATGCCCGACGTGACGCCATTGGTTACTATGTGCGAATGCCGAACGATAGCATCACACTGGCACTGAAGTATTTCTCCTTTCAAGGCTTTGATGACCCACGCAACGACATCGGTATCCATGGTAACGCAATTTTTTCCATACGTTAAGAGTGTCTATTATTCAATTCGTTATTAGGTAATTCATCAGTCTGCATTAAACACATAACGCACATGAAACCACCAACATCATTATGCACTAAAAAATAAAAACATTTTTACTATTTTTTTTTATCGCAATATTCATCTTATAATATATTTATTATCAACAAAAATCCAAAAATCAAAGCGCCGAAGGCACTGGAATGTTGACTGCCTTGCCCCGCACTGGACGTTGTGTTCTTTGACAAATCAAATTCTTTGAAATTTCTTAACACAGGTCCTCCTACATATCAAGGCTTTCACTCCTGTAGGGTTTGTCGGGATCATTTTCAAAGTTTTACAAAAAAACATAGTAACACGCCTGGCGGTCATGTTTTCTGACAGATGAACATTTGAAACAATATTTATAGAGTGCCGCCGAATAACATAACATTCTTGTGTGTTTTTTCTCTGACGAAAAGATTTTCAAAGTTTACTAAAAAGCCATATAACGCCAGTGGCTATGTCACTGGCGTCAATGTTTTAGGTAATTGACTGTGGGATCAAAGGAGATAAATAATAACAAATCACAAGTCCATATTTTCAAAATTAAAAAAAAATATATAACCTGTGGGAAGGTATTTTCATATACTTTATGCAATAAATATTCTTAATTTTGATTTAAATTTGCATATTTTTTAAAGTTACTCTTAAGCAATAACTCATTCTTATCTCAATCAATATGTTACAATTGATTAGCCTGTTGCAGTCATAAGGGTTCCAAAAAGTTTTAAAAGTTTAAAAAATCTATTATCTTCTTCATTAACTATATACCAAATATCTTCCCGAAAGGGAGATACAAATATGAAATTTAAATAGTAAGAGTAACGTACCTTTATAAATGATCAGAGGGAATAAATTCATGATGTACAAAATAAAAATGTCTTACCTAAAAACAGATTTGTTTATCTGTTTAATATGTGTTTTCATTTATTGAAATGCTATGGGTCATGGAAAATACATTAGTTTCTAATTAAATTAACTATTTCATTTTTCAGACGATGTGATTTATCCGAGTTCTGGTTTGTCTGACACCTCCTCTGTTTACACCTACAACATTAGCCATGAGCTGGCATCCCTGAATATTACACAACCATTCAAAAGGTATAGTTATATATATAGAACAAAAACCATGAATGTGCGACACTCAATGCGACACACAGAGGATGCGTTTTAAACAATAATATCCTAGAAACTAGACACCCCTTTACTCTGTCAGTGAGAGTAAGAACGATAACTGTGCTATGAAGATGAGAGCTACACTATCGGCTATTTTGTGTTCTTCCTTGTTGTCTGCTATATCGTTTTGTAATTGCATGCTGCATACTTAGCATCGGCATACTCGGTTTCTTTAGTTTAATAAGTCCTCACCAAACAGCTGCAAATTCCTAGAATTACCTGCTACAACCTACACTTTGTACCGCGGCATAATCGATTCTCTGGAAAAAAAGGTTTCAGCGAATAGCTGCGATTTCCTGTTATTTACTGCTAGACTATCATCCCCATCAAAATTGACATAAGAGGCAGCACTCTTCAGAGTGTCGAAAACAAGAAAGATCACTGATACTCTATTGTACAGCGAGGTGATAAAGCTGTAATCATGCGCACACAAGGTAACAAAGCTTCCAGTTTGACATGTGCAGGAAAACAAATCCTGGCACAAATCTTCACAAGTTTGATGCTCAGAGACATACTAGAGGATTGTCGGTTTAATTGTGGTATCCGACAGTTTGTCTGCGTCAGATTCTTGCAACATTACTTTAACACGGTTTTGGGGAATATTGCATAATTTCTGCTTAAACACATGCTCTATTATACGTAACGACGGCTTTGAACACAGCCTACATTCTTAGTTAGTACACATTGCGATAAAAATAGACACTGGAAATTCAATCATTACAAATCTATAAATATGCATGATAGTGATCTCTGCTAAAATAGATACCGACATCAAAGCGGAATACCCGGAAAACGATATAACGTAATCTTAAAGTGAGTTGTCACGTGGTTTTCCTTGTAAAAATTACTATCTCTGCAGCGTGTGTCAAGATAGGAAATGTTTTCAATGAGGAAATTAGATTTAGATTTCACTGTTCACACTGATCTAGGGCATCACTGAGCAGCATTTTGCGAGAACTTTTCATGTAACAATAAGTTTTTTGGTTATTTGAGAAAAAATATTTTGGTCAAAACAGTCGGATACCATCCTTAATTACGGTTCGCGTGAAAATACAAACAACCGTGCTTTTGTAAGGTTGGTTACCCAGTATCATATTTATTTTCTTTTAATTAAAAATATTAAAGTAAAGTGTTATTGTGATTTATAGTATGCGCTTTTGTAAAAAAAAAATCTCCCCGTGCATGTAATTTATGTTGTCATATAATTCATCATATCAGGATCGTTACGTATATTTTCATTTGACATATCTTGGACTTTCGTTCATTTTACTTGAAATGCCACATTTACATTTACCCTGTTTTCCTTTGTCTAGAGGTAGTTAAGATTTAAATATCTGTGGTAATTTTGATAGGACCTTTGCTTATTTACCTTTTAATTAACTGTTTAAACGGCATTTGTGTACACATTTCGTCACTTTGCAGACTTTTAGACCTGCGGATCTATTTCCAATTGCACTCCGTACGGATCTTCGAGAAGAACAATGCAGCACGATGCCTGGGCATTCAAGGATTAGTAAGTCGTACACGAATTACCACCTCTGTAAAACCCCTGTTAATTTATGGCAGACAAATTTTGATCGACGTACTAATAATTGCTTTATACATATATTGATAATACTACAGTTCGCTTGCCACAGCGTCTAAAATTGCACGATGGGTTGACACAACATGGCATTTACTACTCGCTGTTAGTTTTCATGCGCGAGAAATGTTGTACAAAGACAGAAACAAATATGTATATCGATTGGGAATTAGACACGTCAATTGCGTTTAGGCATGTCTCAAACATTACAATAAATCTTGATATATCTTTAAACTAGATGTTCAAGTGATTAAACAGTGTGATGCAGTTATAGATAAAATACAGATTAATGAATGAACGCGGCGCAGGAATATCGCTCAGCGACAAGAGTAATTAAGACTTATTGGCAAAACGAAGGCTGTTATATACGGATCGAGATATTTGCATATCCCACGCGGAGCCCTTTTTTATCTCATAAAATGTAATGACAGATGTATTTGTATTATCTCAGCTAAAATTACCAAACGCGTTAGGAAAAGAATCGAGATTAGACATCTCATCACATGCGTGTTGACGAAATAAATCAAAGCGCCCCAAAGCTCAGATTGGGCGGTATAAGTTTGAATCTGTACGCGATTACGGGTGTGTAGACAATGTTCGAAATTATTCCGTACTTAATCAAACGTATAACGCATTGGAAATGGGAAAGCAGGCTAGTTTTTGGCTGCAAATAAACACCTCTTCTAAAATCTCGATTATACGTGTGAACAAAAGTTACATTTATTGCCGCTAGCATCCGATAATAGAAACCATTGTACTTTACATTCAATACTTTCTACATGATTTTGCATTTTAACTACAGTTAGATATAAAATAAATGTTCATAAATGCTACCAGATTCGATAAAAACTGAGTTTGAAATTAACTACTACCTCGTGTATCCTTGTGATCTAGATCTATGCGATGCTGAGATGATATTAATGATCTATGTTATTACACAACCTTGTGCAGAGCCACAGATGGCAAGGAGATCCCGCGCAGGATATCGCAACTATTTCCTCCTAGAAGATGATTTATAGTCAGTGCAACACTCCTTCTAATCGCACTTCGCTCCCAATTTCGACCATTTCCTCTAGTCAATGAGTGATATTCGTACGCGGCATTGTTCGTTATATTCGTACGCGGCACTGGTTATTCATAAATCTGAATTTCGCGTATGTCTGTATTACACAATATAATGAACTAAATAACAACATAAATGCTAACATTTAAAGCATGCCTTGACACAAATGACGCGTCTAGTTTCTTTAAACATACAATTTTGCTTTTTACGCGCACTACTTCTTCAAAGGCATGAATAACTGACCGCGAATAGTCAATGTCATGCAGGGACCTTCCTGTGTGCTTCCGAACTCTAGCTTTCTCATCACTCTAAACGGTGTCGCAAGCGACACTGTCCAATAAGTGGAATGTAATTTTGAACTCGGGCCATTATTTGTTTATCTTAAATCGGTTATATTGTTAAACTTACACTGCCTAAACAGTGTTTCCAGCGCTTTAATAATTATAAATGTATGACCCTCGTATACGAACAAAAGACAATAATGTATATACAGTTTAAGCTGACAACAAATTATCTGTTGTTGTTGTTGTTGTCAGATTCGATTTGAGGATTTGGACAACAACGGCCAGGTACTGGTTGGCCTTGATACGGTCACCCACAGTATACCATGCTCCAGTATGAACATATCCGCCAACGGTAATTACAACAAATTTTAATAGACATACTTCACCAACGGTCATTGCTACGATTTTAAAATACATACTCCGCAAACGGTAAATACTACGATTTTAAAATACATCCTCCACCAACGGTAATTACTACACATTTTAATAAATATTTTTCCATGGCAATGATTTTATAGATACTCCGCCAAGTAAATACTAGATATGTATACACATTAAGGAACCCTAATTTTGACCTAAGCAGTTAACAGGTAAAATTTACTTTAAAACCTTATTATTTTTAAGCTTTCTAAATGTGTTTTGACAACCCTACACTTTTACCTGGTTGTTGGAGGAGGATACATCCCCAATCCTCCAGCACCCCCCCCCCCCCCCCCCCCCCCGGATCCAACCCTGACTGAATTCTCTGGCACGTTCAAACCGTTTCATATATTGATAAGCCGATTCATTGTAGGAAACTTAACAGCAAGCATTTAACAGAAAGTGCAATTCCTGATTAGAACATAGGAAACTGGCTGATCTGGACCTACACTAGCTGCAGAAAACATTCGCGCTTAGTATGCTTAACAATTTTTTATGTTTGAAACCCTTCAACTCTTGGATACGCCATTTTAAGCATCTAGGTGTACATTCATAGATACGCCAATTTACGCAGCTAGGTGTACATTCATAGATACGCCATTTTACGCATCTAGCGGTATACTCATAGATACGCCATTGTACGCAGCTTAGTGTACATTCATAGATACGCAATTTAACGCATCTAGCGGTATACTCATAGATACGCCATTTTACGCATCTAGCAGTACACTCATAGATACGCAATTTAACGCATCTAGCGGTACACTCTTAGATACGCCATTTTACGCATCTAGCGGTACACTCATGAATACGCCATTATACCGTCTAGCGGTACTCTCAAAGATACGAGATAGAAAATGATGTTAAAAAGTCATAATCACTTAACTTTTATGGAGATGGACTGAGAATTCGATATCTACTGTATTCGAACTTGAAAGGTACGAAATTTTATACCACATTACTCGTTCATATTCAATAGACGAAAACTTCCTATTGTTTACAGCCATTCTTTACACGTGATGCAGTTCCATTAAATTATTGTTGACAATACAGAAAGAAACAAAAAAGAGCATATATTTGTCTTTCAAATGAATAACTGCTACAAACGGAAGTTAATCTGTAGAAGTTATTATTTAATGTAAACCGATGTGTATCTTCCAGACTGGATCTTCGAACAGACGTCCAAAACCCTTGGTGAAGCTGTGTTTGCCATCAGTTTAATATCTGCGTTGCTAACCGGTGGCAATATTGTGTTCAGTATCTACTTGGCAGTTGTATGTATTCTTGGTCTTTATTTATTTTTCAAAGGCGATATATGTCCTCAGTCGGAACAATTTGATTTCTAGAAGCTCATTACATTTATGTGGTACCACATTCAGCAAGTAAAGAAACTATAATAAAGGATTTTAAGATAAGAATAATCTTGAAGTCCGGTTTACAATTATTAAAACCCCAAATAAAGCTTTTTGAAAATACATTCCTAAATATACATTTAGCCTCACAAGCTGCTGTATTGTTTTTGAACTTGATCTTTTTCTGAAAAAATCGATTGACAATTCAATCCATCGATATTTTCAAAACAAACGTCCGGATTTAACTTGAATCAGGTACAAAATGAGCAGCAAAAGCAAATATTTCTGACTAAGCTCTGCATGCTTTGTTCTTATCTTTAGAAAAGTGTTATATTTGCACGCAGTTATAATAAAATCGCTCATACGTAGTTTGACAAAAATAAAACATAACATAAAAGGCCCATAATTAAATCGACAATAATAATTATGTAACCATGTATCTTGCAGAAAACTTGGCTATACATGAACAAGTATTTTTCGACCTTCTACGAGATCACTGACGAAAATGAGACCAATTTGTCCAAGGCGGAGTATTTTAGGTTTTTAAAGCTCTGGGACTTTTGTCAATTGGTCGCAGACGGTTTGACAGCCCGCGAGTCATACTACATTGCCTTTACACTAGCAGTAAGTGATAATGAAGTGAACGTTGATTGGTATATTTTAATATTCCATTGATCATAGTTTTAACCGGAAGAATGAATAAATAAATAAATAAAATAAAATAAATAAATAAAAATTAAATAAATTGAATTGCTTTTATAATTCATTCTCTCAATATAATTTTACTGCCTGATATTTCTTTGTCCAAAAATCGAATCCGCGAGATAAACCCATTTTTACCGGTTCCATTTTTGAATGACTGGCGTGTAAGTGTATTTTCCGTCACGAATGAACCGATATGTTTATCCATATTTTTAAGAATAGTATTTGTCTCCCTTCTAAGAATAGAATATGTCCGCTTTCCGGGTAAATCGTTCTGATGTCGAGATCATTTTTTTTAAATCCCCGTCCTACTTATTTAAAAATTTAAAAAAATTGGGAAATTAAAAGCGATGTTTCATGATATGTCATAATTTACAACTGAGGTAGCGATTAGTCTCGTATTCACTTAAATTAAAGCATAGGTTCATACAAAGACAAAACAAAAATTCTCCAAACCAAGGATAAGCCATTTTCACTCGTATTGGTGTAAGCAAACTGTCGGATACAATCTTTTAATACAATGATCTTTTCGATAAATATATTTTACTTTGCAATCTGAACTATTTTAAGGCTAGTGGATGGGTTCTGTCTGACATCGACGAGCACTCAGTGCGGTTGAGCGTTGGGGGCCTGATGGCTTGGCTGAGCCTGCTCAGGTTCTTCAAGTTCCACATTAAGTTCCATGTAAGTATCCGCGCCTAGTTACAATGACAGTATTCAGCGTAGCTGTCCAACCTTATTTTTTACCAATTTAGGGATGTTGCTGCAAGGCAAGCACGGACAAATACCACAGCGGTCCGCATTGGTAGAAATCATCGATTGCATCTGTATATTTATTTAAACAAGAATAACATCATGTCTGCCACTGTAGGCTACATGTACGTTTTTACACAAGAGTAGTATAAAAGCAATATAATTCCTCGGCGAAGACTGCATCAACACTCCATAAAAGTTGTGTGTAAACTGAAAACTTTTTATTGCATTTAGTTTAATAGGAATGTAATTTCGCTGGTTTCACAAGAATGATAGCTGTGTAGGTAATTGGACATGTTTTAATTTGCATTGATCACTTAATAAAACACGGGTATTTTGCACAAAGACATGTACCTAATTTAATAATTTGTGAAAACAATAAGCTAATCTAATATTTGTACATTTTTGGTATATATATAGCATGCGTTTTATTATTGAAACGTTGATAACATTATTGCCAAGGAAGGTTGGCAGTTTTTAACACGAACGTTTATTACATTATGGCCAGGGTATGTTAGCGGTATTTAACACAATAGTTGATTACATTATGGCCAGGGTAAGTTAGCGGTATTTAACACAGTAGTTGATTGCATTAAAGCCAGGGTAAGTTAGCGGTATTTAACACAGTAGTTGATTACATTATGGCCAGGGTAAGTTAGCGGTATTTAACACAATAGTTGATTGCATTATGGCCAGGGTAAGTTAGCGGTATTTAACACAGTAGTTGATTACATTATGGCCAGGGTAAGTTAGCTGTATTTAACACAATAGTTGATTACATTATGGCCAGGGTAAGTTAGCGGTATTAAGCACAGTAGTTGATTGCATTATGGCCAGGGTAAGTTAGCGGTATTAAGCACAGTAGTTGATTGCATTATGGCCAGGGTAAGTTATGGGTATTTAACACAATAATTGATTACATTATGGCCAGGATCAGGTAGCGGTATTTAATACAGTAGTTGATTACATTATTGCCAGGGTAAGGTAGCGGTATTTAATACAGTAGTTGTTTACATTATTGCCATGGTAATTTAGCGGTATTAAGCACAGTAGTTGATTGCATTATGGCCAGGGTAAGTTATGGGTATTTAACACAATAATTGATTACATTATGGCCAGGGTCAGGTAGCGGTATTTAATACAGTAGTTGATTACATTATTGCCAGGGTAAGGTAGCGGTATTTAATACAGTAGTTGTTTACGTTATTGCCAGGGTAAGTTAGCGGTATTTAATACAGTAGTTGATTACATTATTGGCAGGGTAAGGTAGCGGTATTTAATACAGTAGTTGATTACATTATTGCCAGGACAAGTTGGCGGTATATAAACAGTGTAAACTATCATTTATGTCTGAAAATATGTAACCTTTTAATTTCATAATTGAAGCATTGTACCGTTTTATTCTCACTACTTTCGTTTATATTGAATGCCCGTTGTTACTAACACCTCATTTACGCTGTCTAAATTTTGAGCACAAAGTGTGTTCCCCCTCCTCACTCTGGCTGCCAGTTCTATCGTCTCCTCCCTGTTTGTCTGCTGCCTCCTCTTTAGTCTGTCTTTTCTTAACCCATTTTGTATTCATATGCATTATTCTTTTTGGACCGAAACTAACAGTTATGTATCAATATTGGAATTAAATAACTTGCATCAAGTTGTACAACGTTGTACCTGAGACGTAATAAACGTCGTGTCTGTCTGTCTGTCTGTCTTTTGGTGTCTTGATTCATTCAAGCTTACTTTCCACAAAATTGTGTTTAAGATTTGTCTTTTACATATAAGTCACATGTAGCGTTTAAAAGCCTCACCGACGCCACATATCTTAAAAAAATAATTATCATTAATTAAATATTTCACACAACAACTAAAACCATTGCAAGATTTCTGGTTTTAATTCAATGCACAAAGGTAGAGCCACGGAAACCATCTACCTATTTATTATTTATTATATGTGTACACAATTTTAGGTGATATATATCATCTTTCCATTATTTTTGGAGTGTAAATAAACTTAATATTTAATAAATAAATTTTTGTTTCATATATTTGATATAATCAAATGCCATAACAGATCAGATATATACATCGTTTTATTTCCAGTTACTATTTAGCACCTTATACAAGGCTGCCTTTGACGTACTGGCATACCTGATCTGCGTCACCGTGTTGTTTGTCGGTTTCTGGGTGTGTGGGTACGTCGTTCTATCGCCCTACCACGTCAAGGTAAGATTTGTGCATAGACGCTTTTAATTTGATGATGTCTCCGTGGGGTGAGGCGCCCGTAAGGTAGTGGTAGAGCTGCATGCTTGTAATGCTTCTCAGTGCTCGCCTCTCACCGCGTGAGTTGTAGTCCCGATCGGGCGGATGGCTTAATGCGGGATGTAAATAAGTAAAATTTTAACACAGGTGATTTTCTTTCAGAAAGAGTTCTTAAAAGAGGGTATCAGCTAGTGTAACAGTAAAAAGGCAATTGGAGCTTCATGTATGCAATATATGTATTTTATGTGCCGATCTTTATAAAGATTAATGGAGTCATTGTGTACCATTTACATCCACCTTATGAATTTTGAAAAAATCTGTTAAGTGGCCATCACGTATTGTATTCACTTCTATTTCGAGACAGTTTGAGACGCCTGCTGCCTGTGCTGAGACGCTTCTGTCTATTGTAAACGGGGATGAGATCTACGCAACGCTTGCCATCTTGGAGTACGATAAGTCGGGCAGCAACGTGGTCTGGTGGTTCTCACGGGTCTACATCCTGACATATGTCGCCGTCTTCACAATCGTCGTCATCAACCTTCTCATCGCCATCTTCATGAGCGCCTACGAGTCAATTCGGGTAAAACTTCAATTGGAATGATTTTATAAGCATCGAATTTTTAACAGGAAAATAGTAATGTATGCCAGTGAAGAAAATTATCAGAAATAATTTCTACTAACAGTCTTTTTATTATTATTATTATTATTTTTATTAAAGTCACCTAACAATTACTGAGTGATATACATGTTTGATAGTAATGGACGATACTGCTAGGAGTAAACCCTGCTATTGAGTACGAACGTTTAAATCTAGGAAATGTACGTTTCTTTTTTTTATTTTAGATGCACAGTAAAACAAATGGTCTAAAAATAAAGAAAGGACCCATTGAAAAAGCCATTATTAAACTCATGAAAACTACAGATTTGAAATCGAATACCGGATTACGAAATCAGTTTCTGGAACTTATGCAAACCGGAAATAAACTTTCTGTTCATGAAGCCGAACTGCGGCGCCAGTTGGAAAAGCTTGTGCAAGTTTCGGATGATGGCGTGAAAGAGCTTAAGCCGCGTACAATCAAAGCTTTCATTGACGACAATCCAGAAGTTGGATCTGTACCATGTATGAAGGACAATTTCCGATGTTACTGCTTCGTGCCGTGTGGGGACTGTAACAAGGACGAAACAGAATGATGAATAGAAAATAGCAAAGTGCATACTAAGTGCATTACCTGGTGCCAGAATGAGTGAATGTACCTTAGAGTATACCATATGTTAGGATTATACTTATTATATTTATAACAACAGTAATAGTAATTATATATATATGTATATATATGTGTGTGTATGTATGTTGTGTGTGTGTGTGCGCGTGTGTGTGTGTTTGTGTGTTTGTGTGTGTGTGTGTGCGTGTTGTGTGTGCGCGCGCGTTTGTATATTTATATATTGTATATTTTAATTAAGTAAACGTGTATAGAGCACTTAAATAAGGCGTTCGCAACGATTGCTAAAAACGCAATGATAACATATTTTGATTATCATGGCTTTACTTAAGTTATAACATGTACAAATAGTTGTGAATAAGAATACTGAATCATGCAAAGTACGCAGAGACAGATTGTCTCTTCACAGAACGGAAGGTTTTCGGAGGAAGAATAATACTATCAAAAGGACTTTTCTAGGAATAAGAACATAATTTCAGGCCCCGTCAGTATCAAATCCATAGACTATGTAAGTCCTCTTTCAAACGATATTCAATACTTTTTGTTTACAAGTTATTTACAATCAATCAATCAATGGATAATAACAAGTATCTCAAAGTTCTAAAACTATTTTTATTTGTACGGTACATTGGTTATGAATTGCAGTCGTACAGCAATCCATTCCGAGCATGTCTACTGTCGCTTTGAGTGACCGAGATATGTGTCCTCGTTTCAGTGTGCAAGTCAAGTTTAAACATTGTATTATTCAACATGAATACATATTAGGCAACAACCTTTAACAACTTAGCAATTTGCATTCACCCATTGAAATTTAACGTCAACATGATATAACAATGTTATGGGAAAACACATGTTGTTGTTACGAACATTATGCAGATTGTGATAAACGAACAAAACAGGGTTTATTGCAATGGAATTGACCTGAAAATAAAATAAATATAGAATGTATAAGCGTTTGTTTAAGCCAAAAGTAACAAATAAAAGCCCATAAAAGCATTATTTCATGTCATATTTATTCCTACCCAGCCTTACACTCAACAAATTTTCTAATATTGAAGTGATTTATTTGCATTTTTGCCCCGCTTACCGCTTTTCAAAACTACCCGGAATGCGCAAAATCTACGAGTTTTACCCATTTCTACCCTTCCTTACAAACAGAAAGAATTAGCGCAAGAGTGTGCCAAAATAAAACATGATTACTTTTTAAAAAGCACAAAATCGAACAGAACGATGCCTATTTGATATTGGTACTGACGTGTGCTCAAGCTTAAATATTAAAAACAACTTCATAATTAATAACACAAAATTCATGGTCTGCTCACCCAGAAGAAAGCGTTTCCAAGCTCGCTTGTCCAGGAAACTGAACGTATCGCACAGAACACGAGTAAACTACAAAGAAATGCAATAGTACAAATTATTTCAAATACCATTTTTACCGAAAAAAAGATCAATAATTCCAGAAAATAATTTTATTTCTTGAAATGTGTTTGATAAAATGCGGTGTGTGCGTTGCTACAATTAGTTGTATTTTATTGAAACAGAAAGTAGATCTAAATTATTCTTCATCTCATAAAAACTGCACAAATTTAAGCCGGTGGAAATGGTGTAGAAGACACTCGCTGTCTTTGTAGTCTGACAGAGCTGGTTCAATACTCGCATGAGAGAAGTATTTTTATTATTATATAATAATATAATAAATATAATAATATCATAATATGTTTCAGAACGGTGAAGAATTACCCATGCGTCGTCTGTAAAAAGCGAACACAATCGGATAGACGTCCTATTCAAAAGGAAGCTGAAGATATAAATGCACAAGACATTGGCTGTGTTCTCAGATGATTTGAAGATACACAGGTTGCAATGGCGGCCGGAAATAAGTGTGCGGTCATTCATCTTTATTGGCGTTAATATTATTTGGTACTGTTTCTGGCCGCCATTGAAACTTGTCTATCTTGTCTTGCTAGTTACTTCCCTTGCCGGGCCAAGCGATCGCAGCGCCACTCGTTTTTCGCTTTTCGTTTTGTGAAACGATAAACGGTTAGAGTTCTCATTTTTAGGGTACATATTTAAAAAAAACGGTTTAGAATAAATTTATTTCAATTTTTTTTTTAATTCGATACATAAAAAAACAAAAAAGAACCTTCTGTACCTTTTCCGTTTTTCTTACTTGAAAAACAAAAATGAAAAAGAAAAGACGGTATATACACGGACCCATGACTATGTTGGTGAAGGCGCTTATACCGGTGATGATGATAACTATTTCCCGAAGACTTCACCGTCCAAGAAGATAATAAGTTCACCATCCGTAAATAAAATAAAGCCAAGTATCACTAATATTCTACATTACATTTTCTACATGTAATCTTTTTTTTTTCTGTAGAGTTATTGGTATAAACTCAAGTTACTGCTTCAGTTAAGATTCATTAACTAAAAATACGATATGTCTCTTTTTGTAGGTAACGTTGAGTACTACCAGATCGCATTCACACTATCTTGATACCATTTGATGTTGTCCTATGCACATCTCCGACGTGTTTGTTAAATCGACAGTAATGTGCAATATACAGACTTTGCCAGCCTCATCTCTCCTTATCCGTCGGCTCCGGGCCGCGACATTGCAAAGTCGTTAAAAAGTAGTGTCATCATCATCATCATCATCATCATCATCAGCAGCATCAGCATCAGCATCATCATCAGCGACATCATTCATATAAAATACTAAGCACACAGCATAGTTATCGCATTAATCTAGTCTAACTTCTTTTTTTTAATTTCAGCACCGACCTGACACTAACCAAATTAGAAAATGTTGTCTTAAGATATTCATCTATATTTTATATGAAGTTATATTGATAAGAAGAAATCGAAAGTTTTGACCATAAACGTGCAAATCATCTAGTCTGCCTCATCTGTCTGTCCCAGCTCAATTACTTACCTAAGGTAAATAAATGAATTGCACATTTATATTTCGTTTCTTTAAATTTTAAATTTCTTTTGCAAAAGAAAGGATATATGAATACTATATACCGAATTAAAATTACCCTTTTATCATTGATGTCTACATGCCTATATATTGTTTATGCATTGATACATTTTCTTCAGCAAAAGCAAGTACATTTAAGAATGTTCAAATGAGAACTTTGAACAAAAACTATACATACATTGTCAAAACAGACAACTTGATAATTTCAAGTGTTGTTCAGCGATATTTTATCAGATCCCCTACGGAAGTTTTCAGGGAATTGTACAAAAAGCAAAACATGTACAAATATTCTCAAGTATGAGACAGTTGATAACATATGCACTCAAAGGCGTCTATGTCAGACAGCACTGGCATTTTGAACATTGGCTAGATTCAAGGGCCTCTTACATGTTCCACCCAATCAGATAAACACAAGTTGAGCAAACATGTGCAAATAACGTAGATTGAGTTCTCTAATGTTGCACTAGGTGATATCTTATTAACCGTTTCGCTGCTAAGTCATTTTTCCACGCCCCATGCTGAAGAATGTTCTATAAATTTCCTAAGAAAATGCCATACGTCACTAAATAGCTTACAATTTTGGATATGTAAAACTATATATCAATAGAAAGATAACTGAATATGGATTCTGAATATAAAATTTATTAATTATCATTTGATATTAAAATGTTATGGCCTTCAAAAACAGAAACATAGTTGAACAATCCAGAACTTTTACTTTTTTTTCTTTGGCATTTCATTCCTACACCTTCAGAAATATGGACATATTTAAAGAAAACACTGTAAGTTACTGTCAAGGGGAGTAACTCTGGTCAAACTTTTAAAGGAAAATAGCAATTTTGTAAACATTCAAAAATAGTAGTAAACCGGACGTACGGTGTACGTAAAAGAGCATTGCTAGTGGTTAGAAATAGACGCTGTATGTCAGGCAGCAGTGAAAAGGGTAAGATCTGCACTATCTGCGACAATTGACAGCGATATGTTAAGTCATATTATTTACACATGAAATCTTTGGCATGTAATTAAAAACAGAGAACGGACATATACATGTAATATATTAATGATATATTTAAGATATCTGGCAGTATGCCTATATCAAATAAAATTTACAAATATTATTTACAAAACTTTATGTACATGATGACCGGACAGGTCGTTGAGTCTATATATGAAAACAGTGATTTAAAGCCATAATAGGACAGTCAATGATGGATTTATTGTCTCTTTATCTCTCCAGTCGTGCCCTATATAGGTGAGACAACTTAAGCAGTCTCCATGCCCTTTCCGTGAGATTGCACAGTAGATATAACATCAGATTTTTTTGTACCTTTATTATATAGTATGCCAACTGCGGATAAATCCTCGGCTTTTATATGTTATTTAAAAACTGACTACCTATTAACTCTTAACAAAACTACATTCTTATTTTGTTGGTTTGGGTTGTTTTCTAAAATTCGATGATTTCTTTCGTATGTTTTTTACATTTCACTTTTGACACTTTTGGCATATGACGTCATCGCATTGTATGACGTCATTAAACTGTTCTTATTATATATAAATGCTTGGGCTGTTTTATTTCAAACTGCTCTCTCATTTAGAATTTTTAGGTTGCCGAGGCTTTTATCTACTGTACACACTGTACGTATGGTGATTTATTATACATTCACTTTATGTGTTTTTATGTGTTTTAACTACCAATGCAGGTGCTTACTGTTAGTTGTTTCACTTTGATTTTTATTTACAGTGTTTCTATATATATATAAAATTGCTGATAATAGCAAGTGATATCGTGTGTTTTGGCAGTTAATTGTTTTGCTCCACTCACCTCACATTTATAGTTGTAGGACATCAATAAACAGCATTTCGCGGGACCTTTTTCAGGTTACAAAAATGTGTATGGTTGTAGGAGAAAACATAATATTTGTCCGACTTAAATGAGAAAAATACAAATGTGGTCAAGAATTTGTAGAAATACGTTATCTCTCTCTGTGTAGGGGCTGCGGATTTACAGATTCTTAAAAATGGTAAATGGGCACACTGGTAATCCACAAAAAGGATTAAGTAATAGAATTAGTTTGAAATCATTGAAAATGAAACTAAAGAATCATTTGCATTTAGGCCAGTATTCAGTAAGTCATGGATTTCAATCCACAATATCTTCCTCATGTATTTAGCAACATGTTTGTATTTTTGCATGACACTTTAACTTTGTTACTTTGAGCTTTTAAATTACAAATTTCGTAAATAAGCTTATTTTTGTTGGTATGAAAATTGTGACTTGGGCTTAAGTCATGACTTAGGCTTAAAAATTATTGATGAAGACGGACCTTTATGTCGTACAATCTACATTTGATGTTAAATACAGCCGGTGTTTTAAAACCGTGCGCTTGCATGAGAGTGCTATTTTTGGCCAGGAAGAAAAAATATCTGGTGCCGCAATTGCATACCAGAGCAAAAAGTAAAATGTGGAAACTATACATAAAAGTTGTAAAAGTCTAGTTATCACAACGTACACTTTTGATTGTATCGACATCTTGTGCACACTTGACCATTCCGATAAAAGCAGCATATCCTGGATCTTTCTAACTATTCGCGCACGATCTACACTGCACGTAGAGCCATTTTGCTTAATACACTACCTCAGTTTGTGGATGAACATACTTACAGCGTTGGTAAAATTATTGCTGCATTCGAGCTTATCGTATGGGTGTAGAAATGTGAACTAACTGGGCTTTATTCAACACTCAGATAAGAAGGCATATCTGAAGTATATCGCCAGTCATAGTTTAACATACCATAGAGGCAGAACCTATTGAACAAATAGGGCAGATTTTCTTTTAACAGCTACTGAACCAGGCGAGTGTATGTTTCTTTCTTGATCTGGTTTCACTCAGCACTTTGTTGTAAACAACGTTTGGTTACGGACTCTTGAATTGTTGGTCTTGCATTTTATGCCTTAATAGATCTATGCCAAATTTATACATCAATAAATTATTTGTTTTAATTGCAGGGACTGTACCATGGCATCAGGTAGTAGTCAAACAAGTGTCCTAGATGTGTCTACAGGTAAGTTAACAATTCTGAAAACCACTCATCTTAACTTTTTAAACGCACACGAGTAAATGCTCAGGTGGGGCTGTGGAGACCGCCCACTCTCCGGCAACCGTTGTCACCAATCACGCGCTAGCAAACATAATTTAAACGACAGTTCTTCTAAAACCGCTGGCAAATTAACATGTATAACTATAAAGACAAAGCTTTTAAAACATTCCTGTTTGAAGCCATATTGGCTAGAGTCTTGCTATTTGGTATGGTATAGAAGTTCCTTGTTTGGTCAGTTATCAAGATTACTCAAGAAACAAGGATCGGTTTAAAGACATGGCCAGCAGGGCGTACCCTTCCTCCATATACGGCTATATAGAAAAACTGCGCAAAATGTCATTAAGTACAAAATCGTGAACCTTAAAATTTGGAAAATATGTTTCTTCAATGGCCTTGCATCAAGATTGTGTCAAGATTGAGATGGCATTTATGACGTCAGTATATTGTTCTTACAATATATCAGCGCTTGTACTGCTTCATTTTATTTGAAACTACTCTCTCATATGGAATTTTTTGGTTGCCGAGGCTTTTATCTACTGTACATACTGTACATATGTTGTTTTATTACTAGTTATCATGTATGTACATAAGTTCATTATATCTATTTTAACTCCCGATGCAGGTGCTTACTGTTAGTTGTTTCACTTTTACGGGATATTTTTATTTACACTGTTTGTCTGATAGAAAAACCTTCAGGAAGTGCGAGGTTGGAGCGCTCCACAAACCAGGTTTAAGCACCCCAGTTGACCCTTTTGCCGACTGACCGTTCCAAGGCGGTAACTGATGGTTTTTCTTTTTGTGTGTTATGTCTCGTCTCTGTGTTTTTTGTCACATTTACACTTACCTTGTTTGCCTTGGTCTGCAGGTAGATAAAGTTTAAATATCTGTGAAAATTTTGATAGGACCTTTGCTTATTTACCTATTGCAAGGTGTGTGACAATTTCAATATATGACTATATAGGAAAAGGTTAAAAATCTTCTTGGCAGAAAGAGCTATAGCATTGATATTAGGTAAAATGTTCCTTGAGTGTGCCTGAATCAAGATAGTTAACATAATTTAGATCTGTCAATGCAAGGCCGCTAAGGACGTGGTTATTTACCATACTTGGTGGTAAAGGACAGTTTTGAAAATCTTCTTGTCAGAAACAATGAGTGCCAGAGCCTTGGTTTTTGATACACATAAAACATGGCTGCCAAGGGATTAGCCATTGTTCCAATAAGAATATACAGGAAAACTTTGAACAAATGCTTGTCAGTACCTACATAAGTTAGAACCTCACTATCTGGTAAAGATGTTTCTTGGGTGGTTGTTTATCAGTGATTATGTATCGGTAAACAGTTTTTACTAAAAACATGTCCGTCAGGGACGTGGCTATATTCAAAATATGGCTTCATAGAAAAACATTGAAAGTTTTCTTTTCCGGAAACACAGGTCGTAGAGCCTTGATTAATAGTTTACATGTTCACTGGGTGACCCTGTATCTCGTATGTCTGTATGTTAAAAGAATTTTGAGCCGTCTAAAACATGACTGCCAGGGACGTGGCTATTTTCTATATATGGCTACACACAACATCAGATAGCGCCTCAATATTCGGTATATATGTTCCTTGGGTGAAACTCTATCAAGACTATGGGATCATTTTAAAAATGGCTACCAGGAGATTAGCATGTTCTCTAAATTGACTATAGATAGAAATTAAAAAAGCTTATCTGTAGACAGTGCATTTACTAGAGCGTCAATATTACGTAGTTATGTTCATTTGTGGCCTTCTATCAAGAATATTAAAAGAATTTGGATCGGAAAAATATGATCACCAAGACGGGTTCATTTTCCATAAATGGATATATAGGAAAACTTCGAAAATCGTCTTTTTAGAAACTAAACGAGTTATTGCCTTGATATTAAGTATACATATTGGCTCTTTATCAAGTGTATTTAACCAGATCCGTCGAAAACATGGCTGCAAGGGGCGTGGACATTTATCATAAGTAGATTTGTTGTAACAATGAAACTAATTTCAAACTGTTGCTTGTTTACATGTTTTACAATTATTTGTGTCTGTTTATACATAGCTAATATACCTTGCTCACTATTACATATTGTCTACGGCACTCAGCTGAGCGATATATTGCCATAATGTACCATCGTTTTTAAGCAAACACTAAACATTCAAACAAGCAATTATTCTTTTCTGTTGTGTATATTGTCTCAAAAGAAAGCTGATCTTTCGCGATATTTGGATGGTTATAAAAACTTTTTAATTCAATCTTAAGCTTTAGATCAAAATATTTTTTAAACAGAGACATCATGTCTTAATGATACCAATGCCACCAAAAAGTCAGTGATGTGATCAATGGCGCAACAGAAAGAAAAGATCTGCGACAGGTTTTACAACACAACACATTTTATGAAAACAAACTTTGAAATTTGTTGTAATAATTGAAACTTGTTTATTTAATAAAATATATTGAGTTGTAAAAATATATACAAAACAAAGGTGACCAAAGATGATTTTCCACATACTAGATAGAGGTCTAAATTCCTTTTTAGATCCGAAATAGTGTCCAAAGATAGATATACGCCCAGTATAAATCCAAAGTTACACCAGCCATTAACTAAAAGTAAATTTCCACACTACTGTAATAATTATGTCATTTTTTTCCTCATGCATGGGTAGCATTATCAGGACAAGCTATGAAAGCTATGAAGGCTCTTTTTCAAATGAAAAAATACTTAGCTAAATTTACGAATCTCACAATTAGCCATCGTTTAGAGCTGTTTGATAAACTCGTCTTACCCAAACTCAACTATAGTGCAGAAAAACAAGGAAACACCAACATTGACCGTATTGTCTAAATACATTTAAATTATTGCAAGGAAATTTTAGGTGTAAAACAGCAAACACAGAACAATTTTATTTACGGCGAATTTGGGTGAAAGCCAATCGCAATGCAAAGAGTTTTGTAAATGGTAAAATACTGGTTTAAAATAATATAAAGCAAGGACACAAAGTATATAACACATTTTATATTAGCTAAGAAAATTCGAGAATGTACCAGTCGTTTTATCATTAAAACATTCCAGAATTTGCTACGAGTTTCTACAAATCATTATAATGTGACAGAGAACATTCTGTCAACTAATGACTTAACGGTGACGCAAGAAGTGCCCTAAAAACGACCGCCAGAAGGTAACAGGCGATGGGAGACTCTTATGTAACAATTAGAACAAATCGTTACTATAAATCAAACCAAATGATTAGTGTCTGTTTTGACTCTATTCATAAACGACTATTTATAATTTAATATACATGTAAAACCTAGAACAGCAGAGACTATTTTAATTTAAAGCGTGCATTCTTACTCACTTATTTGAAAAAGAACTATCAGACTATACATGTACAACAAGGAGCGTAAAATATTTGTATAGCATGAAAACTTCTTAACAATTTGCCAACACCACTTTCTTAATTGCAGGAAATTCGTCGAAAAAATATGAAAAATATATAAAACGGACTAAATTGTTGCAATGTCGGCTTAAGTGCCACTTCTTTTCCGCCTTCAAGTGTAAATCCAACAAATGCCACTTTCATCCGATACAAGTTGGACATCTGCTCCTCCAAGTTACTAAGTTGGTGTTTATAACTATGCAGGTAAGAATTATACCAATGTCTTTCTTTAACACCATTTCTGTATAGAAATATCTTGTTTGGTAATTATTCTTTGGAAATGACTTCATTTATGGTTTCTTGTTGTAAATAGAAGAATTTTATCCAAACCATTTCAATCAGAATACGGCTAAGGTTTCATCCTTTGTTTGTTGAGCTTTTTTTTTTAATTGGTAAATGTGTTTTCTCGACTTAGTGCACTTGCAAACTGGTATGACTGGCAAGAACATATCCCATTTACGCCCGTCGTAACTGTGGCGATTTTGTTTCCGATATTGATATTTCTACAATCCTGACGACTTTGTTATTGTTTTGTTGTTGTTGTTGTATTTTATTACTAGCACCGACAAAAGTATGGTCATATTGGTGAGGTCAATGCATTATTGGTGAAAGAAGTCTCTAGACCCATATCTGAGTACAACCGTCGCACCGAAGGTCAGCTAGAAGTCCACGCACATTGAAGTTCTCGACCCGACCGAGACTCGAACCCACGCGGTGAGAGGCTGAGGAGTTTATGCCAGTAACTTTAACCGCTCGGTCATGATTACAATGAATAAACGGTAGTCATTGCTTTCTTTCTTGTTGCAGATATATTTTCTCGGAACTGAACGGCGTTATTTCAGCGACCTTGTGAACAGGGGCTCCAGGACTTTAAGACACCTAATGTTGGAAGATTGGGATGCAAGTATGTTTTAATTAATTACTTAATTACTAATAGCTTCCTTTTTGCTTAGATTTCTCTCTGTTCTAGATATATAATGAAATACATTTAATATTAGCATTTCAAAGTTAAACACATTTTGTGTTATACTACATACGATACAATGCAACAATCATATTGCGACGTGGAGATATCATTGTTGGAGAAAGATCCAAGACAAATATCTAGGTAGAACCACAAGTGCAATGCAGGTCTGCTGGAAGATTTCCTTGCATGAAATTTCTCGCCCGAGCCGGGACTAAAACCCATGCCGTGAGAGTCCATGAAGACATAGTAGAAACAAGTCGGCGACTCCAGTAGTAGCAAATAGTATCCTTTAGGTACTACAACTGTACAATATAATGTAAATAAAACACATTGTATAAAATACTGTTGTTTTATTGTTAATAATACTATGTATGTTTCAGGCAGAGAGGTGCCACCCTACCCACCATCTCAGGGAGAGTTTGCCGTCTATTCCATCCCAACAATAGAGTCGAAAATAAACTACGCTGTCGCCGGGGTAATCATTTTTAAAACTTTGTTTTTAATTCATTTTTAATTATATAAATTTAATTTATCTGCTTAGATCTACAAGTAAAATTAATTGGACATTTTCCTGAAGACATGCAACTCTCAGCGTAATGGCTGATCTGGAGCTGTACTTTTTTGCATAAGTAGATAGCAGGCTAATACGTCTTGTATCCCAATATATCTCAAAGATGCATCCTAGGACATTCGTCCCAATATTTCTAAATTAAAAAGTATCTTAACTTGGTATGCTTTGGCCAAACTATCGAACGCCCAACAAAGATCGCATCGCCTGAATAAATCACTAATCATATCTCGGATTTATTATGGAGAATACCCGCGAAAATAAACATGTCTGTGCCCTTGACGTAAAGCAAAACAAGCAGTAACCGTTTATATCTAAGGAGATGTGAACAGCTAAATTAATTTGCATAGGATAACATAATTCTATTCACTACACCTATCGCTTTTTGGAAGAAATTTTTGTTGGCGTATCCTTCTAGCGGTGAACAAAACGAGAGTGATTCTGTAAGTATCAATGCACCAGATACATCCGAGGGATTATTATCCCGAGGACGGAATTAACCATGACAGCTGGTAGACTTTTTATTTGGTTTGTCGGTAACTGTCTGGTTTGCTCTAATTGTTAAATGACTCATCTCAGATTTGTTCTTACTTTTACATTTGGCGTGCTTGTGAATACCTTGGTCCTGTGTCTTTTCATTTTTTTGTATATGTTGCAATGCTCAAAGGACTTTGTCTTATATATTCTTATTGTGTCTCGATTTAAGCCCGAACCTTTGCGACCAGGACTTGGTGTAAGTTGTGGGCATCTCTTGCCGTCCGACAACGGTTGCCTCTGTAATGCATGTGATCCTTAATGATATGAAGCCGTAATATTTCGCTATAAACGTACCATTGTAATGGCTGCGCCATTTACAAAGAAATGTAAACATTGACACTTAAGTCACTGGAGACAGGTGCGTTGTATGCGGTATCCCATTTGTTTAAACATCAGTAACCTCTTCAAGTCGAAAGTTAACTAACAAGCAATTGCAGAGTTGCAGAACCAACTTAAACTGAGTGACGAAATCTACTGCAAATCCACTGCATCATTGATATCGGCCATTTTGCAACGTTTACCGAAAGCGTTATCCATTACGCTCTCTGTTTGGCTGTTATAAAAATAGTAATCGGGGAAAACCATTCTCGTTTATAAACGGTATTTGTGGGCCGTCATCAGACTTTACATTTTGTAAGATCTGACATTAGTGAGATTGATAGAGCCTAAATTTTTAAGTAAATAAACACATTTTCTCAACAATCACACCAATCACATTACTAAAATCTTATAATATATACCAATGATTATGACAAGACGATTAGAAGAAATTATTTAGAACTGAACAATAAACAAGCTACTAAATATATACAACGCACAAATGTGTACAATGTATGCATGATGGTGACTCTTTTTGTAATCGATGAAAAGCGCTATTGTGGTGGTGTTAGTTTAATAAGTTCATTTCTGCTTGACACTCTGAAGCTATCACTTCAGAGCAGGACCACTGACACTAGCATCTCTTTGAAGCAGACACTCTGTGGCTGGTTCTTTGAAGCAGGCAATCCAGGGCTATCACTAAGAAACTGGCACACTTAGACTTTGAAACACGAACTTAAACACTGGCAAGTTTGAAGCAGGAACTATGAGGCTGGATCTTGTAAGCAGGCACTCTGAGGCTGGCACTATGAAGCTGTATTTCTTAGGCTGGCACCATGAAGGAGGCATTCTGATGCTGGCTCTTTGAAACACGAACATAACGGTTGGCACTTCGTTGACGTTCGACCAGGAACTTTCATCCTGGCTCTTCTTATAGGCAGGGATTCTGAGGCTGGCATTATGAAGCAGACACTCTAGGGCTTGCACTCTGAAGCTGGAATTTTGAAGTCGGCACTTTAAACATGGCTATATTGGCAATGTCGGTAAGGCACTTGGATGCTTGCCTACTACAGCACCGTAGATAAGGCACCCTAAGAGTAACACTGTCACTTAGAAGCCACGGCGCTTTGACACCACATGCTCTCTTAAGCCACTGGCACTTTGAAGCCACTATCCATATATAGTATACAATCACGATCCGACCAGCTCTGAATTTAAGACTTAATTCATTCCTTTAAATAAGCTGACCTTCCTAGAAAGGAAAAGATGCAAAAAATAAGCTTCTATTTACCCAGCATCCTGGTCAGTTAATATAGACAAGTTACCTGGAGCGCCATTACCAGTCGACTTTCTCAACACTGGACAGTTTTGAACATTTACCCACTTTACTCATGCAGTGCCATCTAGCGGTTTTCCGGTCCCCAACGACCCGTCTTGAATGCTTCCGATTTCTAGCATAATACTTCGAAGGTGATTGAATACGTATACAAAAAGCGCCTACAGGACCAGACTTTGATACAAAAAATAAAACACAGATGTAACCTATGTATAAACATAAAGAATTAGTGAGGAAAGTCTTATAAATGGTAGAAATTCTGTTTTACCTCCAGTTTTAATTAGACACATGTTTGAAATCTAAATTTAGTAAAAACTTGACAGGAAGAGAAGCGTTAGCCAAATAAGAAGCTTTAGTAAGGGAAGTAACCTTGGGAAACAGCACACTAAAATTTACTTTAATCGCTACCTATCTCAAAACCGGTCATTGTTCATGAAGTGTTTGGAAAGTGAGCATGTCGGTTAAGCAATCTTCTAAAAACAATAGATTTCCTGTTATTGCCTACTTAACCACTGTCCCCATTAAAATCCATTTCATAAAGTGCACCGACTTCAAAGGATGGCGCTAATGAAAATAGAGAAAACAACAGTCACCGCATCGGAATAGACAGTAGGCAAAACTATCGAATGGTGTGTTTAAGCTGATCTACAGAGCACTAACATCTTGGTGTTTCTCTGACTAATAGGGCTGTATATTACCTGTAACTGTGTTTCCAAGAGCTCTAATCGCCAACATGGAAGCCATTGTTTATTGGCACCGCTCCGGAGAACGTTGCCCGTTATGAATTTTATGGGACGTTAATTTAGCAGGTAATTGTCGGAAACCGTAGCGCTGTTCGATGGGACATTTTTCAGGGAAAAGGGTCGAGAGTTCTTGTGTAATAGTATATTTTGCAACAATAAAACATACCTTGCAGTTACAAAAAGATGGCAGATATTAATAGGAAGTCGAAGATATTTGGTAATAACTTGTTGAACAATAGAACATGGCTTTACATATGTTAACAAACAGCTAGACGTTACCGATGTAGCAGACAACAAGGAAGCAAAGTAGTCAAAAGTCTAGTTTCCACATGAGTTACTGTTCGTTCATTTTATAGAATTATGTAATGAATTGACAGCTGTAATCCAGTGGTAAACAATCCTTACCAGTTTATATAGACTGCTGAAGTCTTCAAAGTCTAATGGCTCGTCTTTTATTGTACGTCTTTTTAAACAGCAGCTTTGAAATAAAAAAAAAACAAGAACATATGGCGGCTTTCTTTTCTTAAAGTGTTTAACCAAGATTACAGGTCACGAATATGTTTTTGCTAACACGTGATTCTTATTTACATGGGATTATTGCAATATCTTTTATGCTTTCCTTAACAATGTAGAGTTTGTCGAGACGCGTAAATAGTAAAACGAATAATATTTTTCTTCTAAGGCATGCACAAGTATAACTATTTATCATTATATTGCATCCATGTAAAGGTTTAAATGAGATAAAAGTCTTATAGGAGGCTTACTTATGACTTTTTTGGCAGTTCATCAACGACTGCCAGGAGGCCATTGGTTACTTTTATTTTCTTTAATGCAGTACATCAACTCTGGACATAAGGCCATTGGTGCTTTACGTTTTGTTTCCTGCAGCCATTGTTTATTTATGTTTGTTTCCTACAGTACTACAACGCCCGACATGAGGCCCTTGGTTACTACGTGCGAATGCCGGATGATAAAATCACACTGGAACTGAAGTATTTCTCCTTCCAAGGCTTCGATGACCCAGGCAACGACATCGGTATCCATGGTAATTTGTCGCTTAAAATGAAGTTTATTATTTACTTTGTTATAAGCATATGCATTAGTCTGTGTTAAATTAAAAACTCGCAATCTCAAACAGCATATCCCAAACATGAAACACTTAATTCGGCGTAAAGTTGATCGTGAAGTATACTTACCATTATCAACTAACATACTTAAGGCTGATAGTTGGGATCCATTGTGTGCACGTCAAAACTTTACAAGCTTGACCGATTGCATTTGGTTCGTTGCTATGAATACGATATGTCTTATTTTTGCTACATAAATATCTTCTTTAGAAATGTTATTCGCTATGAACTTTTAGATAACATGAGGGCCAGGATGACCCTTCATCGACACTTTTCTTTAGTTTTTACAGAGTAATTGTACCATTGTCAATACGAAAGTTAACAAAAATAAATATTTTTGGAAAGTTTGTTTAAATTTCAATTATGAAATTTAGTATGTCAAAAGCGTCCAAGTTTAAACAGATTGCCATACATAGAAAATGACATATGCGACCTTATTACCGAGTTGACCTTGCTAATACTATTACTACTGCACATTGACGGACCCTTTCAAAAGTAACAAGTTGTCATTTAATTCATCCTATAAGGATTTTACGTGTATTTCCTCTGATGGACATTGGACTTTGGTTCTTCCACTCCATCTTCACATGAACAGGATGGTACAACCATTTATTCGTCTCTGGTCATGTTTGTTCAGGATTCAAAAGTTAATTATATTTATAGTCAACCATTTTTGTGTGGTTTATCAAATCGAAATAATACAAAATACTTTTCTAAACACTGTGGACATTATTTTTCAATGACGTCACTACTTTCGTCATAACGTATAGAAAATATCAGCGCATAGACATTTTGTATTCAAATAGATAGTTTTTCTTTTCATTGCTTGCATTTAAGAAACTCGTCAAGAAGTGCGAGGTTAGAGCTCTGTAAAACCGGTTTAAGCACCCCAGTCGATCCATATTGCCGACTGACCGTTCCAAGGCGGTAACTGTCGGGTTTGCTCTTTTCGTTAAATGATTCATCACACATTTTTTCTTACTTTTCGCTTGGCTTGCATATGAAATACCTTTGTTCTGTGCCTTTTCGGAGTTTGGTATATGTTGTAATGCTCATAGGACTTTGTCATATATTCTTATTCATGATCACAACAATGTTACTTGTGAAGTGTGGCGGTCGTAAAAAATGTTGAGTTTCGTGTAGTCAATAAAACTGCTTTAAATATTAAATCCGGATTCATTTTTTATAATTTTACTTTATAACTGAAACTATTCGTAGGACGATGAACTTATTACTGTTAATGTGAAGGTTAGAACATTAAGATTGTTTAAGATTTGCATACATGCATTAGAGGGCATTTAATCACTAGTAATAAATGCAGCAACATCTGCATAATTGATTTAATTGCTGTATTGCTAACAGTGATTTCGTTTATCTGGTTATTTTCATTGCTATCATTGTCTAGCGTTTGTATAGAGAAACACATTTAAATGAATGCATACAACGTGCGGCTTTGCCTCACATCCTTTTCTATATCAATTGGTTCTGATAAATAAGATTTTTAGTATTATTTTAAACAAATAACCATTTCATACTGTCATAAATATGGTAGAGAAAGTGCATACTAGAGTTATTATGGCTTCAAATATTATGGGTTGTAATCAATACACAACTTTCGAATAAATTATGCTATTTATATCGTGTTTTTTACAGACGATGCGATTCATCCGAGCTATGGTTTGTCTGAAACTTCCTCTGTGTACACTTATAATATTAGTCATGAGCTGGCATCCTTGAATATTACACAACCCTTTAAAAGGTATTGTTATTTTTTAATTATATATAAGAAAAATCAATGTGAGGAATGTGCTTTAAACAAGAACAATTCATATCCTGGGATTTCGACAATCTCTTGCCCTGCTTTGCAAGGATGGTGGGTGCTACACTATCCGCTATTTTGCTTTCTTCCTTGTTGTCGGCTACGTCGACTTTATGCTGTATCTTGCAATGCTCAAAGGACTGTGTCATATATTCTTATTCATGATCACAGCCATGTTACTTGTGTAGTGTGGCGGTCGTAAGAAATCTCCCTGTGCAAGTAATCTATGTTGTCATTTAATTCATCGTATAAGGATTGGTACGCGTCCATATTTTGATAGACATTGGACTAAGGTTTATCAATTCCATCGTCGCATGGACTGGATGCTACAACCATTTATTCTTCTCATTTCGTGCTTTTCTTGATACAAAAAGTTTATATCACTTATAATAAACCATTTTGTTTAGTTTCTCTTATCGAAATAAAATCTCTTTCTTTTCTAAACCCCGTGGACATTATCTTTTCAATTATGTCACTACTTTCGTCACAACTTATGTAAGCAAATTACAGCGCTTAAACATTTTGTATTCAAATAGAACGGTTTTCTTTTAATTGCTTGCATCTGAGATGTGCGAGGTAAGAGCTCTGTTAAAGTGTTTTAAGCAATCCAGTCGGCCCATATTGCAGACTGACCGTTCCAAGGCGGTAACTGTCGGGTTTGCTGTTTTAGTTAAATGACTCATCACAAATTTGTTCTTTCTTTTCACTTGGCTTGCATGTTAAATATCTTTGTCCTGTGCCTTTTCCGAGTTTGCTATATGTTGCAATGCTCATAGGACTTAGTCATATACTCTTATTGTAATTACACACTGCCTTATTAGCATCGGAATTATTTGTTTCCTCTGTTGAACAAGTAAAACAACGGCGAATTCCTATTAATGCCTGCTGCTACTTTTATAATTGCGATCTTCACTTTCTACTGAAGCATACTTAGTTGTTTTATCTCAAAAGAGGTTTCAGCAAACGGTTGTTATTTCCTGTTAGTAAGTTCTAGACTATCGTCCCGATCAACAATTACATTACATATATGCAGCGCTCTCAAGAACAGCGCGAACAAGAAGTGCCAGGGATATGAAACATTATGCAAGCGCATAAAAAAGTAGATGAAGTTTAATTAGTTACCTTCCATTCCTTTGGTTTTGCAGGAGAGAACCTATGTTCCATTGACCTTCTATGCAGTAGGTCAACAGTTTAATAAAAATGTATAAAAAGTTA
Organism: Sinonovacula constricta; assembly: GCA_007844125.1. Classification (NCBI taxonomy): domain Eukaryota; kingdom Metazoa; phylum Mollusca; class Bivalvia; order Cardiida; family Solecurtidae; genus Sinonovacula; species Sinonovacula constricta. The sequence continues at coordinate 30,171,959 of CM017561.1, read as the reverse complement.
ACCAGCATCCTCATTATAAGTTATGACCGGCGAAGCTTTGGCAATACGTAACTCTGCATAGATCAATGTATATTAATTTATTTTAATTTAAAGACAGCGAGGACACAATGCTTTTGACATGCTCACACAAATAACGAAGACACCAATTCGACATATACAGGAAAACTGACCCTGGCACAAATCTGATATGTAAGGAAAATATGTAATACTTCACTACTTTCAATGACGTCGCTAACTTTCATCATAACTGATAAAAGAAAACGTCAGGACTTGGACATTTTTTATTCCAATAGATCGGTTTTCTTTTGATTGCTTGCATTTGAGAAACGCATCAGGAAGTGCGAGGGTAGAGCTTTGTAAAAGCGGTCGGTCCACATTGCCGACTGTCCGTTCCAAGTCGGTAACTGTCGGGTTTGCTCTTTGTTTTGTTTAATGACTCATCACATATTTGTTCTTTTAAATTTGTCTTTCATATGCATAACATTGTCTCGTGTCTTTTCAAATTTTGGTATATTTTGCAATGGTCATAGGACTTTTGTAATATAGTCTTATTCATGTGTACACCAGTAGATTGTCGGTTAAACGCGTGAAAATACACACAACTGCAATGTAATATTACCATATTTATTAGTTTTCAATTATGTATTTATAACATGGTTAATTGTTTAGTTAAAGCAAAAATTAACAATGCTTAAATAATCCTAAGAGTGTATAAAGACTTAATTGTTGCGCCGTTTACTTACACTAAGTCCAAAGATTAGTTGGTTAGGGAAAGAATGACATGAATGATAACCTTAACAATACAATACACATTTTTTGGACCTGGAAACTAGTGAAATGGCAATAAAGAGGCAGGATTCGAAGTTATGCAGGCGTCAAAATATAGGCGGGAATCGTGAGACGGTGTACCGTATGAATGACATAAATTAGGGTTGCAGAGAGAACACAAAAGGAAGAGTGGATTTATACGAGCTAGGTAGAAAAGAGGAGAGCGAAAATGAACGGGTTAGAAAGAGGTAACTTCCACTAAATTAATTGTAATCGCGTGTTTGGTGTTGCGTTCTACTATGGAGTCTCTATACGTCACATAACCTTTCTGCTACATGTTTGGTTGCCCAGTATCATATTCAATTTACGTATCAAAATATGAAAGTTATTGGGAGTTGTGGTATGCGATTTTTAATTAACTGTTAAACTAAATTATTGTACAAATTCCGTCATTTTGCAGACTATTAGACATGTGGATCCATTTCCAGTTGCACTCCGTACGGATCTTCGAGAAGAACAATGCAGCAAGTTGCATGCGGATTCAAGGATATGTAAGTTGTAAACTTATGATAACCTTCGTTAAACAAGATGTTTATGTGATTAAATTGTGTATTGCAGATATACATAAAATGCTTATTTATGAATAAAACCCACGCAGGAATATCGCTTAGCGAGGAAAATGGTGAAAGGAGGAAGCCGAATGTTATTAGAACGAGAGTTCCACTGATATGCGTTATTTTCTGACCAAGATATGACATAGAACGGTATCCCGCCCAGGTCCTCACTGCTTTCTGCATCTCTATAACAGGTTTTGACATAGGTTATTTGTACCATCTTAATCTAGAGTTACCGCACGCATTCGGAAACGAATGGTGCAATATGGATTAGACTCAGATCACAATATATCACAATAATAAGATCTGTGTGTGTGCCCGTGCCTGCGTACGAGCATGCGTGTGAGGGATGCGGATATGGGTGTTTGTGTGTGCGGTGAGTGTGTGCTTGCGTGCGCGTTTCTGTGTGTTTCTGTAGTGTATTTATGTGCGTGTGTGTGTCTGTGTGCGCGTGCGTTTGTGCGTGCGTGCATTTGTGTGTGTGTGTGTGTGTCCGTGTTTGTGTGTGTGTGAGTGTCTAACCCCCGTATGCAGAAAACCCAAAAAACTTTCAAAGTCTAGAGAATAATTTATGTGTTGATTTTTATCAGATTCGATTTGAGGATTTGGACAACAACGGCCAGGCAGTGGTTGACCTTGATACGGTCACCTACAGTATACCATGCTCCAGTATGAACATCTCTGCTAACGGTAATTACTACACATTTTAATAGATATACTTCACCAACGGTCATTGCTACGATTTTAAAATACATACTCCGCAAAAGGTAATTACTACGATTTTAAAATACATCCTCCACCAATGGTAATTACTACACATTTTAAAAGACATACCTCACCAACTGTCATTGCTATGATTTTATGTATACTCCACCAGCGGTCATAACTACGATTTAAAAATAAATACTCCACCAGCGGTCATAACTACGATTTTAAAATACATACTCCACCAACGGTCATTACTACACATTTTAAAAGACATACCTCACGAAAGGTCATTGCTATGATTTTATGTATACACCGCCAACGGTTATAACTACAATTAAAAAATACATACTCGGCCAGCGATAATTACTAGGATTTTAAAATACATACTCTACCAACTGTCATTACTACGATTTAAAAATACATACTCCAACAACCGTCATTACTACGATTTAAAAATACATACTCAACCAACGGCCATTACTACGATTTAAAAATACATACTCAACCAACAGTAATTACTACGATTTAAAAATACATACTTCACCAAAGGTCATTACTACGATTTTAAAATACATACTCCACCAACGGTCATTACTACGATTTCAAAATGCATACTCCGCCAACGGTTATTACTACGATTTAAAAATACATACTCGGCCAGCGATAATTACTACGATTTTAAAATACATACTCCAACAACGGTCATTACAACGATTTTAAAATACATACTCCACCAACAGTAATTACTACGATTTTGAAAAACATACTCCGCAAACGGTGATTACTACGATTTTTAAATACATTTATAGCTTTTTTTTAACAATAAGCAATAATTTACTTTATGGTTGATAACCAGCAGTGCTAGGCACGTTGTTTAGTGCAGAATGCTTAGATATTCGTCGATCGAAACGTTTGAAAATAGCTACGAATGATCTGTTCTGAGTTGTGATTTAACCTGCTAAACCTTGTCATGCTATACGTGATTCCTCATTAACGTTCACACTATTTCATACATTGATAAGACGATGTATCGCAGGAAACTAAACAGCAAACAGTGTAGCAACATTGGAAGCTGGCTGATTTAGAACTATAGAGTTATCAAGATACTTTTGCACTTAACATGCTAAATTGTGTCCTATATTTGAAACCCATTGATTTTACGCATTTCGCGATACACTCATGGATACGAGCATTTTATTACTTGGCTTTGAGGAAGATGGATTAAGAATTCGATATCTACTGTATAAAAATGTCATACCACGTGTACAAATGTATATTCAATATATGTATAACAAATTATTGGAATCTTATCTCGGAAATATCATTTCATTAAAATTTAATGTTGACAAATACGGAAACAGAAAGAAGCGACCATTTGTATTTCAAATGATAGCAACTGCTACAAAAGGAAGGCCCTTTACTTAATGTACACTGCTGTGTATATTCCAGACTGGATATTCGAACATCGGCGCAAAGATGTTGGTAAAGCTGTGATTGTCGTCAGTGCATTATCTGCGATCCTGACCATTATCAATATTTTCTTCAGTTTCTTCTTGATATGTGTATGTACGCTAAATGCTATATTTATTTTTAAAGGCAATATATTCCCCCATTTGGAATAAGTTAATTTTTGGAGGTTTAATTTTAGTGAGTATAAGACCAAAAATAATCTTTGGTTTATAAACATTGAAAAATCACGAATATAGCCTTTTGATAATGCAAGCAAAATATATTTTTTAATTTACTAGCTGCTTTAACTGTTTTTAAATATGACATTTTTGTTAAACTCGATTGACGATTCAAACCATCAATATTTTCCATGCGAACGTCTGCATTTAACCTGAAATTGGTACAAAATGTGGAGGAAATGCACATTTTTCTCATCAAGCCTTGCATGATTTTCTGATATTCCTCTCGAAGAGTATTTATTTAGTGTATTAAATTTAATCAACAATAATTATTATTACTATGTATCTTGCAGAAAACAAATAAATACATGAAGAAATACTTTAAGACCTTCTACAACCTCGATGGGGGAAATGAGACAAATTTGTCCTGTGCGCAGTACTTCAAGTTTTTAAAGCTCTGGGACGTCTGTCAATTGGTCGGCGACTCCTTGACATTGATCGATTCAATCCTCATAAACTGTTTATCGTTCTTACCAGTAAGTAATGGAAATGTGAACGTGGATGTTTTAATTTTTATTGACGCCGCATTGCTTATCCATCTTTTTTGTCCTTCTTTCCTCTTTCTATTCCTTTGTCATTCTATCATTCCGGTCGTCATATTTGTATTCAGAACATATTCTAAAACTATTTGTGTGCGCCTGTGGCGTAGTGATAGAGTCGCCGACTTTTTTCTGCCTCTGACTGCTTATCCTCTCGCCGTGGGTGGACTTAAGGTGCGCTGGTCGTACTATACATACATTTTTCTGGTGACTTTAACCAGAATAGCCGGACGTTGATATAATGACCATCATTGGTCACTGTGATGTATTTATAAAACAAAACTTAACTGTGTGACATTTTAATTTTAAACTCTGGGGCGTTGGCGAGTAGAAGTGCAGTGCCCAAGAACTATTGATCAACCTTCTTTACCTTTTGAGCAAACACTCCATGTTAATATCTTCCTTGTCCGAGACACGACTTAATAACATCTGCTCAGACCTACTGTAAACGGAGAGTTTGAAGAAATGCAATGCATTAAATGCACATATAGATAAGTTATTTGTTTAGTTGGCTAATTTTGATAATTTCTATTGTCCGAAAAACAAAACTTCGTTACCTTTTGAGTGAACACTTCATGTTCATATCTTTCTTGTCCGACAACTTCCAGATTGATTCACTTCAATTTTGGTATGCAGATATTTTAGGATGAATATAAGTGCAATGCTAAAAAACAATATCCATAATTACCAGCGTTATTTGTAGTTATCTATTTTCCGGCTAATGACTTAATAACAAGTTCACTTTAAACTTGGTATCGGAGAGTTTGAAGAAATGCAGTGTATTAAATACAAATATAGATAAGTTATTTACTTTGTTGGCTCATATTGATATTTTTGTTAATGTCCGAAAAGCAATCGTCTTGATAAATTAACCTCAAACATAAGTACATTGTACCTGGCAAGAGGTTTGAAGCGAACAAGAACCATAGACGCACCTTTATTTTTGTTTCAGCTTATATGTTATTGTCCGAACTAAAACTCCAGATGTTTCGTTTCAAATATATGTGCGTACATGATGGTGATGTGAAATGCTGTGCGTGCATAACGGTAATAAGCCTGTAGGTGTTTTTCCCATTCAATTTATCCCCAGATTTGGCTTTACGGGGAAAATCTTATTTATGCAGAGCACAAAAAGCGAAACACTCCATGCGAACATAAAGATACGTTCATTAATTTAATAAAAACGTTTTTTTCATTAAGCATATGCATATTCACAGCTATGATTACATGGTTAGTTTATTTTCTTAGACTGTTAATGTTTGATTGATTAATTAATAAGATGTAAGTCAATTGCGCAGGTCGTTAAAAGTTTCCCCTTGCAAGCTGGACAGTGGTGTTGTCCGTATAAATCAAGTCACCGGCGTCACATAACGATGATGACTTTGCTCCTTTATTGAGAATGTGCAGTTCCATAATTGTATACCTATTACTTAACAAACAATTATTCTACCACTATGACAGAGTCATTTCGCGCGCTCTCGATGATGTAGTTATTGGTTAGGAAACTAGATATGTTGTTGTATTTAATTTTACCTAATACATCTAAAATAATATTTCAACTTAAATGTCTCAATCCTCGAATGTCAGATGATGGCTTATCCTGTTTCCTTTTGAGTTTTGGGATTGCAAACTGGGGACGAGCCAAGTAGATGAAAGAATATATTATTTTGAGTTGTTAAAATGCTAAAACCCAACTGAGGATCAGCCTAAAGTATAAAACCTTCAATAACTTTTTTGTTACAAAAACTGTGTTCCTGACACAAAATGTCAAGGGTAACTTAGGCATCTGGTCGTAGAATGGATATGTTGACTTTAAATTAAAGATTGTGTGAAGGCACTTACCTTGCAAAATGTGTCCATTTTTTAAACAAAATGACCGCCTAAGCCGCTATTTTACCCCAATGCAACAACGTCCTCGCTTAACTATCTTTGGATAAAGTGCCACTCCACCCCCTGAATAGATAAAAGCAATCTAATAGTTCCGAATGAGAGAGTAATTTGAAACAAAACAGCCCACGCGATTACGTATAATAAGAGGGATTTAATGACGTCATACAATGTCATGAGGTAATATGCCACAAGTGTCAAAAGTGAACTTTAAAAGATACACGAAAGAAATCATCGAATTTTAGAAAACAACCCAAACCAACAATGGCATATTTTATAATAAAAGTAAAAAAGAATTCCCAATGTTAATCTTACTGTGCAATCTCACGTAAAGGGAATAAAGACTGATCAAGTTGTCTCACCTATATGGGGCACGATTAGAGTAATGAAGAGACAAGAAATCCATCATGGACTGTCCAATTATGGCTTAAAGTCAATGTTTTCATATAGTCTCAACGACCTGTCTGGTCATCTTGTACTTTAAAAGCAATGCAGGTTCTTGACTGTAAAAGGGTCAATTGCAAGCAATGCAATACAACGAAGGATTCCCGGGTTGTAACCGTCAGCAATACATGTCCTTATAAATTTTTTAAAGCGGTCAGAAAAGTTATTGAGAAAATTGATTTTCTTAAGCTTATATAAGAATATATGACAAAGTCCTAAGAGCATTGCAGCATATACCAAACTCCGTAAGGGCACAGAACAAAGGTATTTCACATGCAAGCCTAGCGAAAAGTAAGAACAAATTTGTGATGAGTCGTTTAACGAAAAGAACCCGACAGTTACCGCCTTGGAACGGTCAGTCGGCAATATGGACCGACAGGGGTGCTTAAACCGGTTTTACAGAGATCTAACCTCGCACTTCCTGACGAGTTTCTTAAATGCAAGCAATGATAAAAAAAACGAACAATTGAATACAAAATGTCCAAGCGCTGATATTTTCTATAAGTTATGACGAAAGAAGTGACGTCATTGAAAAATAGTGTCCACATGGTGTTTAGAAAAGAATATGGGTTTTATTTCGATTTGAAAAACTACACAAAAGTGGTTGAATATAAAAGAAATTAACTTTCTGAATCATGAACAAACATGACCAGAGACGAATAAATGGTTGCAGCATCCTGTTCATATGAAGATGGAATTGAAGAACCAAAGTCCAATGTCCATTAGAGGAAATACACGTAACAATCATTATAGGATGAACTAAATGACAACATAGATTACATGCACGGTGAGATTTTTTACGACCGCCACACTGCACAAGTAACATTGTTGTGATCATGAATAAGAATATATGACAAAGTCCTATGAGCATTGCAACGTATACCAAACTCCGAAAAGGCACAGAACAAAGGTATTTCACATGTAAGCCAAGCGAAAAGTAAGAACAAATTTGTGATGAGTCATTTAACAAAAAGAGCAAATCCGACAGTTATCGCCTTGGAACGGTCCATAAAATGCGTATGATTTATGCCTTGCTGCATAAGCGTTTCATACTGCTATATACTTTGCAGCAATATAATCATAGCGGTGAATGAATTTTGAAAACGCCTTCCTTAATTTGTGAAATCGAAAGGCTTGCTGTAACAAGTTGGTAGAAATAAACCGGTTTCTAGCATGGAAATCTTCTACTTTAGTATAAATTCGTGCAAACATTGTCAGATGGGATATGTAAATGCCATAGGAGGTAGCACGAGGTGAATCACCGTCAACGTCTGGATAATTCACAAAACTAAAGTTCAAGTCATCTCAATTATCATTGATTTTAGTAGGGACGTTGTCATTAGAAACAGCGTTCTCTATGTCTAGAAACGCTGCATGTAAATGTCAGTTATTTGCATTATTTAGTGTAAGTTCTGGAGGGTAAATCAGATGGATCATTTGAGAAAAGAAAGGATTATCTATCGTTAGAATATTGTCAAGAAAGCGTGAAGTTAAAGTGAAAGCCTTGATAATGTGGCTTTAGTTAAAAGTGCTTAAAGTTAACATGAAATCACGTTCAAAGCAGTATAAAACAATTCTGCAATTTAAGTTGGTTCCCATAAGAATAGAATTTAGTTGAAAAAGTGTATATCTTGTATAAACATTGTCTAATATTAAACAGAGAGCTTCCCAAACATCCGTGCAAGTTCACATAGTAAACTTTTTTTTTTAAGAAAGTGTTGGTAAGAATGCCACATTTAAATACCATTATTTCATTTCGATTGAGTATGACGCTGTAATCTAAAGTATTTTAAGCCCAATGGATGGGTTCTCTCCGACATCGACACGAACACAATACTGTTGAGTGTTGGGGCCCTGCTGTCTTGGATAAGCCTCCTCAGATTCTTCAAGTTCCACAACAAGTTCCACGTAAGTATCTGCAGCAAGTTGCATTGTCAGCTTTTTCGACGTATCAGCCTTACCTCACTTTTGACCAATTTAAGTGATGCTGACGCAAGGCAAGTCTGATGAATAATGAATAAATACTCATTTAAAAAAGGGTAACACTGACATACACCGATATATATATATATATATATATATATATATATATATATATATATATATATATATATATATATATATATATATATATATATATATATATATATATATATATATATACTCCTATAATTTGAGTTCCAAATACAGAAAGTTAACAACACTAAAAATTCACTCAACAACCAAATAAATGAACATAACTGGCTAAAAATAACTGACTTTTTTCTTTTGACCTTCAACATCAGACTTAGTCAGAAGCTTTCTTATCGATTTCGTGGCTCTGATTGGCTAATCTATTTTTAGTAACACATAATTTCCAGGTCGTTTATTTATGCTGAACAACACTTATCAGATTACACTCTTTATGGTAATGATTGCTATTTCCAGTTCTAGTGATTTTTTTTTAATTAAAACATGGCTATTATTCCGTCATCACTGTTATTTTTTTAAAACATAAAAACAGTTGGATTTCCAGCAGTTAACTCTATAAGAAATATAAAACTATGCAACTTTTCGAATTTGTGTGTCGTCTATCGTAAGCACAAAATCGATTTTTTACCGGTCACATGAAAAGCTATATGGCTGCTGGAAGTTGCCAGAGTAAAAATAATAAGCAAAATGATTAAATACCGGTTTGAATTGGGAATTATTTTGTATCGGTTTGTTGGATCATTTTTTGTAGTGTTACCCGGATGTTGTAATAATTAGCGGTAAATACCTGTTTTTTCGCATTTTTTCCACTCTAACATTCCTTCTTGAAAACTTCTAGTAAACTTGTGTAGCATTCGAACATGTGTTTGCGCAGCAGGCGCATTATTTCTACAGCTACGAAATCGATAGGAAGCCACAATCGATAGAAATAAGCCATATATATATATATACAGAAAGAGAGAGAGAGAGAGAGAAAGAGAGAGAGACAAACAGAGATAGATAGACAGGGAGAGACAGACAGGGAGAGACAGACAGACAGACAGAGTGTAATTGAATTATTGGATTACGATCACGATTTTAGGTGATGTATTTCGCAGTAACCTTTCCGCCATATTTTCATTAAATTTAGCATGTAAATGTTCTAATTATTGAACTTAATTAAATGGTATGTTTTTTATATTTGAACCATTGCTATTTCAGTTGCTATTTAGTACCTTATACAAGGCTGCCTTCGACGTACTGGCATACCTGATCTGCATCAGCGTGTTGTTTGTCGGATTTTGGGGGTGTGGGTACGTCGTTCTGTCGCCTTATCATGTCAAGGTAAGTTTCATAACTGTAACGTTCCTTTGTCTAGTGTACACAAATGGCGCCAGATGGCGCCCGTAACTCATTAGACTGTTTGCATGGCACCACATTGGTTCGAGGTCCCGGTTCGGGCCAAAAATTAAACAAGTAAATTAAGTAACGTAATATTTTGTCATGGCACCATGCAGGCGATTTTCTTTCAGAAAGATGTGTTAGTTTTTGCCACTTTTTCAGTAAAGAGGCGTTTGGGCATGGTGTTTCCAATATGTCTAATATGGCGATTTTTAAATACCGACCTGTATTGGGTCTTTAAGGTCATAATGCACCATTTCGATCCACCTTTAAATTATAAGTTTTAAAAAAAGAACCTCTGTCTATCTGCATAATTAATCACATACTATACTGACTTCTATTTCGACACAGTTCGAGACGATTAGTGCCAGTGCTGAGACGCTTCTATCTATTGTTACCGGCGACGAGATCTTCGCGACGCTAGCCATCTTGGAGTACAATAAGTCAGGCAGCAACGTGGTCTGGTGGTTCTTACGTTTCTACATCATGACATATGTCAGCATCTTCACAATTGTCGCCATCAATCTTCTTATCGCCATCTTCATGAGCGCCTACGAGTCAATTCGGGTAAAACTTTGGAATGATTTTTATAATAAGCATGGATTTTAACAGTAAACTAGTAATGTATGCCATTGAAGAAAATTACCAGAAAGATTTTTTATTATTTTTATGATCATCATTCATAAAGTCGCTTTACAATAACTGAGTAAAATTCGTGTTTTTTAGTAATTGACCAGAATATTACCAGCAACTATTGATATAACATACAAACGTTTACATCGTTCAGGTGTACGTTTTGTTTTATTTCAGATACGCAGTAAAACAAATGGTTTAGAAATAAAGAAAGGACCCATCGAAGAAGCCATTATTAAACTCATGAAAACGACAGATCGAACGAGCACCGGATTACGAAATCAGTTTCTCAAACTTATGAAAACCGGACAAAAACTTTCTGAACCTGAAGGTGAACTGCGGTGCCAGTTGAAAAAGCTGGTGACAGTTACCGATGATAATAAGGTGGTGGAGCTTAAGCCGCGTACAATCAAAGCTTTCATTGACGATAATCTAAAAGATAATCTAAAAGATCCAGAAGATTGTTCGTGTTGCTGTGTCTGCTTCAATCCGTGTAAGAAAAAATAAAGAAAATAAAGAATGATGTATAGAAAATAGTTAAATGGATGTAAGGTATATAACTTGGTGCCAGAATGTTAAACTGAATATGTTTTATTGTAAACCATTTATTAAGAAACAAATAAAGATGTTATAAATTATATTATTATTATTATTATTATTATTATTATTATTATTATTATTATTATTATTATTATTATTATTATTATTATCATTATTATTATTATAATAATAATTATTATTATTGTTATTATTATAATTATTATAATAATAATAATTATTATTATTATCATATTATTATAATTATTATTATAATTATTATTATTATTATTATTATTTTATTATTATTATTATTATTATTATTATTATTATTATTATTATTATTACTATTATTATTATTATTATTATTATTATTATTATTGGAGGGATCGTCAGAAAGAACGTGTAATAACTTTTTCTTCATAGGCAAGAAAGTCCATTATTATTACTTATAATTTATATCTGGATAATATACAGGGTATTATACTCTTGGTTTTTAACAGTTTTAATGCCACATTTTGGTTGCTGACTTTCTTAGTAACTGTGTCAGTTTTCCTATTCCAAGTTACAATTATATAACCAGTGTTCGAGGTAGAACGAATTAATCTGTGTAATGATAGCCATGATATAACATTTTTCTGTTGTATAATTAGTGTTCAAGCCGGTTCTTGCAAGAACTTGACTTCAGTATGTTGTCAGTTTAGACAGACATGGCTAGACTTTTGAATGAAAGATCAATTCTGATTTGCTGAGCCAATCTCTTTCTGAACTCCCATTGGTTGATAGGCACATTCTGTCATCAGGCAATTATAATAAAAGTCTGCTGCTCAGCTCAGTTACAGCTATTGTATCATACAAATAAGAAAATAAATTAAGTAATTAAATCTACAACCCCAATTAAAACGTTCCAGAAGAGATTAAGGGCTCGCATATTGTTTACAAGGCATAAACTGTGCTTATTGTTTCCATATTTAAGTACAATGTTTAAGACACCAATCATTAAGTTAAGTACCCTATATTATTGGTAAAATAAGGGCCCAATGCTTTACATCTATAAGGTGAATCCAGAGTTATTGATAAGCTGTGAAATAGACATATATTTATATTCACCTTATCTTAGAACAAAAAATCACAAAACCTACCACTTTCTAGCTCTCTATCTGTTTATATAGGTACCCGAAATTGGAAACGTTATTGTGGCCCACTTTCGGCACTTTGGTTAAAAGTCTTTAAATCATGCTTGGTCAACATGACGGGGTCACGATTAAATACGAATGCATGTATTGACCTTTTAAATAAACTTGTTGTCAGTCAGTAGGTGAAAAGGAATAGCTATTTTTGCGAAATACAACGGCATAAATAAATTTTAGACCAAGGACATACAAGCATAATTTATGTTTTTTCCACACGTCATTTTAATTCTACATATTAAATAATTATGTATAAATAAATGTTTGTGATGAAATTCACATTAAATTGCAATAATATTATTTTAGCATTTTGCCTCTCGTTATTATCTATTTAAACTCTTCTCTGTATATGTAAAGAAATGCAAAACATAATAAAGCAAAATAAAAAAAAATATGTAAGGCTCATATTATACTACCTACACACCTCAAAATTAAATAATTTCCATTGGTATAACCTTTTTGCATTAAAATCAATATATTGGTCGGGAAGAATCACCTTACTTTATTGTTACATGTACTTAGTATTACAAATATTAAACGATGTTCAGTCCGATGTCGATTAATTTTAATGGTAGAAAAATACAAACAAGGCACTGTAATTTTATAATATTATGTGTTACATTAAATGTGCAAGCAGAAGCTCTTAAATTAGAAGTCCAATTATCCATCAAGGTTAATTTAGTCGGTAGAACATCTATAGTAAACGACTCGCTCTGATTTTTAACCGACCTGAGAACGCTGAAGGTATTATTTAAGACCAAGATAATCCAACATTAATTCCATATAATATTGAATAATGCAAAAAAACATCAATTTATCCTGTTAGTATCCATAAAGTGAGAAGCTCGAATTAAGAGGCGTGAACGGAGTGAGCGGCCGGTGTCAAAAATGTATAATCATCCCGAGTCTCGAGTCAATAAATTGTGTTTATAAGTATCTCCACAAAACCGCATATCTTTTAAAAATATTTCTCGTTAGTATTTACTTCATATAAACGATTTAATTATATCCCATTTGCTTAGCAATAATATACATTTTATGTAAAATCGTCATAAATGTTAAAGATAAATGGTTCGATTTACACGAGTGTGGCTAATTTCAAAGCCTAGCATTTACTACTGCGAAACAGATTATTGTAGTTTTGTTAATGTTGTTGTTGTTGTCTTCAATAATAATTTGAATTAAATTGATATTTGATGAAATAATCTGATAACCTCACACATGGGGGTCGCTTGCATAATTAATCAATGGACATTTTCTACGTGGCATAAGGAAATGTTGAGTTCCTTGTCAGCACTTCATCGGTTAACTTCCTTTGCTACACTTATAAACTCAGTAAACATTTCGCGCTCAAATGTTGTATATTTGTACTAAAATATTCCCTGAGTTTTCAAAGCTATACAGCCTATACAAATAAAATCCCCCATATAGTAGTGGATAAGCGTGTCATATTTACAAAAAAAAGTAATTGAAGGTTGTGGGTTCGAAATAAGGTAAAATCTTTTACATTCTACAGTATATGAAGGAACATTTTGGTACTCCAGACCACGCCTTCTAAAGAAAGGAACGTTCATAGGATACATTTTGAGGGTCTATTACTAGATTACGTGAACATATTGATACAATATATTCATTTCATTGTATTTTTAGTAATAATTTATTACTAGTAGCACGATATTGCTATTATCTGTAATCTATTAATAGACATATACCAACATATCTCACATGTCACAATCGAAATTTAAACTACTCTCTCACTTGGAACTTTTAGGGTGCCAGTCCACGCCCTCCAAAGGAAAGAAGTGTTTCGAATGATTTATTTTGCGGGTCAGGAGATTTTATGAAAGATCGGAGTACATTAGTGAACTAGAAATTGTCTCCCTTGTTAGTTAATAACCGATGTATTCCAAACTGTAAGTAGGTCCTTTAAGATGGAATTCTTGGACTTTATTGCTAGCTCTTTTGTAGATATTGCAATAACGTACAGTGAAATTTCTTACTTTTACATAAATATCAGCTTACAGTCCATTTTAATACTTTAGAGATCTATTTATTAAAAAATAAAATAGTAGTGTTGTTGATGATGGTTAACCTGGGTATCATAAGAAAGTAAAAAAAATGTCAACATACACACTTAAGAGCACAAGCATGAAAATAAATGAAGTAAAACAAATGAAAGAACCTACTTGCATTGATGGATTATTCAGGGGAGACTATTCATTAATGTCTCTCAATGAAGTTCTACAAGAGTTCAAAGAAAGAAAAATATAGCTGAACTTATTTACACTTCTAACATGTCCAGTCATGGCTTAACATATCTACAATAGATATAGAGGATCTGACATTAGTAGTCATTTAATACAAACATTTATTAAACGAGTTAGAGAAAGATACTTGTAAGCAAGCCTAGGTCTAGCTTATTACATGTATCATTTTTCCTGGACGAGTTTTATAAATGTTTTTATCAAATGACAACGAGTATCAGATTATTTTTATCACAACATAAGATTTTACGAAGTTTTAACAGCAGCACCTGGTGAAATAATGGTATGAGACGATCTGCATTATGATGACGTCGTTTCCACGTCATCAATAAAAAAGCTACATTACACAAGTGTAATAGAAGAAAAAATTTAATAGGTGTATTTAATGCAAAACAATGAGAATCATGTAATATACACTATTCTCTCATTATCATGCCATGTTTATTATAATTTAAAATCAAACAGGTCATGATAACATTTTACAATGTTTTAATAAATGGAGACAAAACACCCTAATGTAAGGATGTATTTTTATTAAGTTCACTAATGTAGTTTTAGCATATAAAATATACCTGTATCTAAATATTTATCAGTTTTAATTGTTCTTGATTGGCAGAAGATATACTGACAAAGGCAATAATTTTAACAAAGACTGGTGGAGCTGTCCGAATATAATGAGAAGATGATGGAAATCTTCAACATTGATTTGTACCCATGTGAAGAACAACAGCAGCTGGTACGACTTTTTAATGGTACAAAGCCGCCAGTAAAAATATTGAATAGGCCCTTTTTTCTTCTTAATATGTCTCCAAAAGTTTTATTCTTTAATACAAAAGTAAAACCATGAAGTTTAAATTTATCACATGTGTCAATCAAATAATTCCAGCAATTGTATTTGGTAATTAGTTCTGTCTGGCCAAATCTAAACAAAACACACAACCACTAATTGTTGTTATATTCACCGAGCTGTTATTGTGCCCCCAGGGGGTGGTCCATTTTCCATGCATGACTATATTTGAAACTTTAGAAATCTTCTTGTCAGAAACATCTAGATCTAGAGCCTTGATGTTTTGCATAAACAGGTACATATTGCTTTACTGGCCTTGTACTAAGAATGTTCGAAGATTTTTAAACCTCCATAAACCCGACAGCATTGAGCTCGGTCAATTAACATATATGGCTATACAGAAAATCTTTCAAAATATTCCTGTTTGAAGCTACATCAGCTAGAGCCTTGCTTTTTGGTACGGTATAGAAAATCCTTGGTTGGCCCATTATCATGATTGTTCAATGAATTATTACGATCGGTTTAAAGATATGGCCAGTAGAGCGTGTCCATTTTCCATATATGGCTATATAGAAAATGTGTTTAAATATTCTTGTTATCAACTACCAAATCTTGAACCTTGATATTTGGGAAATATGTTTCTTGAATGGCTTTGCATCAAGATTGTGTACAAAAATAAATCGTCAAAAAGTATGGCTACCCAGACCGTTGCAAGTTTGCCTGTATGGATATATTAGAAAGGTTTGAAACTATTTTGTCAGATACGGCAAAATCTAGAGCCTTAATTTGGCACACGTACTACTTGTGTGTCCTTGTATCCAGATTATTTGAAGAATTATAATCTTTCATAGCATGGCTGCGGAGCCTATTTACCTATATGACTATATAGGAACATTTGAAAATCTTCTTGACGGAAAATACGTGGGTTAGAACGTTAATATTTCGTTTACATGTTTCTAGGATTACATTCTATCAAGAGAATTCTAAGACAGATTTAATCCGTCAAATCATGTTTGCCAGTGGTGTGACCATTTCCATATATGACTTTATATGGATAGGCTAAAAATCGTCTTGTCAGAAAAAGCTAGAGCCTTGATATTAGGTTAAAATTTTCCTTGAGTGGGATTAAATCAAGATAGCTAAATTAATTTTGATCGGGCAAAGCAAGGCCGCTAGGGACGTGGTTATTTTCCATATTTGGTTATAAAGGAAAGTTACGAAAATCTTCTTGTCAGGAACAACGAGTGCCAGAGCCTTGATTTTGATACACATAGCTGTTGTTTTGATCTCTCGAAATATGTCTACCAAGGGCGTAGCTATTTTTCCAATATGGCCATACAGGAAATCTTTGAACATCTGCTTATTAGTAACTAGCTTTGATACATGTTTCTTGGGTGGATGTTTATCAAGATTATTCTATGAATATTAATCGGTAAATACATGACCGTCAGGAGCGTGGCCATATTCTGTATATGGTTTTATATAAAAACATTGAAAGTCTTCTTGTCAGGAAATACAGCTTGTAGAGCCTTGATTATTAGTTAACATGTTCAATAGGTGACCAAGTATCTTAAAGTCAGTATGTTTTTTTGATATTTTGATCCGACTAAAACATGGCCGCCAGGATCGTGACCATTTTCCCTGTACGGCTATACACTACATCAGATAGCGCCTCAATATTCAGAATATATGTTCCTTGTGTGACACTCTATCAAGACTATCCAAATAATTTGGATCAAATTAAACATGGCTGCTAGAAGAGTAACAATTTCCTCTGTATGGACTACATTTAGAAATTAAAAAGCTTATCTATAGAATGTACATGTGCTAGAGCTTCAATATTAGGCATGTATGGTCAATGTTGGAATTCTATCAAGATTATTAAAATAATTTGGATCGGAAAATAGTGCCACCAAGGTGGGTTCATTTTCCATAAATGGATATATAGGAAAACTTCGGAACTTTTCAGAAACTACATGAGCTAGTTCCTTAATATTTAATACACATAGGCTTTCTATCAAGCGTGTTTAAACAATCAAAAACATGGCTGCAATGGGGCGTTGACATTTTCCATAAGTGGCGTTGTATATCAACGTGGCTATGTTCGATATTAGGTTATAAAGGAAAAAAATAAAATCTTCGTTTCAAAAGCAACATGAGAAAGAGCCTCGTTTTTTGATACACAAGTTTGTTCAGTGGTTCTGAGTCAAGTTTGTTTAATGCATTTTTGATCCGTCAAAGACATGGCTGCTAGGGACATAGTCATTTCCATATATGGTTATATGGGAACACGTTAAAAAATCTCCAGTTTTTATTGTTTAGCGTGTGATTTCTCTTTTGATCCAAGGAGATACAAAGACTGAGATCAAAAAGAGAGTTTGCCGTCTATTCCATCCCAACAATAGAGTTGAAAATAACTACGCTGTCGCCGGGAAATCTTTTTTAATAACTTTGTTACATTTTTAATTATATAAATTTAATGTATCTGCTTTGATCTACAAGTAAAGGTTATTGTTCATTTTCCTGAAGACTTTGCACCAAAATGTGCAGATTCTGGTCATGCAGCTCTCAGCGTAGTGGCTGATCTGGAGCTGTACTTTTTTGCAAAATCAGGTAGTAGGCTAATATGTTTTGTATCCCAATATATCTCAAAGATGCTGCCTAGGACATTGGTCCCAATATTTCTGAATTAAGAAGTATCTTCACTTGGTATACATAGATCAAACTATCGAACGCCCAACAGCGATCGCAACGCCACGGATAAATCACGAATCATCTCTCGGATATATGACGGGGAGAACCCCGCGAAAATAAACATGTCTGTGCCCTTGACGTTAATTAAAACAAGAAAGTTGTATATCTAATGAACGGTCCTGCCGGTAGGGGCCTTAGAATTCTCCGACTGCCGCTACCTGTAGCGAGGTAAGAACCCTTCAAAGGTAGGCCACCTGGTGTATACCTAAGACCTCGACTAAATCAAAACATAATTAGCCTTGGTTTAGTGAAGGGTGTAAAACATCTTTTCGTAAAAGTAGGACGGCATTAAAGCAATTTGATGTTCGCCCTACCGATACAAATATTAATAACCTTAAAAAAGAACGGGCTAAAAGTCGCCGGACTATTGAACATGTCAAATGATCATCTTGGCAAAAGTATGTTTCAAAAATAAATGGCAAGACTCCCATCAAAAACGCTTGGTCTGCTATTAAAAAGATAAGCGGTTAACCACCATATTCAACTGTTAACCACATAAAATACAAATCGCACCGCCTTGAAAACAGATAAACAAAACATTTCGAACACATTGGCTGAAAATTTTGCCCATAACTCATCATCGGCAATCTTTACGCCTCAATTTCAAACCTTTTAACGCTCTGCTGAAAGGGAAAATGTTCATTTCAAATCTAACCATAACGAAACTTACAATCAATCCTTTTTCCTTGAAAGAGCTTAAAGAGGCTCTAAATAAATCGCATGATACCACTGCTGGTCCAGACGACATACCGTACCAATTTTTTAAACAAATACCAAATCAATCTCTAAACTAACTTCCGTGAATCTTTAATGAAATTTAGATATCCGGTAAAGTACCCGATTCTTGGAAAATGCCTTCATTATTCCAGTTCATAAACAAAGTAAGGATCCAGCAGATCCTTTAAGCTATAGAGCTATTGCTCTGACGAGCTGTATTTGTAAAATTTTAGAACGACTGATCAATAATAGACTTGTCTGGTATCTCGAGTCCAATAACTTAATTTCAGAATATCAAAGTGGATAAAAACACCAACGTAGCACTGTCGATCATCTTGTTCGTTTAGAAACACTCATTCGTGATGCCGTTTATCAAGAAGGAACACCTTGTAGCTGTGTTTTTTCGATCTTGAAAAAGGCTTATGACATGACTTAGAAACATGGGATTTTAAAGAATTTAGGTGACCGTGGTCTCAGGTGTCGTTTAGCAATATTCATTGACAACTTCATGTTTGACAGAAAATTTCAGGTCAAGATTGGGTCCACTCTGTCATCTTCATAAACAGGAGCAAGGTGTCCCTCAGGGTAGTATTTTATCTATTACCCTTTTTAACATAAAATAAATAATATTGTAAAAACCCTTCATGAAGGGGTTGACTTTATTTTTGTGGACGATTTCGTTATTTGTTACAGCTCTAAAAATATGAGCACAACTAAAAGACAATTACAACAATGTCTAAATAACTTGAAAAATAAATCAACAATAACGGTTTTTAATTTTCTCCAACCAAAACCAACTGTATACATTTCTGTCAGAAACGAGGTCTTCAAATTGACCCCGAATTGTTTTTAAATAACGTTTGCATTCCCTTCGTCCAGGAAACTAAGTTTCTTGGAGTCATTTTTAACAGGAAACTGACTTTTCTTCCACATATCAATTACATCAAGAATAAATGTCTCAAGGCTCTTAACTTGCTTAAATATTTATCCCAAACAGACTAGGGAGCCGATAGGAAAACATTGTTGCTTCTGTACCGTTCCCTAATTCGGTCTAAATTAGATTACGGAAGCATAGTCTTTGGTTCTGCCAGGAGGTCCTATCTCCAGATGCTGGACGTCGTTCACAACCAGGGACTTCGTCTAGCTCTAGGAGCGTTCAGGACCTAACCAGTGCAGAGCCTTTACGTCGAAGCCAACGAACCATCATTATACTTGCGTAGCGAGTAAATGTCTTTGCAGTATATAATTAAACTCGTGTCTAACCCCGATAACTCAACGTTTAATTGTGTTTTCAAGCCTAAATATAAAGAGCTTTATTATCGATCACCTAAAGCCATCAGACCTCTTGGTTTAAGGCTTAAAGATAGCATAAACACATCAGGTATAAAATTCGGCAGTATTTCTGAAAACACCACAATTGAACATTCACCATGGCAACACCGTTCCCCTGATGTGAATTTAGAACTCTGTAAAAGAAAAAAAGTCAAACACAGACCCTTTGATTTTACGATCTGGATTTCTCGAACTCCGTGATAAGTATTCTGATCACCTTCATATATATAAAGATGGTTCAAAGACGGACACTTGGCACTTGGCTGTGCCTCCGTAAGTAATAGCCACTACATTAAACAAAGACTTCCTAACAACTCGTCTATCTTCACCGCTAAAATCCATCGAATAAATCTAAGCCTTGATTTCATTTCAGAACATTCCGGTGAAAAAATGGTTATATTTCCAGACTTATTATCTGTATTGCAGAGCATAAATTCACTGAATAATTCAAATTCACATGTTCGCACTGTTCTTGTCAAACTTCAAAATTTATATGACGTTAACGAAATCTCCTTCTGTTGGCTACCTTGTCATGTAGGCATCCGAGGAAACGAGGATGCAGACAAGAGTGCAAAATCTGCTTCAGCCCTCACTGAGACAGATCTTTACATCCCACACACTGATTTTAAATCACTTATTAACCGACATATTTTAACCAAGTGGCAAACAAGTTGGGACAGTAACAAATTATACGTAATTAAACCTAACGTCGGTGCCAATGTTCTGCTTGCAGAGAAAGTAGACGGGAAGACATAACTCTTACCTGCTTCGCATTGGACATACTAGATTAACTCATTCATATCTTTTAAAAAGAGAAGTGCCGCCTGTATGTGTTCCTTGCCAGGAACCACTGACAGTCAGCCATATTTTATTACAGTGTATCGACACAGACCATATTCGGTGGAAGTATTTTAATGTCAATAACATGTAGGAATTGTTAAGGACAGTATCGAATGCTAAACTTGTTTGCTTCTTGAACGAGATTAATATTCTTAATAAGTTATACATTTTTAAACTGTTTATTTAGCAACCGTTATACATTTTAGACCGTTCAATATATTAATCTATTTCAATTATAGTTCACATTTTTTTAACCTTATAGATTTTTTATATTATTTTATATTTTCCTTACATAGTTTAGTTTTAACCTCTTTTCATATTGAACTTTGTATTCGGCGCCGTATGACCTGTTTAGTAACGGTGTGCCGTAAAACCCAAATCAATAAATAAATGAATGAGGACAATTTACAATCTATATACCTAATTGTGCATGTTTCCAAGGTTATGCAACCGTAAACGCACTCATTCATCCTCTTTTCCACACTTTTCTCTAAGTAGAGTTACGTGTCATAGCCGTCTACAATAAGAATATATATGGCAAAGTCCTGAGCATTGCAATATATAAAAAATTTGAAAAGGCACATGATAAAGTTATTGACATGCAAGCCAAATACTATAGCTAAATAAAAGTAAGAGCACAAACCTGTGATAAATCTGTGTGGGGTGCTTAAACCGGTTTTACTCAGGTCTAACCTTGCACTTCCTGGTCGGTTTCCCAAATGCAAGCAAAGAAAACCGATCCATTTGAATAAAAGTCCAAGCGCAGACGTTTTGTTTTATAAATTATAACGAAAACAGTGACGTCATTGAAAAATAATGACCACATAGTGTTTAGAAGAGAGAAGAGTGATTTTTGCGATTAGAAGAACTAGAAAACAAATGTTTATAGTAAATTAAATTAATTTTTTTGAACCAATAAAAATGACCGAGAAGAGTAAATTGTTGTAGCATCTTGTTCATGTGAAGATGGAATTGAGGAACCAAGTCCAATGTCCATCAAAGGAAATACACGTAACAATCCTTATAGTTTGAATTAAATGACAACATAGATAACATGCACGGGGAGATTTTTTACGACCGCCACACTGCACAAGTTACATTGTTGTGATCATGCATAAGACTATATATGACAAAGTCATGTGAGCATTGCGACAATGTACGGCACCAATAAACAACATTTCGCAGGATTTTTAGGTAACAATTACTTATGTGGTTGCATGAGAATAAAACGGCCAATACTTTCGGATACGACCTTAAAGTGTTGACAATCACAGTTAGGGTTGTGTAAAGTACATTCCTATATTGCAGTCCGCGCTAACATTGTACCCGTTCTGTACTTTTGTTATTTCTTCTGTCCATTAATAATCGTATACTATTGATAGTCAACCATCCGCTGTCAATTAGCCATTTCTCTACACATGCTCGGCAACGCGTCTATTCAGCAATTAGAAAGCGGCGTGTTTTTTTTCTAATGTCATTTTACTTATATGTTTGTGGTACATACATCAATCTTTGTATTTAAAAGACGTTTGCATTTGCTCATGATCATCTAGAACAAAGTCAGAATATTTTATCATTTCAGAAAATGCGAGGACTAAAACACATAAGCGTGTCTGCCGAGGAAATAAGTGCTAATCAGAATCTGCAAGGATTTTTATAAGTAACAAGTTACTGTACGTTTATCTGCATGTTAATCAGGTTATTAAAGAGTTAAATTAATATGTGATAAAGGTGAACGAGAAATGAAGTGTTTACTAAGTCATCAGGAATTCGAGGATTACACACACAAAGTTTTGTCCAAAATCAAAGAACTTTGTGCAGTTGGACACATTGACACAAATCCTCAACGGAAAATTATATACACAGCCAGTGAGAGTCGCAATGCGTGCAAAAAAGTAAAAAAGCATTAGCAAATGTATAGAGGAAATAAAACGCCCAGGAAAACGCCAGGCCCAAATATTTGTTCTGACGAAGAAGGGCCAAGATATTGTACAGGTAGCCAATAGTACATGCTGGGAGTCTAAACATATGATACAGGACAACGTGTGTAGCTTCAGGTCTGAAACACAGATTACCGATATTTTAAACTCTTTTGGTTCTCTGGTTACAGAAGTAAAACTGTACAAGAGTAAACTAGTGTAATGTTTCGCTAAAGATTCCCAAAGATAAAAAGGAGTGTGACATTCAGGGGTGTTTTCGCCTCGGTGACAGGTCCCTGGTTGTGGCTGAACAAACGATTGAAGCGCGTGGTCCTCTCCACCACCAAAGTCACTGATCACTGTAATGTGATAAGAAACCCGTTTGATGTGTGCTTTATTGATCCACAGCCAATAAAAATAAAAGGACTTAAATGAGAAGGATTGTAATTTGAACAAAGAGCAGATCAGAGTAATTTTAATTCAATGTTTAAATTATTGTATCTCTAATTTAAGATTTTATAAAGTAACAAAATGGTACAGATATAAAACTACCATGTATGTAAAAAGAAATACAAAACAACAATTTACAAAATATCAAAATGACGGGAATGTATCTTTAACTTTAATATACATGTATAGTGTTCGTCGGTCTGTATTATGGATTTTTACTGGATTGCATATTGTATGGTAATGGAAAAAAACTTATTCTTAGCGCCTCTTAGCTTTTAAATTATTGATCTGTTTTTAGTGTTTGTATTGAAGGTTGTTGTCGGGACAAACATTATAACATTTTCTCCGCCGAGAGGGGTTTGGTACCAATCCGAACAATTGGCATGAGTCACGCCACTATGTACCTTGCCTTTCATGGCAAGGAGTTGTTTTGTTTGGGCTTTTTTGCTGGATGTTCTGACAAGCTGTCTACCTACAACATGACCGGAAGGATGCTGCGAAAACACATACTTGACGATGACGGCCGGGAATCTTTCGGCGTCATCGGCGGCATAAATAGGGAGGAAACAATGTGTTTGTAACTGACATTAACAAAGTCGGTGTAAGCAATGACGGTGGACGCCTATTTAGAAACTTTACTGAGGGGAACCTCGGAGTGTCTCCAGCCTTGGGGAGTGATAATTGACAACAGGGGTTCAGTGATGTTTACTGGATGGTCTTCAAACGATGTCCTTTAGGTGACAGAGGAGGGTCGGGCGATATCATGTCCATAAAAGATGGAATCATGGGTCCACAATGCTTGACCGGAGAAGGATTTACGTTGGAGGAGCATCATCGCAGCTTTTTGGATTCTATTTGTTGTGAAATGTGCAAATCAATCAGACCTCAAATGATGTAGAAATTATTTGCTATCTCGCTTAAGTGCGGCAGTCTTTATGGAACTAGTTTGTAAACTGTTCATGGGCTGTTGTTGTACTTATAACATAACTTCTCAGTGGTCTTTCTGTTAAAACAAGGCAAGGGTCTCTCGAGTGGTTTTATAGGCGTTCCAGATTCATACCACTTCTTCATAGTACCACGTAGATAATGTTCTGACTTTTTTGCAACTTCGAACCCAATGGCATTCGCAGGTTTTTTGTCATTTGTAAGCATTAATATACGAGGGTTAAGCGTGCGTGCGATATTCCCTAATGAGTTTAATTTATAAAAGCTCAGTTATACCATAATATGAGATATATTTAGATATATGTTATGTATAAGTGCAGGCAGACTCTTCGAAAATAGTTTAGCTTAGCGCTGTTACAGCTGTTGGTCAATTAATAACGCTTTAATCATGGTAGATGTATGCACATCATTAATTTGGTTTAGTCAGTCTCGGTTTTGCACAAATGCCTGTATATATAGTTATCTGTTTCTTTTACTTGGTTTTTAGATCTTTATTCCGATTCTGGCATAGAAAGATTATAAAGGACAGTCATAAACGGACAAGGGACGTTGTAATTCGTCCTTTAATCTCACTAGTGGCGCCTTTTCTATTCTAATCAAAATATTTAGTCTTGAGGTTATGATATGTGGGTTTAATGTATAAATATAATCACCCAGATGGTAGTATGTTTGGTGGGTTTGTCCCTATGGTACATACTTATGTTTCTGTACCCTTTACAAAATAATATTTTTACAAATTATATTATTATTTTACTTCATTTCTGTTCGATCCAATATTTCTGTGATTTTTTATAAGCTAGTTTTTCCTATGAAGTATTTTTTTTTTAAAATTATGTTCATTTTCTTTTCCCAGCAAATGATACATTAGATATACATGTAGTGACTAGAGATTGATTGTGGGTTGTGTGTAATGGGTTTATCATCCCAGCAACACTCTTTCAGATGCATAAATAAACAGCGAGATATTTTACATCCGGTCGGAAAGCCACTTCCTCAATCCGGTTTAAGTTACCATAAGTACTTACATGCACGGTAGATTTAGTTTCATTTAAATATACTGTTTATGGTAGTGTGTATTCATCTTTACCCATTTAATGGTGCATATGATAATATAATGTAAACCTGAAGATGGTGTCTTCATTTGGATTGTATGACATTATCGGGGCTATTATCTTGAAACTAGCGTAAATAAGCTCATTGAAAAGGTGTTAACATAGCTGAAAAGATCTTTCTGAACTGTTTATTAAAGCGTTATGGATACGTACATTTGTGTATTTATTCGTTAAAAATAGACAAGGAATTTAAATCATTTTTAGAAACTACCTTGTGAACGAGATTTACCATTAATCTCTTCAAAATGGAGATTATGTGGCCAATTGTTCTTGTTGTGATACAGCTCGTGGCAGCAACCATTGGTGATATTTTGTGATTTTTTTCAGTTATACTTGTATCACACTATTGGTATTTGAAGCTTGTATGTTTATTCTTAAAGTAGATATCCAACGATTTATCTTTATCAAATACATGTTACAATATTTTACCCCTGTTTAATAAGATTCTGGCATGATCTCTTCACAAAGTCACATCTTTTTCAAAATCAAGACGGTTCTGACACACTCCAGATATGAGAATGTAAAAATAATGAAATACATTGCTCTAAATGTTCATATTTCAGTCTAGATAAGTACAAACGGGATTTCTGATAGAAATAGATATCGACTCGAACATGATTACCCGGATGGTGATATTAGGTAACCTCAAAAATGGTCACGGGGTTGTCTTAGTTTAAATAGCTAGCATCGTGCCTCAGATAGGAAATACATATTAATGATAGCGAGTGTGATGTTATGCGTAATATTTCACAAGGATGTGTTTCATAATACATCAGTATCGGGAATATAACAGAATTTATTTGGTTGTTTGAGAAGCAAAACTTTGGTCCAAAGTATCGAAAACCATCTTTAAGCTTACTCTTAACATCTAACCGTATAGGCAATGTTAGTAACAATGCATTTTATAGATGAAATGGAATGCTACCGATGTCTCTGGATAACTAATTTATTAAAAATAGAGGCAATTGTTTGCACCGTCTCCAGATAACTGAAATACTGTTGGTGGGACGATAAACCCAATAAACAAACAAACAATTGTTTGCAATTATGTCAACGTGTGTTTACATTTTTAAGGAATAATAACATCATCAAAGTAATTTAGAACAATGTTTATATTATTACAATTTAAATGGGAACCACGCGTTTAAGTGCTTTACAGCTTTTTTACAAGGTTGCTCCCTTTAATTAGTTTTTTTTTGGCAAAATATTATTTTTGAAAGTTAGCTATCGAATATGTATTTTATGCTGAATTGATAAGGTTGAATTGTGAAATTTTGAAAACTACCGTTTACAACATGTTTCATGGATGGATTTTCGAAGTTATGATGGGTGCTTTCAAAGGAGCAGATCTAATTAAGAACATCTGGAATGATCATTATAAGAAAGTGAGCAGGAAGACTAGATGGAACTGTGTTAAGTATGTTAGGTTCAAATAAAATCGACATACATCGGTATCGGTAATCGGTAAAATTATGTTTTTTTTTAGGGTAAACAACTGATAAAGGTAAAATTTTGAATTATTTACCATGATGTAATTGTGACTATCGAACAGCGTGTGATGATGTTCTCGGGTCATTAGACTTATTTAAGGAGCTAATATTAATTCTTTTTCTGGCAATCAGTGAAATATGAGGATTTATAGTTGTAGTAAACATGTTCTTTTCACTGAGAAAATAACACTTATTATAATAATTTGTTCACAGCATAACCTACTATTTACTAACCTTTTTTTAGTCCAATTAGCCATAACTTTTCTGACCTCTTTACAAAACTTATCAGAAAATTTATTCCTAAAGTTTTCAGTCATGGAATCCTTTATTGTGCACTGCTTTCAACTGACCTTTTTAACAGTCAAGAACATGCATTGCTTTGAAATTACTCGATTACCGGACAGGTCATTGTGACTACATGAACACGGCGACTTAAAGCCATAATTGGACAGTCTCTACTGGATTTTTGTCTCTTCACCACTCCAATCGTGCCTTATATAAGTGAGATGACATAAGCATTATCCATGCTCTTTACGTGAGATTGCACAGTAGGCAAAACTTCGGAATTGTGTTTGCCTTTATTATACAAATTACGTATAAGTTCTGGGTCTATTATAATAAGAATATATGTCAATGTCCTATGAGCATTACAACATATACCAAAATTTGAAAAGCCACAGGACAAAGAAATTCACATGCAAGTCGATTGTAAAAGAACAAATCTGTGATGAGTCATTGAACGAATAGAGTAAATCCAACAGTTTCCGCTTTGACACGGTTTGTCGGCAATATGGACCGACTAGGTGCTTAAACCGGTGTTACAGAGGTCTAACTTCGCACTTCCTGGTGGGTTTCTCAAATGCAAGCTTAAAAAACGATCTACTTGAAAGCATGCATTTGGATTTCATTATATATAATCTCTTTACAATACTCCATTGTGTTTTGTTGGTTTAGATTGTTTTCTACAATTCGATGTTTTCCTACGTGTGTGCTTCTAATTTCACATTTAAACGCTGACATATGGAGTCACCGAATTTTTATCGTATGACGTCATACAATGCTCTTACGGTACGTCATCGCATGGTATGTGTTTTTATTTTCAAACAACTCTCTGATTTAGAACTTTAGGTTGCCGATGATTTAATCTTCTGCACATATTGTACATGTTGATTGTTGATTATGGTGATTGTAGTGAGACTTATCTTGTTTGTATAGACCTTTGCCAGTTTTAACTTCCGATGCATGTGCTTGCTGTTACTTGTCTTACTTTGGTGGGATATTTTGATGTACACTGTCTGTTTGTTTGTTAGAAAAACCTTCAGGAAGTGCGAGGTTGGAGCTCTCCACAAACCAGGTTTAAGAACCCCAGTCGGTTCTTTTACCGACTGATTGGTCCCAGGCGGTAACTGCTGTTTTTTTCTTTTTTGTGTGTTATGTCTCGTATCTGGGTCGTTGTTTGGTCACTTTTACATTTACCATGTTTGCATTTGACTAGGATATTAGATTTTAATATCTGTGGTAATTCTTAAAGATCCTTTCTTTTTGGCTTTTATTTTCCTATTTAAAAAATATCTTACAAGATCCGTCGTGAACCCCGTTTGACATCAGCAAAATTATTTTTTTCTTTTTTGAATCGAGGACAAAGAGGGTGGCCAGGTTACTTCAAAAATAGTATGTAACCTTGTACTACTACACGCAGAGTATATTATATATATATTTCCTAACCTTAAAATATCCTCTGTAAAACCGGTTTAAGCACTCCAGTCGGTTTATTTTGCCGACTGACCGTTCTAAGGCGGTAACTGTCGGGTTTGCTCTTTTAGTTAAATGACTAACCAGAGATTTGTTCTTACTTTAAAATTGGGCTTACACGTGAATTACTTTGTCCTATTGCTTTTCAAATTTTGGTATATGTTGCAATGCTTATAGGACTGTGTGATATATTCTTATTTAAGAATTTAAATGACATAAATAAAATTGCTAAAAATGTCAATTTTCTAACAATAACTAGAGAAAGAAACTTATTAATTACAAAATCAACATTAAAGAGTGAATAGTAAATATTTGAACTTTGTCACTTGCGAACAATGTAGTTCCAAATAGAGATTTACAAAATGGAGTTTCTGTTCCTTTTCTAAATAATGAAGTTTTAGACCTAAAATAAAAAAGAGGTTTCTTCTCTTCAAATTGGCTTTTATTTAAACTAGTTATCAGCCCACAAATATATTCACGTGTGACGTAGCAAGTGTATTCTTCACCACTTTATTGACACCATTTAAGTGTAAACGAAATGCCATAGAGCTCTGAAGTATAAAATGCACCAAATATTTTTCTAAGCCTCATCTGCCACATGAAATATGCCTTTCATTTTAGAGAAGTATGATATTCTTAAAGAAAGACTGACATGGACTAGCGCATCAAATGCCTGCATGCTCGCCAAACCGAACATCACCTACGAAGATAAGAAAGAAAAGGTAGAGATAGGCGCACTCGAAGTCACACAAAGTACATGGGTTGGATATGTAGTTGAATACGTGGTGCTAAATTATGTAGGTATGTATATATCTTTACGCATTATTATCCGATTAAAGCAATTCAACACACATTCAGAAATGTAATCCTCTTGTACATGTAACAGTTGTCAAGTAATAAGTAAAACAGAGCTACAATGGTGTTGTGTTGTTTGTTTGTTTGTTGTTTTTGTTGTTTTTTGTTGTTGTTTTTTGGTTTGGTTTCCGAAAAACAATATCTTCCAATGCCAATTTCCCTCATGTCTTACTTTAAAACGTAAATTCCTATTTAGGGTAATTACATTCTATTGTACTTTTACTGCTGTTTTAATGGCATTGGTGATCAATATATTTAGTAAGAGATTCTACTTATCTCGATAGATCTATCATTTCAACTACTTCTGTTTTTAAACATTATTAAACATAATTAATTATCAGTGATATGTTTATATATCCAGGTTGTTACCAAAGAAAAACTATTTCGTCGCCAGAAGTCCGGGAATACACGACACGACTTAAGGTTGACGTATGTTTTTCTGCCTGTGGTACTTCGTGTGTTGCTATAGGGGTATGTTTTCTCACATGTCAAAGTCATTTCCTTAAGTTCATACATCAGTCAATAACTTCAGTAGGTTTATGTGTTGGCTCATGTACTTATATTTAAACATATTTTAAAGGTTTATTGAGCATCAAAGTTTGCATGTGTTTTTGGCGTTTTACCTACTTGTTACCTTTTTGAATCACTATGGTAATCCGTCTAGTTTAAGCAAAGTATTGAAAAAACATTTAAAACACTTATCAAAGCTTAATTTAAAATACTTTGTCCTTAAACAGTCAAAATAAACATGATAAAAGTACATTACCTATGAACCGGCCGCAATAGCTCAGATGGTAGAGTGTCGGCTTGCGGATCGGCAGTATCGGCAAAAATGCCGGCTAATCCCAATCCCAATCCCATTACCTATGAATTGGGAGTTATGTTACTATGAATCAATGCAACCAAGAAGCAAGCCTCTATTTATTTACTTTTTGCGTTATTACTGTATATACAGGTAGACCATTCGTGCAAATGCATCAGTAAAATGGAGACTCTTCACTCGGCCAACCAGACCAGCTTGTCAAACTGTTCAAAAAAATGTGGCAAGCTGGCGTGTGGGTCGCCGGACGGTGTCTTCATGTCCGTATATTCCGTATATTCCAAAGATGCAGGTAGCTAAAATTGTACTAAACTAAACACCATAAAACATGTACACAGCCATTAGTTACATCGAACTAAATAAATATTGAAAAGTTTTACGAGATAAGAAGTATGAAGCTATTTGTGTGTTCATTAATAACAAGACATAAAGTCAAATAAGAATATTGCAAAACATATTATCGATGTCGTTGTTGTTGGTTTCGTTTATGTTGTTAATGACGTCGTTGTTCAGCAACACTCTTTGTCGGGTCATTTTTCAAGTCTGATTTCTAGATAACAAAATGCATACATTGGCTGGTGGAATGCATTCTTTGTCTAAAAGCATTATACATAAAAGTGTTAATTTGCACAACATTAGATACTTCATCCTATGGATAAAGATGTACGTTTATTAAACGTTTACTGTTTCTTGACGTGTTTTTTTCTTTCTGTTTACATTGTTTTGGGTTTCATTGATTGGCTTAAAAGGAGCTATATTCTTCTAGGTTTCGACCAAATGATATACATAAAAATATGTGCTTCTGAGACAAGTTCATTGAGATAAAAAAAAATGAAAACGTATAATATTGAAAAATATGCAGCATGCCAAAAATAAATTTCACAATAATAACATAATTCTAAATGTATTGCAATACCAACAAAACGCTATTTATTCCTGTTTTGTTAACAAATCATATGAATGCCATTTAACAAGAGTATATTAAATAGCGAATTAATTTTGGCTTCATAGTTTTAGCTCTTTAAGCTTGCTCTGATAATTGTCTAATTCTAGTAATATATAATAATATGTATATATTACTTATTTTAAAAAGTGACAAACTAAATAAAAAAAGCATTTTAGAAAGGAATTAAAACGGAAATCTTTCAGTCGAATTAGACTTTCAACTTTGAAAAAGCTTTGACAAATATGTACATTCCATAGCACTTCTTCTTTTAGTTTGTCTGTTAATAAAGGCAGCATTATTAATCAATTTTGTTATCATACGAACAAAATGAAAGAAAAGCATGCCTAGAATACATAAAGTTCGAATAGGGTTTAGAGTTCAACAGCATAACCTCATGGTGAAATATGTGAGCTTATCGCGGTTCATGACTACCGTTCGTTGTCGTTCGGAATGCATCAAACATTGTAATCAAACGTTAAATCTTAGTCTGATTGCTAACCCGAGTAGTTATAAATGTAACATGATATATCGATCTTCGTGAAGACGCCATTTGAAGAAAGTAAATAGTTATAGAATTCGTAACGTTTTACACTGAAGTGAATGCGTCATGTTCTTAACATTATGTTATTAACATATACATACACAGTTAATTTCATTTTGACTTAAACACATCAGATATGTTGGTGGCGATTTTATTTGCATCTTATTAAGTTTTATTTGGATTTAAAATGAAGGTACAAGGACATTTTATCAACACGTCAACAAATATCTTATAGATTTCCCTATCGTAAGTCCCCCTGACACAAATCCGTCATGCCTTACATACGGTAGAAATATGAGTTTGGAATCTCGAGGATGTGACAACAAGACTAAAATTGGTGGTTTTATTTGCCCCACTATTAACGGTAAGTGTTCAGAGGCGTCACAAACTTCCTTCAAATACAAAAACTCTAATGATCAAGAATAAAAATGTAACATAACGGCGCTGTATTTGAAGATGGTCAACTTGAGAGAATGTTTGGTTTAAGCCGATTCGGCCCACTGCCATTACGTGTAATAGGTGTAAGAGGTAATGTCTTGACCCTGATTTAACTGGCATTGAATATTCAACGGAGCTGACAACACATTTTGGTTTATTCAAATTATGTTACGAAACGGTGCTGTCCTTGTTGAGTTATGACATGTTGAATAAAGACGTGTTTTATATCTAGCTACTTCAAATTCATATTTCTGAAAATAAGTTCTTACAGGCGCTTTTGCAACATTCATTAAATTAAATAAATCATGCTTTGACTATTAAACTTCATTGTCATTTGTTGTTTCAAAATGTTAATGAATGTTCTATTATTTACAGTACAGAGAAATTATCAATTTTTAATTACTGCAGTCCAACATTTACAGACGGGAAAACTGTGTTGTAGGTCTAGTGCTGCATTAACATGTTTTATTTAAACTGACAATCAATAAATTGTGTGCCTCACGTCAGCTTTGTGATCAACGTCAGTCGTATGCCTAACGTCAGCTATGCGATCAGCGTCAATCGTGTGCCTAACTTCAGCTATGCGATCAGCGTCAATCGTATGCCTTACGTCAGTTATGCGATCAACGTCAATCTTCTTCCTTATATTGTTATCGGACTTTGCAATAAAGAATTTTTCAATACATTTCATTTCTTATAAGACACATGTTGTGAAGCAATTGCGTAATAAATAACATAGCAAAATGCAAAATCTCGACTCTGTTCTGAAACATTGACCAAATACTAATCAATTCAGTCTTACCGCTAGTACACAGTAAAAAACATGTTACTGTTTTCTGGTCAGAGTTGCAGTGCCGTGTAAACAGTGGCGAGGAGAAGTGGGTTGATGTCATCATAGAATATGGAGACAAGTGTATGAATTCGGATGTTGACTGTAACACTACTGCTGGACAAGACGGGACATTATTTTGGTCATCATTAACAGGCGTGTGGATTGTTAACACAAATCAAACGCATGCTATTGGTAAGGTTTACGGTTTTTGCTATTCCTTTTGGTAATTATCAATTTTTAATTACTGCAGTCCAACATTTACAGACGGGAAAACTGTGTTGTAGGTCTAGTGCTGCATTAACATGTTTTATTTAAACTGACAATCAATAAATTGTGTGCCTCACGTCAGCTTTGTGATCAACGTCAGTCGTATGCCTAACGTCAGCTATGCGATCAGCGTCAATCGTGTGCCTAACTTCAGCTATGCGATCAGCGTCAATCGTATGCCTTACGTCAGTTATGCGATCAACGTCAATCTTCTTCCTTATATTGTTATCGGACTTTGCAATAAAGAATTTTTCAATACATTTCATTTCTTATAAGACACATGTTGTGAAGCAATTGCGTAATAAATAACATAGCAAAATGCAAAATCTCGACTCTGTTCTGAAACATTGACCAAATACTAATCAATTCAGTCTTACCGCTAGTACACAGTAAAAAACATGTTACTGTTTTCTGGTCAGAGTTGCAGTGCCGTGTAAACAGTGGCGAGGAGAAGTGGGTTGATGTCATCATAGAATATGGAGACAAGTGTATGAATTCGGATGTTGACTGTAACACTACTGCTGGACAAGACGGGACATTATTTTGGTCATCATTAACAGGCGTGTGGATTGTTAACACAAATCAAACGCATGCTATTGGTAAGGTTTACGGTTTTTGCTATTCCTTTTGGTAATTAGTTTAATCTGACAGGGCTTTGCAAAAGATATAATGAGGCATATAAACTGAAATTTGCAGATCGGTGCCATATCTGTTATTTATCTTTTGATTATTTTATTCAAAATCAACAGTTCATGCTTTATGGGGATTATCAACAAGTACGTTTCCTCGTCAAAGTCAAATCATTCACACAATGCATGGTTACAAAGAAATGATGACGGAATAATTTTACCTATTCAAACAAAATATCCAAACAAATAAACACTGATAATTTTACAGTTATTTGCGCGTTTGTTATTTATAAACAAACAAACATTTTTCGGGTTAAAATATCCAGTTTTTATAAACAAATGACAACACATTGACAGTAGGCAACCATGCAGTAAGACATTCTTGGGAAGTCAATATATGTTGAACGTTGAAGAAAAATCACTCTTTCGTTTTTTACTAAATGTAAATAAATGATATATATAGAAGTATATGTTGACCATTGTTGAATTAGACGAGTTTTCCACTCAGTGTCACTGTCACTAATTCAGACTGCCCTTCACTTTTGAACGGGTCTGAGGACTGGGGCTTGATTGATAATTATATACAATTAAACAAGTGAAAATCCTGAAGCATCTATACGAAATAAAGTAAGCATTGTGAACATAATTATTGGATCTTCAGTCTTAAAAGAGATTGAAGTTCGCTGTTCTGGAATGTAGACGTTGAGAGGGTGATTTTGATTCTTCGATTCTTGATTTGATTAAGGATTGTTCGGGCTAAAATTTCATGTACATGTACAATACATGTATAATGATGCATTCCGTTTACCACAATCATTTTTATTTCAGTTTTACATGTATTTTGTATAGATGTGAAAAATTATCTCACTCTGATTACCGCGTCAATTCTTACTTCAGATTTTGTTTTGTTATGTGTTTTTTATAGTTCATGATTCATTCATTAATATCCCCAGAATTGCGCGTTGGCTGGCTTCGTGGTTTTTGTAAATACCAGAAAACATAATGAAACGACAGTTTTAGTGTGTTGTTTCTTTCCTGAAATACTGATATGTTGATGTTTGTTTTGTTTTTTTTGTTGCTTTTGTTAGTTTGTTGTTGCTTTTTGTTGTTATTGTTTTAATTTCGTAGGTATGGCTTGTTTGCTTGCGTCACTTGTCACGAGAAATTCTCTAGTTTTGAAAGAAAGAAACATCAACATCGCTGCCGCATTTTGTGCTACTTCCAATCTGCTGCTGTTCGCAGTAAAATAATTTATTTATGTTGCTTTTCCCATTGATGCACATAACAACTCATATACTGAGTAAGATAAAAAAAAACTTTTGTTAAAGATACATTTTCGGGGTACACAAATCTAAAAATTCATTGCTCTATGATACCACGAAAACTTGCATCTTTTTCCAATTTTGCTAAAATAAGATAAAAGGACAGTTATATTGATACAAATCAATGTCATTTTCATTTTGGCACCTTTCTTTTTTAATTTAATTTTATGGTACTGTTTTATATTCAGATGAACGCCCAAAATATGTTTTGTATGTAGACGAGAAAGGTCAATTACACACAACGGCAAACTTGGACGAAAAGTACACCGCTCTCTGTGAGTACAGCAAAACATACTGTGAAAATGCAAATAAGGATAATAATGTTTTACAATCAGCGACAAAAATGCAAAAAAGCGTCGCGTGTGGTATTTTATTTTTCTCCGTTTCTGTTTAATTTGTATCACTATAACTAGCAAAATAATTAATTCAATTGCATTTATAAGACATAGCATTTACATTTATAATATTATACAAGCTGTTTTAATCTTTATAATTACACGTTCCCATGCTCGTTCTGGTCGAATGATATATTTCTTGTAACGTAATATGTATATCTATCCACAAATATAGTGTAACTTAGAGACGTATTTCATTAGTGAGTTGTTCTTGTAATTGTTTGCTGAAAATAAGATGAACAGTTGAACTATCATTAAGATAAAACTGATAAACAAAAACGTTTCATTAACAAAGGGAAAGTTGTAAATACATATAATGACACAACATAGTATAACATAGTATAAAACACAAACCGTTAAAGTTGATATCCGACTGTTTGGACCAAAAGTCTTTTCATCAAAAAAGCAACAAATAAATCATTATAACCTGAACAGATCTCGCGAAATCCAGAAACAGAAGTCGGGTGTTGTCACATATATTTGACATAGGTAAACTGTCGCATACCACTTTTAACGACTTGCATGATCATTCTCTCATAATTTTAAAGTAAAAATGGCTTGATCATCGTTTATCTTTGCAAACCATTTGTTGATACCGTGTTTCAGGTATATCTGCTACAGAGTCATTAGTCTCAACAACTACAAGTAAGTATATGTGAACTCATTAAATACATTGAGTACTTTAGGTTACAATGAATTTACATTGGCCGGCTGTTGGAAACGTGTACTGACACCCTCTATCACGTTGCACATACAAACAAACGTATGACTTAAAGAGAAATGTTAGATTAGACCCATTCCATCATTGTTTGCATACTATTTAATAACAAGCATAGTTCGTCATAAATAAACGCGAGAACATCAATACGCCACAATGCAATGGCTATTGTCGTTGTTATTGTTGTTGTTGTTATTTTTATACATCAAATGGATACAAAAAGTATAAGTATTAGTATAGAGTATAAGTAGAGAAAGACCTCAGAAAAATGTTGATGAAGAATTACCGGCACACCACATGTCATCTTGAAGAACACCTCTCAAAAATAGACAATAAAGGTCATTGATGCTTTGCATCAAAGCCGACGCAAAAAGTGGAAGAGGTAAAGAGAGTAAAGCAATATGGGAGCAAGAAACAAATATATTTGAAACGTTATGGGGGTTTAAATTCGAAAGTTTTCAGTATACTATAAATCTCGGGAAAAAGTATGTATAACTTATATTTCTGAGACCATAGAATGGTTTAAAACAAGATAAAAGCAAAATTCGACACAATTCATAATGTTTTCTAAGATGTTACATGTGTAGAAAAATGTTGCAAAAGTATTATAATTAATTATAAAACTGAAGTGTACAAGCAGAAAATGCCTATGTGCAACAACCTAACAATACGCAAATAAGTATTGTCCAGATAGTATTTTTTTCGAACCTAGCATGTCTGTTTTTTTTTCTTTGTCAGTATCTCATTGTTGATTTCCAACGTTATTTTGAAAGTAACAGGCACACAATAGTAAATATAAAATTAAATATAAAATTAAATGTAACAATAAAACAATAAAACACTGTTTGCCGAATTTGGACCCGTATTTTATCAGGTTCAGAAAGTCCGCTAAACAAACTTTCCCCATGGACAAATTTCAGTGAGCATTCCATATATAGGCGTCGCGCTCCAGCGCGTCGCAAAGACCATCACACGAATTGAAGACAATGTATCTGTGAGATCCTATCCAAACTTCTTATAAGTTATAGTTTTAAATGAAGTAATTTTGTCAAGGCTTTACAAACAACTTGAACAAAACTTCTGTGCAGTGATAAACAAAATGACCATTGTCTATCAAACACCGAAATAATGAACAAATGAACGATGTGAACATAAGTACATACCGTACAAGTACATACCAACACAATAAGTAGTTGCTAGAACAGTTCTCAGATAAAAGGGTATTTTTAAAATGATATGTTCATTAGTTTGTATGTTAAAGCAAATAAAAATGCGGCAATACTTCCAAATGTTGAACTATAATACAAAACGTATTAGTAAGTTTATAATACTTTATATCCTTACACCAAAACATGTCAACATGATTTTGCTCCATATGCAATTACTTCCAAAGAAAAATTGAAAAAATAAGACAGTGACTACTTTCTTTTCTCAAAAGGTTTTATTGTCACTAAGATTGTCCACTCATCACATGTATAAATGGCCCAAGCGGATGATACCCTGACATAATGTTACCCGCCACTGTCCTTCTCCAACATTCAAATAGAAAGAACAGTTTTAGAACCAAAATGTGTTTGAAATTAAGACGATGAGTGTTCCTTAAGGGACTGCTATAAGTTGCTATAAGTTGTTGTATAAATATATCACACACATCCGTGATGTTTACGACTTTTAAGGAAACATCATGGTTTCAAAACTGTGAATCATTTTGGAATGCTGAATTCCTGAACGACCCAGAGGCAAGGTTTTATTTTTTTCTCGTCCATTCTTCTAAAATATTTATTAATGAGTACCAAATCTACAGTCCGAAATTTGCGCGACAATTCTTTGGTAATGGATAATGGATTTAAGCACCATTATTCCACCTACACATTTCTTTTTGAAAAAACAACTGTTTTATATGGCAATGAGTTATTGAAAACGCATAGGTTGATGCTTCTGTATAGATTTTCCGGTGCCTGCTACTTCATTTGGAGGATCAAAAGAAATTACAACTGCGCACAGCAATGTATCGAACCCTTCCATCAGCAATCCGAAAACTGGAGAAAACATGACTGGTAAGCTTACACTGTTTTCATCGTGGAGGTGCCTGTGTATTATCAATGATATAACAGTTGCAAGCGTCATATATAAAGTCCAGTTTCAAATAGTATGAAATTCTGATAGCGAAGTTCAAAGATATATAACTTTCGCTCATGCCAAGATTAGATGCTGTTATTAAGATGCACATTTCTTTGTTCCTTAACTTTATTATTTTGCAGGCAATTTAATGGTACAATCGTGGGTGCCGTAAAGCATAAAATGTTTCTATCAAAAAAGGTGAACGGTTTAACAAATTTGGATTTGGTTCGACAACATGTCAGTTTGAAATATATAATGCGTTTCTATTTTTTGTTCTAGGAGTGTATGTTGGCGTAGGCATTGGCTGTGCCGTCATTGCGACTCTGATAGGTTTGGCAGTTGTGCGGCGAAAACAAATATACAGGTACGTAAGCATTCAACATATACCTGTTATTAATAGACTTCTCATAGCTTTTCAAATCGCGAAAAAATTGCAACGCTATTAATAAAATTAAGAGCAACGTACAATCTGTCGGGGTCCTGTGAGATGTGTATAACTCATAGTGATGACAATTTATTATATAAAGAGTGTTTATAATGCTCTATTGCTTGCCAAACAAAATATATAAAAAAATCCGCGGATTAGACAAATCAGAATACTGTGGCGTGGTGTAAATAAAAGACGGCAGTGAAGTAACAGTAGCCGATCGGTCTATTGGTTGTTTTACATCACCCTCGCCTTGCGTTATATGCTAAGCAAGAGTTGCCGAATGCATTTTGTGTCCCATAAGAGCTCATTGTAACAACAAATCAGTAGTTGATAAACCATTTACCAGCCAATCTGAACAATGGGTGGGTTGTGCTGAGACATGCCAATCAACGTATTATAAACATGTCACAAACTGTACAGAGAGTGGGGATGTGGTACTACGTTGACAGGGACTAATTAGCAGAGGAGTGACCAGACTTGCAGTTTATTAGGTGACAGACAATGAGGTGCCTGCTGGGACAGTATCCACGATCGACAAGCCATTCAGGTGGTAGTGAGGAACTGGGTCATGCGACTGGCAGTATTTGGCTAAGGTCCAATTAACCGAAATCATAACATTTGTTGCTGATTTCAAGTTATCTTTGTCAATTGAATCCTACTTCCACATGTTATTGAATACTCGAATGGTGATTTAAATACTCGAGTATAATCTTCCGAGCGAGTACTCGAGTAATCTTTGACATCCCTAATAATATTTCTTCATACTTGTACAGGCTGATGGCAAGGAAACCAAAGTACGGTGAAACCAAGTTCACACATGAAACGTTTGACAATGCCACAGGGTCTCACACTAGTGAGGATGTAGCACCTATTACAGTGTCAGTTTCCCCCGAACTGCCAAACTACTTTGTGCTTGAACCAGTTTCACAGGAACCGATCAACAAGCAGCTGCATCAAACATCCGCTAATGATGCTGACGATGAAAGTTTTTACGATATGTGTGGAGATAATCAGTCTACAAACAACCAACAACCTTCTAACGTGTACAATGTTGCAGAACATCCAGACATACCCTCTCACTAAAGCTTTTATGATCACACAAACATAACCAGAGGAAACCGGGCCATTAAAAATGAAACCACAGACGGCAACTATGATTCTTTACCTGGAGTATGCGACGACAATACGTATGATGTTCACTATGCCGGACGTATGATTCAAGATCGTAAGAACCGGTCAGAAAACATTTACGACACCACAGGTAACGGGATGTCGGATGGATGTATCTACGACCATACTGTTGACACCAAGGCACATGGAGCAACAGATGAGAACATGTATGGACACATTAGTTCTGATGTCACAGACAAAGATATCGAGGATACTTACAACCACATATAATCAGAATTGAATGCATACTAACGAATTGTACTAATATAAACGGATGCCTCTCATACAAATATATCTTTAGGAAAGCTCTAGTTATGAACTCGCCATAGTTACAAACTTATTCAGATCAATGTTTGATTAATAAGAAGAAGTATTTTTCTACCTTAACGTTTCAATTAACAATTAACAAAGTTGATGTAGCAGATAAGCATTCAAGAATCAGTTACTTCAAAACATGACAAAATTATCATCTAAAATAAAGATTAA
The DNA here is from genome assembly GCA_007844125.1 of Sinonovacula constricta. Classification (NCBI taxonomy): domain Eukaryota; kingdom Metazoa; phylum Mollusca; class Bivalvia; order Cardiida; family Solecurtidae; genus Sinonovacula; species Sinonovacula constricta. Next base: position 30,131,268 of record CM017561.1, on the reverse strand, counting down.
CAAATATATACTAAAACAATACCCTTCGTTCTCATATCCACATTTCAATAAATATTCCAGGGCTATATTGAGCCGTAAATTAAACAATATAAATGTTATTATTCTTATTTATTACATCATTTTTAAATTACTTTTAAAAATGCTGTTTGGCAGTTTCTTAGGAAAACATGCAACAGTTTGTTCTCATGTGAACTAATAATCTTATCAGAAAGATACATTAGTCATTCCTTATTATTAACCAGTAAATGAGTAAACACTGCTTGGACCGACAGAGCAAAAACCTAACGCTTATTTCCATATTTTCATTGCATTTTACGTTTTAAGAGAAGTATAGTAGAGTAAACTAAATGATCATGTTCAAAGAAACTATGATACGCCTGATGTATAGTTATCTTTTTGTAAAAATGTATTATTATAATTTGTACCGATGTCCTTATAATCATGATAATAAACAAGCATTTCTTACCCAACAATGTATATTGTTACCTAACCTTCAAAACAAAATATAGAATTATCATATTTTTGTGTTTGTTTTTTTAGCACATCGCAGACACTTATTTATTGATATTCATGTTACGTCAATCTATTTTTGTTGGATGATTTGTTTGTTTCGTGATGCAATGCTGAGCATTGGTGAAATCTTTCCAAAAGAAAGTCTTTGTTCCGACTTGAACTCGAACACCCGCAGTTAAAGGATGGACAGTCAGGAGAGATACACATAGGTGTCGACAACTCGGCTGCTCAGCACAACACAGTACAGTTAGCAAAGGACGTTGCGGTACGGTAGGTACAGTACAGTAAAATACATTTCAGTATGATAAGAGAGATATATTTATTTGCTTAAAGTCATGTATAGGTCTTAAAAAGCCATCGCCCCCTACGTCAATGCTGCCTACTTATAGGGCCAACTAGTGCGAATGTTTGTGGGAAGAAATCTGATCCCGTTTAACTTTAATTCTTCACAATAAACGGGCAGCAGTAAGACAAAAATCGAAATTCTTGACGCTCACTGGAGTTGTCTTAACGTACCAGGGTTTAAATATAGCTTCTGATGTATTTTCATTCTTTACGAGAATAAACGGTGACGTCAATAGATATTTAACCACCTCCACAATATGAATCTCTACAAATTGTTGATTTTGTGGTTCTTTGCTTCAGCATGATAAAACGTGTAAAAATGTAATTAAACTTTACTTTCATAAAGAAATGCATATGTTCACATATCCATCACCGTATTTGTGTAAACCATGTTCTTGCCAGCAATATTTAAATATTGCTCATAATCTTCGCTTTCACACAAACTGGTGGTTCAGGGAAAATGTAAACACCGGGTATTTGTCGGGTGTGACCGCCTTCTTAGTCAAAGTTGATCTTTACCCTAAAATTAATTTTATATATACAAGCACTAAATTGCTAATATTTATACATTTTTTTACAAATTGCATACCTTGCAGGAATTGTAAAATATTAATGTTTATTTACAAATAAAAAATAGCACTAGGTCCCTGAAACTTATGTAAATATATCATGCAAAATGAAACAACGCCGGTCCGGGATTTTCACGAGTGTTTTGGGATATACTCTTGTACATAATGCTTCATCATTTTGAAAAATAAACAATTACATGCACCTCAATGGAGATAACGAAAGTTTTTATGATTGGCCAGAACATTTTGGGATTCGAATAAAACAGTTTATGGTTTGTAGTTGCTAAAGTATTTATTTTTTATTATGATAATTTTATTTAATCATCTAGAATATTGTTTACGCCTAATGACAAGCATTTATAATATAGTTCATAAAATAAACAACTGAAATGTTATTTGCACTTATGAAAATCATATCGAAACATAACTATAAAAAAAATAATAAAAATGACCCTTTATAGTTCTTAGTAGTATTACTGTTAACTACTTTAGTTCTATTATTTTATTCTGTTCGACTGTTGAGTCTTAATTTATTGTTTTAAGTACACAATTTCATGCAAACATTTTCATCACTTTCTTTTACGAATTAAAACTTACACTTTTATTTGTGCAGATGTACATGTTTCTACTCGACCCTAAAGGTTCTTAAATTGCATGTGTAAATTTCAATGCTCATTATAAGCTAAAAGGAATATATGACAAAGTCCTATGAGCACTGCAACATAACCCAAAATTTCAAAAGGCACAGGACAAAGATATTCACATGGAAGCCAAATATAAAAGTAAGAAAAATCTGTGAAGAGTCATTAAGCAAACATTTCAATTTACAGAAAACCCGACAGTTACCGCCTAGGAACAGCCAGTCGGCAATATGGGCCGACTGGGGTGCTTAAACCAGTCTTACAGAGCTTTAACCTCACACTTCCTGATGAGTTTCTCGTATGCACGCAATGAAAAGAAAACCGATATATTTGAATAAAAATGTCCAAGCGCTGACGTTTCCTGTGGGAAGATATGACGAAAGTAGTGACGCCATTTAAAAATAATGTCCACAGAGTGTTAAGAAGAGAGACGGGTACTATCTCGATTCGAAGAACTACAATATTGTCGATATTCAATAAAATTAACTTTCTGAAGCAAGAAAAAAAAACATTACCAAAGAAAAGTAAATTGTTGTCGCATCCTGTTCATGTGATGATGAGACTAAGCATAGTTTGTATTGCCCACTTAATCTCTTTGTCTGGTTCATAAATCATTATAAGTGTAAATATTATCATTGATATATGTAAGCTATGACAAGCAGGTACTTGTACAAGAAAATACGCATATCAACTAAATAAAATGTTTGAAATCACATTTGAATTGTTTTAATGAAACTTTTCGGCAATACCTGTCAAAAACCAATTCTTCTGATGAAAGTTAATATTTATACATAATTCCAAAAGAAAATAAACAAAACGTGTTAACGATTTTTCTTGATCTTGTCATAATTTAATTTTAGCAGCTACAATACTTCCTCTCATATTTTCTATTATTTAACCCGGATCTTTATATGGTTATTACACCAAGGTCATGAGTTTTGTCCAATTTGATACTACATGTAGCACTACATTTACTTGCAAACAGAAAAATATTATTTAAACAGTACATCGACAACATAATGTGGGTGAATACAAGATTTGGCTTGTCCGACTGTCTCTCCGTCTGACCGCCTGACTGCCTACCTGCCTGCTTGCATGCATGCAGCCACGCATTTATTCATGCTCAATCCATCATATGGCGCAGGAATTAATTCTCTTATTAATAATAACGTAATACCAGAAGAGTGCTTATCCACTGATAACAATTATTTCAGCAAGTTTGAATCAAATATAGTTCTGATCTGCAAATAGCTTGTATACATTTATTTAGACATTGCCCGTTTATATTATTATTATTGGATATATTATCTCTTAATTCAATCTTTAACCTTTCATTATTAACGTTTGAAAACCAGCTGAATCAAAATCAAGTTCATGTCATTTTATTCTTATCAAAATGCGTATCATAAATTAGCAAGCGAATAATTCAAAACCTTGTGACTTCTACGTCAAAAAAATACTTCCTCCATCCTGTTTCAAGTAGCTTCTGCACGATATATTATCCACCAATGTATTGTACAGTGTCTAGTGAAGTGTATCTGTCTTTACCGACACATAAAGTAAACAGGAAAGGTGGTTTTGTGCTGACTTTTTTACATTAATAAGACAAAATCTTTACAGCAATTATAGCTACATACTGGAAACAACCTCACCGATGAGGTGTATACGTATATAAAACAACGCACGAGCCTTGATTGCAAGTTTATAAAGGATTTGTGCATACGATGTGTATTTAGCTAAACACGTAGATTTGACTGTGTTTAAAAACAACCTTAGTTGTCTCACTTTGACGGAATATTTTTATTTACACTGTTTGTTTGATAGAAAAAGCTTCAGGAAGTGCGATGTTAAAGCCAGGTTTAAGCACCACAGTCGGTCCTTTTGCCGACTGACCGTTCCAAGGCGGTAACTGTTGTTTTTTTTCTTTTTGTGTGTTATGTTTCGTCTCTGTGTTTTTGTCATATTTATATTTACCCTGTTTGTCTTTGTCTAGAAGTAGATTAGATTTGAATATATGTGGTAATTTTGACAGGATCTTTTCTTATTTACATATCGCACTAGATTTGCCGTCATCCGCCGAGACATGGATATCATCTGGCCAACTTTACTAGTCGGAATACATCTGTTAGCGACTGTGATTGCTGGTATGTTCATTTTATTGCGTCAATACAAACCATTTGATCTTATTATACACGAGACATTTACGAAGATCATATTGTCATTTATATGCACCGGCCGCAAAAGCTCAAGGTGTACAGCGTCGGCTTGAGGATCGGGAGGTCGCGGGTTCAAACCAGGGCCGGTTCAAACCAAAGACTTAAAGTTTGTAGTAGTGGCTTTTCTCCTAACGCTCGTGACTAAGGGGACAGCATTAAGCCTGACTCGTTGGTGTCAGTACAATGGACCGGTCGGGTTCAGTCTCTTGGCACCTCATAAGTGCCCCTGTGCTATAATGATAGAAATGTCGCTGCACAGTATCGGCAAAAATTCCGGCAAATCCCATCCCATTCATATGCAGAGTTCAATTTTTATATACTGTCTATGGTTTCAAACTGTTAATCAGTATGAGATAATTAAATACATGTGTTATTTGTTTCACTGAAATACAAAGTTTGTTATCATCATTTACAGTTTTATATGTATATTGTACGTTTAGAAATGGTCAATTGTTGGTGGGACATGTCCTTTTGCCTAAATCTATGGAAACCACTTTAAAACAATGAGCTTTAATTCTTTATCAGAGTATTATATCCACAACGAGACATTGCACTGGTCCAATGCATCAGAAAATTGTCAGCTCGCCAAACCGAATATATCGTTTACAAAGTATAATGAAACTCTAGATGTTGGTACAGACGCGATTACCGAAAACACGTGGGTTGGATATGTGGCTAAACCCATAGTTTTAAAATATATAGGTAAGATAAGCCCTGTATGTTTGCCTATTTTCACTGTATAAATAAATAAATTTATAATAAGACGTTAAATATCTGCATTGAATTCAATTTGTTCAGCTTAACTTTCTTTAACCTTTTGGAAATTGTTGTTTATTATTGTATTTATTGTAGATCTGTAGAAGCCAAAAAGCACTTTAATTAATTGATTGCTGATGTTAAATATCGTTATCATGCCGATTAAAACTATAATGTTATAATATTATGGTGCGTTCATAAAAATGATAAACATTCCACAATTGCCGCAATAACCTATCTGTATATTTATTTTCTTGATAAGATCTAAAATCTCATTGCAATTCGGTTGAACAACTATTAAAAGTCCATGGTAGTTCATTAACTAGTTTTTAACAAAGCGTGCAGCTGTATTTTACATGTAAACATTGTAAACTAATTAGTTTGGGACAATTGTCGCAATTTACGAATTTATATTGTTATTTATCTCCATTGATTCATACTTATATAAAGCTTATAGCATCAATGGTTTTGACTATGTCCACTCGCAAATTAAAGACAAGTCCTTAAAACAAAAGAAATAATATTCTTTTCTACAATTAAAAAGTCGGTTTTGGTGTTACTATGAATGTTTTATCTTGTGTAACATTTTACCTAGTCTGTTTAATATTAACCAGTCAATCCGTTTAATTTCAATTATTTATATTCACATTACTTCCTTAACTGTCGTCCCTGAATAAGGTAAAAACTCAGTTCAATAACAAACGCTTCTTTATTCAGGTTGCTACAGAAAAGAAGGTTTCCCACAAGGTGTCCAGAAATACACTACGCGACTTCGAGTAAATGTGTGTTTCTCTGCCTGTGGCACAACATATATCGGTATTGGGGTAAGCCTGTCCGTTTATCACAGAAAAATATTTCAAATGATTCAAATGTGTTATATTGCATCAAATTATGTATGTTTGTATGGCCTTGTTTCATATATATCAGAATTCCTGTATTCGATATGTAAACGTTTTGTTTAAAAAGAAAAAACAACATATATTGGGCATATTTCTTTTCGAAACAAACAGCTAAATGGATCGTTTAAGAAACCTATAATAACAAAATATTTGTATGACAATCAATATTGTTTTATTGTATTTACATTTATTTAATTATTACCACAATACTTACAAATTCTTTACAAATTATCATAACACCCACACCAGCGATTTTTCAACAGTGTGTCCATTGATATATGTTCTGATTGAAATCATGTACCTCAGAGGATAGTTATATATACGTGTTAAGCGTGTTGTTACGTGCCTTTTCTCATTCTGTTTTCAGTGCATTTTGTTAAGTTATTAATGTATTTACAGGGGACGGAACGTGTCTATGCATCAACGGTATAGTCCTATTCCGAGAGAGCTGGTCTCTATGTAATAAAAACTGTGACATGCTGGCCTGTGGGTCTAAAGATTTGAACTTCATCTCTGTATATACCAACGATAGTGCAAACGGTAAGATGATTAATAAACAACGGATGTTCAATTTGGACAAGCGACATCATTGCATCGATATTGTTTTGCATTGTATTGTATTGTCATGGTAAAATGGAAAAAAATCCTTTGCATTTATCAAGTTCGTTACTGTACTTTACATAAAATTGTTTTATCGGTAGTATTACGGGTGTCCACAAAGAATTGTACGAGTCGAATATTGCCTAAACGGGTATTTTGTCGAGACTTTCAATTATTTCAAAGGAATTCGTCACGTGAAACATGTATTTCGTTCCATAATTTAAATTAAACTTTATTAAGAGTACTCTTATCTAGAAGACCCAGACTCATGGGTGCATAAAAGAGGAATATAAAATTAATGTGTGCTTAAAGGTGGAAGAGAACAAGGGGATGAAGTGAGAGGAAGAGGAGTAGAAATGGATAGCCAGAGATAGGGAAAGTGGTTGTTGCAGGGGGGTGCTGGGGAATCAAAAAAGAGGGTTAGAGGAAAAAAGGTGGGTTATGAGGGAAAGAGAGTGATCAAGATGGGGCGGAGTGGGGAAGCCAGATTAGACGGTTGATAAAAAGAGGATCCAAAAGAAAAAGAAATTGAATATGAGTTTGGGTGGAGGTTGAGTGAGATGTAGCGGGTTATAAGATATAGAACGTGGTAGGGGCAGAGAGAGGAGAAAAGAGTAGATACAAAATGTACAGAGGGTGAGAAAGTAAGAGGGAAGAGAGGATATGGTAGATGATATTGAGGGGGTAGAGAAGAACTGGGCGCAAGGGGGGTAGTGTGAGAGATTAATGTAAGAAGCTAAAAGGGATAAAGAGGGACAAAGAGCAACAAGGTGGAGACGGACAGGGCTACAAAGAGGGGAGATAAAGGGAGGATGGTAGAAGAAATAGAGAAGAGAGCAAATAGAGGAGGCAAAGAAAAAAATATGAAGATATAGAGGAGATAGAGAAGTACACGTAGTGGTATTGGATGTAGCAAGAGGCAGAGTGCGAGAGAGGAAAACGAGGTGAATGTAGATAAGGTAAAGGGGGTAGCGAGGGGCAGAGAGCTAGAGTTGGAGTATATTGGAGGGGATAGATGAGTCAAAAAGGGAAGGGTAGATGACATTATGAAGGTAGAACGGAACAGAGATGTAAAGAGGAAGATGGAAAAGCAAGGGTAGATGAAAAAACGTAACAGAAGGCACGAAGGGGACATTGAGAGGTGTGTATGGGAGATAAAAGTGGTAAATATTAAATAGAGGAGGCACTCATAAAGAGAGAGGGGGTGGTAGATTACATGAAGAAGTTAGAGATGGATGAAGAAAGCGGGGACATGAGGTATTTGAAAGGGGTTTTGAGCGAAAGTAGATTGACTGAAAGGGGATTGACTGAAAGGTAATGATATAGGAGATAGAGCAAGGAAGTTGAAGATGGAAAGGAGATGTTAGAGGCAGATAAAAAGCATTAAGGGGATTAGAGAGGGCCAATGAGAGAACAGGGGAGATAAAGTTTGAAAGACAAACGGAGAGACATAGGGTAAGGAGAGCAAGAGATAGAAAAGCGAATGACAAGTGTGAAAATGGGAAGATATAAGGCAGGCAGAAAGAGGAACAGAGAGGGATAGTGGGAGAAAGGGACATATTGGTGGAGGTTTTGAGACTATTAGCTTCAATTTCAGAGGTAACCCACAGCAATGCAGATGAAAACCCAATATGTACAACTTTATCCAATTCGTCCAGTGGTCTAGTTCTGGGTACTCGACGATGTGACAATAAGAACAACATTGGTGGCATTTTATGCCCTGTATATGGTAAGTTATATAAGTATTAGTCAACAAACAGATGTATATATAGGCAGGCAGGCCTATGAATTTAACGTCACGATTTTTACGATACTGTTACTATAGATAATCATTTCTTTACTCAAATGGCGCAACCGTTTAACCCTCCAGAACTTGCCAAACTTACGTAACAAAATAAGTCATCATGTTCATCATCAGTCAGTATCACTCCCTCTGGAGCATTAGGCCGACACCTTGGTTGTATATCTTGAATGGTTCACGGCTTGGGCTTCAGCCCATAACTTCTTTATGCAGGAAAACTCGATATCAAGGTTATGTCTCCAAGAGGTCACTGGGCCATGTGCAGGTGCCTTCTTTTATGTGTCTCACTTCGATGAGATATTTTACTTGATACCACTGTCCGTCTCTAAGAACCCATTAAAGAAGTGCGAATTCGGATCTCTAAATACGGTTTAGCATCTTGTTCGGTACTTTTCTCAAATAACCGTTGCACTGACATTACTGCTAGTTTTTTTTAATTCTTTTTAAGTAATGTCTTGTCACAGTGCCTTGTCGTTTTGCATTTGTGTGTGCCTCCGGACAAGTGCTGATTCAAATTTTTGTGTTATACTGTTCATTGGTAGTTTAAATATGTTCTCATCTCTTAAATTTAAACATTTAAACAAAAGGCACGTTTTTTCAGCAGTGGACAGTAAAATTATGTACTATGTACATAAAAGGGACAGCAAAACGTGGTCTGAACTAATACTGGAATGCAACACAGCGTCAGTAAATACGCATGACAACATCACCATGGCTCTGAGAGGCATCGATACAGGCAAAAAAGTCTGGACGACATCCTTCAGTGTCTTCTATTTGAATATTGGCAACGCTTACATATATGGTAGGGGGTAAATTTATACCTACAGAACATCCATATTTTGAAAAATTATCAAAATGTTTGTATTTACAAGCAAAATAAAAATAACAAAAAATCCTATAAAATTTATAACGATAATCGTTTTCTTTTTTTAATGCGACAGGTTTTTAATGATGTTTTGTATGTAATTATATAGGTATACTAACTTGTCGTCCAAAACATTTTTATTAAAACAAAGTTAGCAAGTTTGACTTACTCTTTTAAATCATAATTTTCTTTCTCTTTTTAAGATCGAATGTCTATTCAACCATACCGGTATGGGTATGTTGATGAAACTCATAAATTAAAATTTGGAGATGGACAGAGTTAGTTTAAAGCTCTATGCCAGCAGGGTAAGTACCAACTATTATTAAATAACTTTTATTAGTCAACGTTATTAGTTCTATAAAAAGCACCTGCCGCGTTTAATAACAGGACGGCCTGCTTTAAAACAGTGCCAATATCTATATCACTTTTTCCTCCCCGGGCCGAAAATGATAAAGACATAAAGCCCGCATTTGAAGTAATTTGATTGGCTAATATGGCAGGGCCACAAATGATGTAGATTTCAGCAAGAAGCTCTGGGAAATGGCAGCCAATTTGTTTTAACCCATTCTATGTGTAGACGCCGACAGGTTGCATAAATTTATGAAACAGAATATTCTCAGTTTTCAAACATTCACAGCATTGGTAGTGTTTAACTGATTGTATGTGTTATAAATTCACAACGTGTAGATTTCACAAAAACACAAACAAACATTTTCTTGGATTAATACAAAAACTGCAAAACGTCGACTGGGAAACAGAAACAGGGAAACAACATGTAGTTATTTAATAAAATTGTCTTCGGCCTTGTGCCAATAAGACTGCCCTCGGACAAATAACATGGCCAATATCCAATTACTTATTTATTAACATATATACATAGTTCAATACTCCTAGTATTTAAAACATACAAACTGAAGCCTTTTATTACAACAATGATAATATCTTCTTACAAATAAATCCTAATAATTTTAGAATTCAGCATTTATAAAGTGAAAAACTGTTCGTGTGTGTTGTTTTTGTCGTGTGGCTTTTAACCTTTCATTGTCCACTGCTTTTGTATCATTAACGTTAATTAAGAGTTTTTTTTTATTTCTTTTGATATCAGGACTGTTGAAATGAAACAAGAAGATAACATTGGCTTTAACAACACAAAAATGATGTATGTTAGGGATTCTTTCATTCACAAAAAAATAATTAACAATAAATTAATTAACAATAAATTACCATTAGAGATAAACCAGGAGAGACAAACATTTGAAAATCTTTAAAATGTAAAATTATGCCATTTGCAAAATAAAGTCCACACTCATTTTAGAAACAAAGATTTCTCAGTTCTTTACAAATTTACCGCAAAATTAAGAATTTAGTGATACAATCTGAAGTTTCTAAGTTACATAAGAGAAGGTAGCACAAGTTGAAGGCATTTAATTTTCACTCTTAATTTATTGTAAGTTATGCAAAACAATTTAAAAGCAGACGTATATAGAATAAACACAAGATTGAGATTGACAAAAAACAACATCAATAAACTCATAAATAAGAGTTTATTCCAAATGAACTGAAAGGCACCGGTTAAAACCTATTAAAACCATCATATTATATGAATGTAAGCATTGTTCCGGTCGCAATGTATGATAAAACTTAAACATTTGTATTAAAAATCAGTGACACAGTCAGTAGAGCGCTGGAATGTCATACAACAGGTGCTATACAAATTAACAAGCATGTTCATATTTAGTTTAAATACATTACTTTCCTTTTCTTTCTTTTTCATTTTCACAGCTCCAAAATTTTAACGACGCATTAGTTTTAATTGAAAACTGTTATAAATATTGCAAAAAATCTGCATTGTGGCTTTCTGCATTATCAATTTGTTTTGTCGAATCTACTGCTGAAACAAGGATTCGTTAGATTTCTTATCGTAATTGATCTCCTGGTGTATATTTTTTCAGTTTGATAACTATATTATACAATGGCAATAAAACTTTTATTAAAGTCAAGGATTTAATTTAATACCAGTTTTCGTAGCAGACAAATTATTGGTAGGCCTGAATATTCAACATGTGTTTTATTCCAATAATAGTAACTATTCTAGATACATCTTAGTTCCAGTCCATGCTGTCAGGGCAGACTTACAAGGTAAATATCAAGTTTTAATTAACCTTTTGAGAAACCCATCAGGAAGTGCGAGGTTAGAGCTCTGTAAAACCGGTTTAAGCACCCTAGATGGTCCTTTTTGCCGACTGACCGTTCCAAGGCGGTAACTGTTGGGTTTGCTCTTTTTGTTAAATAACACAGATTTGCTCTTACTTTTACATTTGACTTGCTTGTGAATATTTTTGTCCTGTGCCTTTTCGGGGTCTGGTATATGTTCTAATGGTCATAGGACCTTCGTATATTCTTATCAAGTTTTAATTAACCCTCAAATCAGGAAAATATTATGCATTAGATCAATGGTTTTATGCTATGTAATTATCATGATAAATGATACATGCTGCATTTTAAACATATTTAAACACATAAATAAGTAAATTAAAATACGTATTTATACTATATTACGTGAGCAGTTCCTTGACTTAATAACAAGCGTTTGTGATTTTGAGATGACGCTTAGAAAACTAGATGTTAAAACACCTCACAACGGAAACACTGGTCTGTTTCAACTGCTCTTGTGTGTATTTTCCGTTAGTCACTTGTTACAAGATATTCAAAATTGGAATACCAATCATATATGCATGGTCCACTTCAAATGACTCGAATACAATTTTGGTTTAGTTTATATAGTTTGTTTGTTTTGTTGTTGGTGTTGTTTTCGATTAAAATAATAAATAACATGAAGGGTTGTTTGACCTATATTATGCTAAATATACTACATAAGTAAGACTCAACGGAGAGCATTGAACTATTGTCTATTTAAATAGCCCCCAACATATAAAAATATCATCTTTCTCTATCAATGTTTCTTCACAATCACAATAATACTGAATTTTCATTACTTTTACCTAATTTCCTTATTAGTTGGTTTTAATATCTCCACCATACTTGCCATCTTATACTGTCAGGGTTGACATAAAATTTCTGCAATCAACAATGGTCAATACTATTAGTAAAAGTTTATTAAGGTTGCAGACGTTTCAATCATGAGTTGTTTATGTTCAACATTATTGATATATATATAACACCGATTCAAGTTATTTTTCTTCCAAGGTACCAACGGCTAATTTCAGGATAAGCCGAATCACTGTGTTCATGATTTATTTATTTGAAAACTCATATGTTGCTTACTTAGACTAAACCCCCATCTGATTAAATTTTTCTCAGAATATCATATAAACCTTTGTTTATTGGCAGCACTCGTTTTGAAAATCCTCTCTTGTTTATGTGTACACTTCTGGTTAGCAAACATTGACACATAAACATAATTTGTGCCATATGTTCGAGATCATTATATTTTTCTATAATATAGACAAGAAGGCATCTGAACTGGGGTATGTTTTGTTTAGTTATTGTTGTTGTTGTTTTTCAGGTGTGTTTGTCGGTGTACCCATTGGGGTCGTTTTGTTTTTGGCCATCATTGTACTGCTATTCTTTTTGCGTAGACGGATATACAGGTTATGGCTAATTCATGGAGACATTATAATTGTCCTTTCAAGAATTATTGCTTCAATAGCGTATAGACGTCAAAATCTGAAGACACAAATTTCCGGTCGACACGGCGGTTAAATGTTGTTTTTGCGAGACAGTTACATAACCAAACAATTTTAAAGGTTGATTAAGCAAAATAATAGTATTAACAATGTCATGCCACTTCTTTATAACATATTTTTTCTCGTTATTTCTACAGTAAGATACAAAATGTTCTATAAGCCTGTGCAATACTTAAAAGTCTGTACATACATAAAACTACTTTGTCATTTACGAGAGATTAGGAAAACATCCAAGCGATGCCGAGACACATTTTAGGATCACATTATTTTTGTTCCAATATAGAATTAATCAAAAAAGTATAAAAGTACCTAATTGATTTCGTCTTATTGTTGAACAATAAACACTATAAGGAATATTGCACGATTTTGTTTGAATTTTGAACAAGAAAATGAAGTAAGGTATGCAGAGAGAGGACAGCTTAATTCAATAGGGGAAAACCGTATGGTTAAAAAAATCCTTCACACTCAGGATAATGCGGTTATTTAACATATATATTACATTGATTCAACATATTATATTACATTGATTCAATATATAATAGTACATTTATTCAGTAAATAATATTACATTTATTCAATATAAAATATTACATTTATTCAATATATAATATTACATTTATTCAATATATAATATGACATGTTTTCAACATATAATATTACATTTATTCAACATATAATATATCATTTATTCAACATATTTTTTTCAGTTACTGTCTTTAGCTTGTCGTAAAAATATAACTCATCTAACGTTATTCTCTTTCTTTTTTAAATGATGTGGCATATAATATTAATGAACACAAATCATCTGGCTGGAAAAGGACAGTTATTACGACTACTCGAGTTGTATTTGGAAAACCCCATCTTGCTTGCTTTTTTTAATATCATTGTAAAATTACACTTTCAGTAAAGACAACACATGTGACTGTATAATTTTTTCCCGAGAAAAATAACATGCTTGATTGTTGTAAATAATAGTTACGTGCTCTTTCTATACTGCCTTAACAGGTTAATTACCAAAACACTAAAGGATAGCGATACAAGCTTCAACAACGTTACGTCTGACAATTCCTTTGAGTCTCGCACAAACAGGGATGTGGTATCGACATCACTTTCAAACCCTTCTGAACAGCCGAACTACTTTGTGCTTGAACCAACTCAGACAGCAGTCACCACCAAGCAGCTGAATACCAACTCCATCAACGCGACTGACGATGAATGTTGTTACAATGTATGCACGCATAAAGCAACCGGAGACATCTCACACCAGACCAACGTGTACAATGTTGCAGGTTGTCCTAGCCAACCAACTGATCAACATATATACGACCACACAGACATAAACGAAGGGCAAAGTATCGCAGCAACTTTAACAGACTACTACGATTCGTTTCCTGCGGTCGGTGATGATAATTCGTACGATGTTCACAGTTCCGGACAGTGGTCCCACGAACACAAGGACCAGTCAGTCAACATCTACAATACCATAGGTAACCAGGTGTCGGATGGGAGCGTCTATGATCATACAGGCGACGAAAATGCTCGTGGAGCAGCAGACGAGAACATATATAGTCACGCGAGTTCTGACGTCACAGACAAGGACGCCGAAGATACTTACAATCAAATATAACTACGCAATATATACTCGCATAAGAATGTCGTCGTCAAGTAGAGCCAACAGTGTAGGAACAGTGTTCAATTATAAAACGAACAGGTTGTAAATAGTAAGTCCTCTGTTGAAGCGAAAGTAAAACATTGTTTTATTACTTAGTTAATAACAAATGTTTTCTTAAGCTAGTTTGCCATAATGATTGGATCAGCACGTAAACAAACTTTAAAACACACCATTAAAAGCTTCAAGTAAAACAATATTGCATCATCGATGACTGGTTTTTATTACCGTGCAAAAGTTAATTCAATTGACATTCAAAAGTTACAAACTTTTGAGTGTATCACGTGACCCATCAAAAGGCTGCAAGTAAGGGTTTAATATTAAGCGTCGGGTAATCAAAATGATATTTTTTGTCCAAAGCATATTATCTTATTTTGTTATTGACAATCAAATTTTTTTTAAGATTACAGTTTCATGCACATTTGGACACTGCAAACTGATTCTGCAAAGGAGATATATATGTTCACCTGAGCATTGAAGAGATATTATTTCAACTTAAAAAGCACTAACACACATATATATGTACTCACAACAATCAAATGACAGCTTGCTAACAAATCGGCTAGATAGTCATGTCAATGGAGTTTTAAATGTTAAAGTTGTGCATGCTTTTGAGAAAATCATTCATAACTTTCAGTGACATCGGTACTGTTTGTTAGCCATTGTTTTTAAGTTACTAACATTTAAAGCAAATATAATCATTTATGTTAAATGTTTAAATGTTGCCATCGTGATATAAAGCATGCATTCATATAATAATCGATCATGTACAAAGCCATCATTCAAACAACATGATTGTCAACAAAATGCCTTTGCTTATCTATCGTCATTAACTGATGTTGTTTATATATGTACATATCAATTGATCACTCTGTACGGAGAGGCCACGTGTTATTGAATAACATATTTTATTCTATTGTAATAAGAACATTTAAAAATAAAATAAAAATATGAATCAACAATACGTAAAAATGTAGTGACACATCTGCATCTAAGTAATCATACCATAGTAACTGGAGACTGTTTTCAAATAAAAGTTGACCGGTTTTACAATCCTGCGTATGTATGCATTGACTTACTTATGTTAATATGCTTACCACATGGACGCTATGTGTAACTGTCTTGGTCACGCAATTACGAATACAATCCCATGAACAGTAACATACAAATTATGTCACATTGGTACGGTTTGGACGTTCAACATAATACTATACATAACAATTATCTCTCTTTGATCAATAAACTGCTAATTGCCTCATCAGTAACCTAGAGTTTACGATTGAAGATATTAGATTTAAGAAGAACACATACTTTGTTCTATTTATGAAATGTCTCATCTCATCTCATCAGGAATCTCATTTTTGTAACTTTCTATTCAGAAATTCAATTTCTACTCTTATTTCCCTACAAATTGCTCTAACTATTGCGTTGTATATCATTTCTATCTATAAACTGTATAATTGTCCTTGTTTAACCCGTCATGTTCATATGTTTAACACCCCACCCCCCCCCACACACACACCCCATAACCCCCACCCCCACCCGTTTAAACTGAAATTGTAAATAAGTTATTTTCCTCACAATTCTTGCATATCGTAATGCCTATTTGTATGATATTTTTGTACAAAGTTTATTGTCCTTGTCTTACCTGTCGTGTTATATATTTAACTTCCCCACATTATATACTTGTATACTTGGGATGTAAATAAAGAATCCGAATCTGAAAAATCTAGTGTGGCTTTAACAATTAACAATAAACTCTCATGTTTTACCTCTGTCTATGCTGGGTAATTTAAGTTAAATATATGCTGCGAATCTCAATGGACACTGTCATAGTATTGAACTTAAGAGAAGACTGTTTCTCTAATGCAAATGTACATCGTTTAAGCCTTGACCATCTGGTCTACATCGAGATGAATGCATTTCGAGCAAGCTTTTAACACCAGGCCGCAAAATTCAGCAACCGTCCACTATACTCGGGTTCGGTTATTTTATAACAATGAGCAAAAACATTTAAAATATTAATTACATCATACCAAGTTAAGTATCCATTGATTTGCTTATGTCAAGAGAAACTTAGTAGTGTCTTGCTGGGTATCCTTCGGAAATATTCAATGCATGCAAAAATGTTATTGTTGTACAATGTCATTGAAAAACTCAAACCAGTTTTCAATCGTAACGCAGTAACACTTAATTCAAGTGCATCTGGTTCTTGGTAAATATAATACAATTAATTCGCTGGTGAATAATTTGAAGATGAAGGCTGTAAAGCTGTTAGCTGTGTTTCGTCCTTTAAAAATACGATTGTATTGAAATAGATGTTAGAGGCTTATCATTAAATGAACTGATCACTGGTTGATGCAGTCTGTAATGTTGTTTTGTTTTTGTCCATGTGTAGACATAGAGACCAAAGATGAATATTATGGAAATAAGACTTACTGTTTTGTTATATTATTTTTCATCTTCCTTTTTGTTGTTGTTGTGTTCTTGTTGTTGCTGCTGTTGTTTTGTTTTATTTTTATGTTACTGTAATTAGATTTTATTGGGTTTGGTATGTAGACATTTTCTTCTCTTCTACATTTCGGCGTAGAAATGTTGGTCTGGTTGCATGACAATGTGATTGGGTGTAAAATAATGGACTGCCTCGTAAGACCATCTTTTGCTTTGTCTTCATAAGAGTGATAAACATCTGCAAATGGTTACGAAATTGGAGGAGGTGAAGGGCATTCACAAGGAAATATTCCCATTGCAATCACGCACGTTAAACAAAAAGTTATTTTTGCTACTCTCTGAATAAGTCGCATGTGATTTTATATTAATATATTCCCGTAGTGTTTCACAATGAGGAAAATAAAGGGGTTGTTATTCGTAATTAAATATGATTTGCACCTATAATCCATAAGGAAGATAAATATGTATGTGAAACAACACCACTAGCAGCAAAGTATAATCCATGTATAGGTTTCCTTTCAAAGAAGTAATATATTCAGGGAAAACAAAACACTGTCAATGATGTTTTGTATTCAGGCTATCTGTCATGCAGCTGTTTGCTACGTCCGGTGAACACAATTTTTCCGGTTTCATAAAGTTTATTTTCTAGTTCAAACATGACCATACTAGTATCATTTGCACTCATCTTGTATAGGATTTGGAACTATAGTAAAACGAGGAAAACATTTTAGTTTTAAAAGTTTATAGGTGTATGTAAGTTGACATGCTGTTTGCGAACTTCTGACGGTAACACGCATGTGTAACAATATATGGAAGTCGTTTTTTTGTTCATGATTCGGAAAGTTAATTTCTTTTATAGTCAACCATTTTTGTGTAGTTTTTCAAATCAAAGTAATACCATATTATTTTCTTAACACTATGTGGACATTATTTTTTCAATGACGTCACTACTTTCGTCATTACTTAATTTACGAAAATATCAGCGCTTGGACATTTTATATTCAAATAGATCGTTTTACTTTTTATTGCTTGCATTTGAGGAACTCGTTAGGAAGTGCGAGGTTAGAGCTCTGTAAAACCGGTTTAAGCACCCCAGTCGGTCCATATCGCCGACTGACCGTTCCAAGGCGGTAACTGTCGGGTTTGCTCTTTTCGTTAAATTACCCATCACAAATTTGTTCTTACTTTTCGCTTGGCTTGCACGTTAAATACCTTTGTTCTGTGACTTTTCGGAGTTTGCTATATGTTGCAATGCTCATAGGACTTTGTCATATATTCCTATTGTGGAACGGTATTTCATTGTTCTGGATGATCTCAAAGAATAACGATCGACATTACAACGGTGACCTATGTTCCAACATGATTATTTCTAGCCAAGATTTTACTGTCTTTTTTTCTTTTTTTACAGCCATTCTTTCTTTTTTATCTAAATTTAAGACTTAGGCTGTCCGCAAACTTTGTTTCTGTGACATAACTTTAAATTCAGCTGCATTGACATTGTTTTGTCACCCTCTGTCCGTGAAAGTGTATTTTGTGAAATTATCTCATAAGGAATTACACTTCCAGTTTATTTGTATCAATTTAAGCATTGATTGAATGAAGTGAACATATTTCTTTTTCTTATGCAGACTTCAAAACGTTTCAACGGAAATAACCCACTGAGTGTTATGTGTTCTACGCGTGTCCTACCCTGTGTAGGGAGGTTGTGTGCTTATTACAAACAGGTATGTTTAATTGACTGACGTCACAAAGACGCAGAACGTGCCAGTGAAGAAATGTTTTATTTTTAATGGAGCGCCACGTTCTTCATATAGATTAAAAATTAAGAAGAATAAAAACGCGGACGTCCACGATGTTACATGAGAGGAAATTTTTATAATAAACGTTATCATTTATATCATAACCATGCAACCTTAAAATATTGCTTGTATACGACAGGAACATAATGGGTGTGTGAACGAAGTCTGAAAATCATGTTCAATCGACAAAGCTAAGTGCCAGACTTCTTTGCGTCTACATGCAGCTAATGAATAAGAATATATGACAAAGTCTATGAG
The DNA here is from genome assembly GCA_007844125.1 of Sinonovacula constricta. Lineage (NCBI taxonomy): Eukaryota > Metazoa > Mollusca > Bivalvia > Cardiida > Solecurtidae > Sinonovacula > Sinonovacula constricta. The sequence goes on along the minus strand of CM017561.1, from coordinate 30,112,179 downwards.
CATTGCAACATATACCAAACTCCGAAAAGGCACAGAACAAAGGTATATCAAATGCAAGCCAAGCGGAAAGTAAGCATAACTTTGTGATTAGTCATTTAACGAAAGGAGCAAACCCGACAGTTACCGCCTTGGAACGGCCAGTCGGCAATATGGACGGACTAGGGTGCTTACACCGCAAGAATAAGCAGTGAAACGATTTCTTTTCCATCTAACAGTGAATGGTTTCGGTAATAACATTTTTGTTTTTAAATTGTTTAATGTATATTTAGGAGGTGTTTTTAGCGCCATTATATGTTCCAGAAGAGGCATTGTACTGCACTATATTGAATTGTGTTAGAATGAGGCGAATAAGTTATATTATGTTATGTTAATTAGCTGGACTGAAACAAAAATGTACAGTGAAAAGAAAGTACAGACCATAGAATTTTACAAATTAATTTTTACGACATATACATCACAAACATACATATACCTCATAGACAATACAAATATCCATACATTCTATATAGGAGCCTATTGTCAAAGCCATTACCATGCAATAATCATCTTTATTTTGTTTAAGTTTTAATCTTCTTAACCTTCCTGACATTATGTAACCCTCACGCCATTAAATAAAAACTTACTGTGATATTTTATTTTAAACTTCTATATATTAATTCTCGCCCTATAACAATAGTTAGGGCGAGGGTAAATAAAACCAAGTATTGATTGATTGATCTGGGGTGTTTTCTGAAGTTACGCGATATTACAAGGGAAATAACCTTTGTAGTAATCGTTTTGAACATATTCGGTTCTTTTCTAATGAATAACAGGTAAAATGCGGACATGCGAGGAACTTAACGCACAATATGAACGACTAAAGTCCTGATGTGTATAAGTTTAATGATTTTTAAACTTTTCAACTTAATTGGTGTGGTAATAAGATTGTATAACATAGAAACTACGGAAATAAAATATATCATTCCTAACCTTGGTTAAGCATCGACTTGTTTTAGTGTTTTTGGCACTTTTAGATTTTCGATTTTTCGAACGTAGGTTAGGCACTTGCGTAAAATGCGTAAAGACAGAAATGCACCTGAATAAGACACGTGCGAAAAATTTAACAGGTGAATGTTTTTTTGTTTGTTTTTTCTAATTATTACAAACTTATCGACTCTTATCGTCAATATTTTGTGTAATGTAATTACATTTTGAGTTTACTTCTTAATTTAACACTTTGTTGTAAAGTTTGCTATAACAAAATACTTTAACCGCAATGTCTTTGTCCATGAAAAAAGTAAATTTCATCTTTTTTATATTTTTTAAATTGTTGTTTAGGAAAACCATTTTAAGTTTCATGATCTAATGCCCAATATATCACAGTTTCTAATTCAGATGCGTATTAATTTAATCATGGATGTCGTAGACATGAGTAATACAATTTACACATCTTAACTCGAAACCGTGATATGATGGGTGTTAGATCACGCAAACTTAAAATCTATTTCCATTCTAACACGTTCTACAAGAAATGTTGACTTAAAAGGGACTCAAATGCGAACAACAATGCGAACTACAATTCACACAATGCCGTTAGGTTGTCTCCCTTGTTTGGCTGTTCTATTTCATCCCGCGTACTTCCTTTTTCTTTTTTTTTCTTTCTTTCTAGAAGAACATCAACAACCCACGAAATTGTATATTTTTCATGATTTAATACATATATTATTAGTGAAACAAAACCGTTATTTTCCAATACAGGGAAAGGTTTCAGGCGAAGGCCATGTGAACGAAAAGACTTATCGAAATAAGCAAGCCTGGTCAACAATACGAAAATGGGTATATATAAATAGGGATAGTGAAAGAAACAGCTATTCTATTGCAGTAAAAATAGTACCGATTCATGCCGTGATATATTGTTAATTTTATCATGGCAGAATGCTTCTTTGTTTATAGAGGAAAAATTTTATAATGTTAGAATAATCAATAATTGATGTTATACATCGTTATTTTTTCTTATCATTGTAAACAATGAATACATTATTTGAAATGTAAATGCTTTGTTTAAATTTATTTTGATATTGTATAAGTAAATAAAACACATAAATTATATAAGGTAAATATAAACATTGCAATAAAAAAACACTAAATTATCGGAGTGGGACAGTCATATAACAGTATTATGCATTCAGTGTAGAATAAATTTCCGAAATAGGGTAGAAAACTACGCACCAGTCTGGTGTCTAAACTCATCTACACATGCATGAGAAGATGTAAACTTTTGCTGATGCAGCGAGGAGCACAGACATGGCTTTCTACCAGCAATAGAAGGTGTATACACATTAACAGGACCCGCACAACGCTAATACAAAGTACTCCTGGAAGATGTCCCTATATAGGAAGTGGACAGCTTTGTACACCTGAGCAGTATTGTCATCAAGACAGGACGTGCTGACGAAGACATCAATGTCCGAATTGGTAAAATTGGTATGACTTTAATTTTCTCAAGATCATATGGAACAAGTAGTAGAAGTAGTAGTAGTAGTAGTAGTAGTAATAATAATAGTAGTAGTAGTAGTCGAGATAGTGGTAATCGTCGTCGTCGTAGTAGTAGTAATCGTCGTCGTCGTAGTAGTAGTAGTAGTCGTAGTAATAGTAGTCGTCGTAGTAGTAGTCGCCATCGCAGTAGTAAACGTCGTCGTCACCGTCGTCGTCGTTGTCGTAGTTGTAGTAGAAGTAGTGATAGAAGAAGTAGTCGTCATCGTCGTAGTAGTAGTAATAGTTTCGTCGTCGTCGTCGTCGTCGTCGTCGTCGTAGTAGTAGTAGTAGTAGTAGTAGTAGAAGCAGCAGTAGTAGTAGTGGTGGTGGTAGTAGTAGTAATGGTAGTAGTAGAAGTAGTAATAGTGGTAGTAGTAGTAGCAGTAGTGGGAGTAATAGTAGTAGTAGTAGTAGTAGCAGTAGTTGTAGTAGTAATGGTGGTAGTTTTAGAATTTTTCATCATTGATATCTAGATGTCTTTATTTCTTATACGTGTATATTGATAAATTTTCTTAAACAGGAGCAAGTACATTTTACATTTTTCAGATGAGAATATTGAGCAAACATTCTACATGGATTATTGCAGCAGACAGCTTAAAGGTGGTGTCCGACAGTTTCTCTATATCTAATATGTGCAACAGTATCTAACCTCTGTTTGGGGGTATTGGTCAATATTTTTTTCAGAAAAGAATCATACTCTAGTCTAAGATTTTGTTGGTTTTCAGCAGTATTTCAAGTTTAGGGCAGTAATACTCGTTATTCAACATTTAAAATGTTAATTCTTTCCAAATATATAAATACGAAAGATTGGGGATCCTGCTAAAAACAGACATCGACGTCACATAGGATATCGTGGATGAGCTTAAAAATAAGTGGTCACGTGGTTTTCTAAGTTTAAAAATAGCTAACAGTGCAGCTTGGCTCAGATAGGAAATACATATTTGTAATGACGTTCGTGGCGCTATTGTTCACTTTTCAGACAGCTGTGGGACATCAATAAGCAAGATTTCACGAAATCTCTTCAGGGAACGATAGTTTATTAAGATGTGTGATGAAAATATATTTGGTCCAAACTGTCGGACACCTCGATTAAGGACATGGCTAATTTCAAATGTTCTGCAGTGAAACTTTATTCTAGTTCTTACGATTGTTTTCGAGGAATTGTAAAAAGGAACCAAAACATGAACAAAGAGTCTCAAGTATGGCTAAATGCATGATAAAGTTGGTAACTGTATATAGATAGTTTCCATGTGATGTCATCGACACTGATAAGACAGTTTAAGGCAGCCATCTTTGTGGGCAGAAGCTAATGCAGGCCGAAAATCGGGAAAAATGTGCTGTATTAAACTCACCATTGTGTTTTTATTTTTCAGTCTATTTAACTGAATTTTATATCAAATTTAACAGCTTTTATAAAGTATTTTAAATATCAAAACTATAGTTTGATAGTTTAAAAGGTTAAAGAAATACAACCGAAAATTATACACTGTTCATTTTGTTTTAGGTATGAGCCAATAGTTTTATATATTTATCTGTATTAATTCTGTGTGTATTTATCAATTGTAAAATTATTGTATTCTAAAAATATGAATTTCAAGAGCTTTCCAATGGCGTATAGCTTTTAATTTTCGGACCACAAATGAAGAAAAAACGAGAAAATAAAATTTACCATTCTATACTATTCATATGAAAATCCCTTAAGTTACCATCAAAGATGGCTGGCAAGATAAGGGATTTACACTGCAGCGGAAACTATCTATACATGCCGTGTATGTTCTTAGAAGATTGCACTTATGTTGATCGTATCAGATGACTCCGCCATTTTGAACATTGGTTGGACTCAAGGACCACTTACATGTACCACATAACCAGCTTAACAAAAGTTGAGCAAACACGGGCAATTAATATAGATTCAGATCTCTAACATCATATTAGGAGATACTGAATAAGATCTGCATTATTTGCGACAATAAGCAGCAGTATTATAGGTTAAATTACGTGCACATGCAGTTTTTTGGCAAGCACTTAAAAACGAAGAAAGGATATATACAGGAAAATTATTGTATCCGACAATTTGTCTTTATCATATACAATCTACGAAACCTTAACCCTGTTTAGACAACTGTTAGCCTAACTTCTGCATAAACCGATGTTTTGTCTTAAAGGTAGTAACCGACATTTTGTATCAAAAATATTTTTATTAAACATCAAAATAAACTATTGATACCTGAAAAGAATCTCGCAAAATGCTGTTTAGTGATGTTCTGCAGCTTTCTGAAAAGTGAACCATAACGTCACAATCGTCATTTCAAATATTTTCTATCTGAGCTTCGCAGCACAGTTAGCTATTTTTAAACTAAGAAAACGACGCGACCACTTACGTTTTAGCTCATCCACGTCATCCGCTGTTACGTCGATGTCTATATTTAGCAGGAATCCCACTAGTTCTTATTTATAGATTTGAAAAGAATGAACATTTAAGTGTTGAATAATGGGTTGTACTGCCCTAAAATTGAGATACTGTTGAAAAGCTTAGACTACATTATGATTTCTTTTCTGCAGAAACTTTATACAAATACCCCAAACAGAGGTCAGATATTGTTAAATACACATTGTATTAGATATAGCCAAACCGTCGGATACCACATTTAGATTGATGATTTTGAGCAGTTCCTCAGCGGTAAGACATTGCAAATTGTGATATACGAGATTTAAACAGGGATGGACCTAGTGTAGTGGGGTGGGTGGTGAGGAGTGGGGGATGACCACCCTACCGCCCCATCCCCACTCCATCAACCAGGTAAAAGAGAAGAGCTGTGAAAACACATACATGTAAATTAAAAAATACTAAGTTTTTACAGTTAATTTTGTCTGTTGACTGCTTGTCGAAGTTAGGGTCCCTTACTGTGTATGTATAACCAGTGTTTCGTGTTTGTATACATTATTGCTTATTATTATACATTATATACATTTCAAATTGTATGCAGGTAATTTCAACTTGGAAGCCATGAAGTCTTTGCAGGTTACTTCACCTTGTAATAATGTTACGTCTTTGTATGTAGACTCCACGCTGAAGATTATAAATTTTGTAAGCAGTATTATGATAGATCAATTCTGTTCGATAAGACGACAGAAAATTTACCATTAAACCCACGGTCGACGAATGCAGTAAACGGAATAGTCGAGCGTGGATATCCGACGATGCATTTTTCACATATATAGATGCAGGACATAAAAAAATATCATTTCGGGGGGTCCTTTCGTGTGTGGAAAATGTATATGGTTATTTGAGAAAACAAAATCTGTTCCAAATTGTCGGAAACCATCTTTAAGCGTTTACTGGACATAAATTGAATGAGGTCATTACAACCCGGAACCTTAGCAATCAGGATACACTTTAGTGAGTAGGAAGATAAATGTACAATTCGTTTCAGCAATTAGTAGAAATAAAATGAGTGGGGTAGGGTCAAGAACGACATTTCCATTGTTGGTGATATATATAACATATACATAATGATATATCTTCCAGATGAATTGCGGTGCGCCGTTGGTTCTACCTGGACATGTGTCTGAGGTCTTCCTCCACCATAAAGCTGGACAATTCTATAATGATCACAAATGGTCGATGCAATCTGGGGTTTTAGATTTGCCGGCATTTTTGCCGATACAGTGTAGCGACATTTCTATCGTTATAGCACAGGGGCATTTATGAGGTACCCAGGGACTGAACCCGGCTTGTCTATTATACTGACACCGATGAGTCAGGTGTAATGCTGTCCTCTTAGGGGTTTGAAACCACGACCTCCCGATCCGCAAGCCGACGCTTTACCAATTGAGCTATTGCGACCGGTCTCACTGCAATGTATTTCAACATCAAAACATAACAAACTTACAAACACAATGATATAATGATATATGTAAATGTGCTGCGCTTTTAAGCTGAAATGAACGTTAATTCTAAATGTGTCTTCAATATGGCTTTCTTTATTACACTTGCATCGTACCAGTGTTAAGAAAGTGTTAGCGCAAAAAACATTTTCACAAATATTCAATAATATGTAAGTATTTAAAGATTAATGTATAAGGCTGAGTTCACGAAACTTCAATCGCTATCTTCCTTTTCCATACACATTTTCTTAAAAACGGTCAGTTGGCATACTGGCATGTCACATGTATGATTTAATAATAGAAGTTTTGTGAAAGCATTCTAAAGGACCACTAGTCATTTAATGTTGATCATTTTACTTCCGAGGTTAAACAGCCACGGCTCCCTGCTTGTATGACCGCGGATCATTTCGTGGCAAAGAAGAAAAGATATCTGGTGAAGTTTGCCTTAACCATTTACCACATCAACAAATGTAAAACGAGGAAACTATACTTCTAAAAGGTCACAATGCCACATTGTACACTTAAAACTTCATAAACATATTGCCCATACTTGACCATTTAGTTAAAATCCACGTGTTTTTTTATCTTTGTAATAAATGTCTAAGTTTGTAACTAATGAGGTACGACTTACACTACACGTAACGTTGGATTGCTTAATAAATTTCCCGGTTTATAAATGGGCATACTTAACGGCGTTGGTCATATTCTTGCTGCATTCGAGCATATCGTAGGCTATAGATGTGGGAATGTGACCTAACAGGAACTTATTCAACATATCAAGATACTTATATATTTTCATTTTAATTTCACATACAATCGCGGTTAACATCCCCTGAACAACGCGTGTGTATGTCTCATTCTTGATCCGGATTGTGCAATACACCATTTGGTCACGAAAAGTTGGTAGGTGGTTGACTTGCATTTTATTTCGGCAAATTAATGTAGGCCTATAATAAATTTGCATATGTAATAGTATGTATTGTAACGTTAAGCATACGCTTGCTAGTAACTGTTGAAATACATTCTGTGTCTTATACACGCATGAAAATATGTATATATCACTCAGCACTTTGTCGTACATTTGGTGTCTTATACACGCATTAAGTATGTATGTTTCACTCAGCACTCTGTCGTACATTTAGTGTCTTATACACGCATGGAGATATGTATGTTTCACTCAGCACTCTGTCGTACATTTGGTGTCTTATACACGCATGAATATTATGTTTCACTCAGCACCCTGTCGTACATTCAGTGCCCTACATACGCATGAAATTAACATGTTACACTCAGCAATCTTTTCTACATTCGGTGTCTTATACACGCATGAAATATACATGTTGCACTTAGCACTCTGTCGTACATTCGGTGTATTATACACGCATGGAAATTATTTGTTGTACTCAGCACTCTGTCGTACATTCGGTGTCTTAAACACGCATGCTACACTCAGCACTCTGTTGTAATTTTCAAATAATGATAGATAAGCAACAGACCAAGCAAGCGTGTACTGTTTGAGAGTATATAGGTAAAAACTTGCGATATATGTTAACACACTTGTACAATTATTATAACAATTATTTGAAAAGGAGTGGGTTGGGTTCGATTAAATCGAAAGTTACTAAAAGTTATTTATATCAATAACAACATTTTCAAATTGGGATTATTAATCACTTTTTCAGTCAGCATATTTTTTTTATAAAAATAAAGTAAAGATTCGTCAATAGCGTGAGCTTGCAATGCCATGATGTTGTATGTCGAAAACAAAACGATGCATTTTTGTACGTTTGTCAAAATATCCGGTTTCAAAAAAATCGCCAATCTTACAGCAAGTATTGTATGCTGGTCGCCGCTGGTTCTACCCAGACATTTGCCACCAAAATAGCTGGACGTCTGTAAAATTGCTTCTATTTTGTCGCGACTTTATAAAATAAAAAACACAACAAATAAGTTTCGATTCATACTATTATATTTTGTGACAGTAGAGCCTCTGTTATTCAAACTCGGGCAGTCCGAAGCCGAGGCATTATTCGAATTTATACGTCGGTCACGATTTTGTGCCCTATATAATTTGATGGAAAAACGTTCGATTATTCATTTGCATTAATCAGAGTTTAAGTATATACATTACTCTTAGCAGATTACCGCAGATAATTACGTAATTCTAAATGGCAGACTCCAGGTCGGAAAATTATGTAAGCGAAGACAATTTGGATTATTCCAACCCATGCATTATTCGAAGTTAATCGGCGGTCTCGACGACTTCGAATAAAAAAAAATTCTACAGTTTATTTAACATTTCTTTCATCATTAAGTTATTGATTCTGCTCCGAAACGCTAATTTAAGTTTATTTTCATTCTAAGGTAGCCAACCCAAGTGGCATTTTATAGCGTTTGATTAGTTACTCACGTACTGCACTGTGTTGGAGATTGACAATTCGAGGGTGTAGTGTGTGTGAGTAGGCTAGCGCCATTGAAGGAGTAACACATTTTCTCGAAAGCAACTGTTTTATCCTGAAACGTGTTCATAGTATTATAAACTTGCAACACTCACATTGGCTTCCGTATAAGTTAGTTCAATAAGATCTTGGGCTAACTCGATATGCTCGTTTTTCGTTTACTCTTCATAGCCGTGTATGACATTTTCAGTCAACAATCGTGTGTTTTAATTGCAGAGACTTTATCATTACATCACGTGAAATCGAAACCGAAACCAAGGGGACTGTGTGCAGACCATACCATGTCATCAAGTGAAACCCAAACACCTGGGGAGGGGACTGCGTCTTCAGGTAAGTTAGTCTCGCTGATAACCACTCATCTTATGTTTATGTTTATTGGGTTTATCATCCCACATCCAGCTTTTCAGATAACAGGAGACGGTAATCACTTGAAGCAGATATAGTGCTGCTTTCACTGTGTATATCATGCCGTGAACACCTGACATGATACCACATCCAGTCAGATTATCCTGACACAAGGCCAGCCAGTCGTAAAAATACCTTATATTTGCTTAAGATTTAGCAAGGGAGCTATACGACTACCATTTTAAAAGACTTTTAAAGGTATATCGCGGCCCGGAATGGAAGCTACCTGGAATCTCCCGTACCTGGAGCCGAAGCTCTACCGATTGCACTACCAGGTCCGGCGCCACTCATCTTAACAACAACAACAACAACAATAGAAGTAAAATAAATAAATAAATAAATAAATAATAATAATAATAATAATAATAATAATAATAATAATAACAATAATAATAATAATAATAATAATAATAATAATAGCTTAATTTCAAGGAGGTAACACATAATGACATATTATCATAATGGTGTAACAACAGTCTTATTCCAATTTTACCGAAAAAGTGAGACAAGCTAATGTTTGTAGCCGAGAGCAGATTATATCTTGTGTTTGTGCAAATCGGTATAAAGATTAAAAAGATTAAAAAAATATTAGCTCTACCGAGCAGGTGCTCAGGGTGGGCTGTTGTGATCGCTCCTCGTCTGGCGTCCATTGTGAAAAAAACGCATCCACCAACATTCTTTAAACGCCATTTCTTGGCCCAATTCAGCAGACAGAAGGAACGATAGGTTCAACATGGCCACCAGGCCATCTTCCGTTGATGGCGTTTTGGAAAATTTTGAAAATCTTCTTGTCAGTAACTACATGAGCAAGAGTCTTGATATTTTGTATACATGTTCTTTGGTGGCATGAACTTGTTCCATATATGGCTTACTTTAAAAGTTGGTAAATCTTCTTGTCAGAAAAACAAGAATAAGTGCATTGTCATTTGGTAAACGTTGAGTAGCGTTGTATCAAGATTGTTAAAAGACTATTAATCCGTCGAAAACATGGCCGCTAGGGGCGAGGTCATTTTTTCAACATGGCAGTACAGGAAAATTTCTTCTGGTTAGGAACTAAATGGGCTGGAGCATCAACATTTAGTATACACGTACCTTGGCTGGCTCTGCATAAAGACAATTAAAAGATTTTGTATTGGTAAAAATATGGCTTCCCGGGGCTGGGCCATTTTCAATACAAGGCTATAATGGAAAACATTGAAAACATTTTTTTTGTCAGAAAATACAGAAGTTAGAGGGGTTTTTTTTATAATCGGAAAACATGTTTCCAAAATTGCCCTGTATCAAAAGTGTCCAAAGAATTTTGATTTGTCAAAATATGGTTGCCAGGGGGGTAGTCAGTTTCCACATTGGCCTTTAAAGAAAAACTTCGAAAATCGTTTTGTCAGAAACACAAGAGCTAGAGACTTGATATTGAATAGTGTTATACCGATAGTGGTTCCGTATCAAGATTGTTCAAAGAATTCTGATTCGTAAAAACATGGCTACCAGTGGTGTGGCCTCTTCTCTGTATGGCTATACAGTAAAACTATAAGACAGATCTTGGATGCGAGACGTCTAATGCGCCGTAGAGAGTATGCGCTTTAAACAAGAAGATGACTATCTTAGGAACTAAACACTCTGTTAAAATGTCGATTACTTACATAAATATTGGACAATAACGAACCATAACTCTGATGGAAAGTAGACTATTTGCTGCTTTGTTTTCCTTGCTAACTGCTAGATCTGCATTTACAAGCTACATCGCAAATCTCGGTATACTTGGTTTCTTTCGTTAAACAATACTTTGCGAAACAGATGCGAATTCCTATAAATGCCAGTTACTTTTGATAACTGTAAGCTGAACGTTATAGTTGCAAGCTACAATGTAAAATACCCAGTTATTTTGTCTTGAAATGTTTTACGGAACTGCTGCGATTTCTCGTTATTGTCAGCTACATTATCGTCCTCATAAAAATGCATTCCATAAGAGGCACAGCTTTCCAGAGCGGCGCTACGGACAATCTTCATGTTTGAGACTACCAATCTCACTAAGGTCAGATCTTTCAAAATGTAAGATCTGATGACGGCCCGCAGATACCGTCTATAAACAAGAATGGTTTCCACCGATTACTATTTTTATAACAGCCAATCAGAGAGCGTAATGCATAACGCTTTCTGTGTCAGTCGCAAAATGGCCGCTTTCAAAGTCCAACAATGAAAAGTCTGGCAACACTTGCGAAATATCATTTAGTTTTTTCGTCACTCAGCTAAAGTTTGTTTAACTTTCGACCTGAAGATAGTAATGATGTTGAAACAAAAGGGATACCGCATACAATGCACCTGTCTTCAGTGACATAAGTTTTGCGTGGAATGTCCATGTTTACGTTTCTTTGTAAATGGGCACAGCCATTAAAATGATATGTTCGGAACGCTTCGCATCATCATTGACTTTTTTTGTGATTTTATAATCAATTATAAGTAATTTTATATACAATCTGATTGGTTGGGAAGGTTTTATTGACTCGTCGTCACATCCTGATAGCGGAGCAGTTTTCAGGATATGATTTTATCAGATTGTGAGGTTACATGAGTCTGAGCTAGAGTGTCAGTATACGTTATACATGGTCATTAAGTGGTCCTCTATCAAGATTATTCAAATGATTTAGATCGGTTAAAACATGGTAATAAGGGGCGTGGTCATTTTTCCATAAATAGCTATTTAAGAAAACTTTTAAGAGTGTTCTAAGATATTTGAGATCCGTCAAGGCATGTCTGTAATCGGCGTTGACATTTTCCAAAGGTGGCTTTGTATTAAAAAATGAAATTGATTCCAAGTATGGCCCGTGCATATGTACTACAATCAATCTGGTCTGTTTAAACGTTGCTGATTGCTTGCTCACTTTAACTTAATGTCTACGGCTCTCATCATTCGGAACATCATGCCCTTTCTCTTGCGAGAAATGGGCGAGGAATTCCGAATGAGGCACTCATGTGAACGATACATTGTTATAATATACTCTCTTTCTAATTATCCCAACACCAACTATTTAGTTAATTTGTTTGTTTAACTTTGTATTTTGTCACAAAAGTAAACTTGTCTTTGGCGATGATTTAATAGTTTTTACCACATTTTGAATTAAACTTTAGCTCATGATTCGTAGAGATCAAATTGATTTTTCTAACTTGATATGGTTCCATATGACTTAAATTTCTTTGTTTCCTTTTCTATTGCAACGTAATTATAAATGTTATTGTAAGATAATTTACAGGTATTTATAGTTATGAGCAGAAAATATTCGCTTACTCGTAATGTACAAAAGGATATCCATTTTCCATTGTTTGGCGGAGTTGTTCATTTACGGTCTAGCACTTTCTTCACATGATATTAATTAAAGACAATTATTGTTAAGCATGTGGTTTCTCTATTGATTTCAGGAGATATCAAGCTTGAAATCGATAACGGCAACAAGACACAAAGCCCCTCAAGGAGAAGTAAGTTTCAATCGGCATAGTCCACTCTAAATCCTTAAGAGTGTATCTGAAACTTTTATTGCAATTAAGAACAATGTACTGTTAATTGACAACCTCGACCTAAAAGATATACATATGTACATTTGACACACAAAACAATAACTTGACGTTTAACAATAAAGTCAAAGCTGACCCAATTCCTAATAAAATTATCCACTTACTAGATGAAAGTCCAAATTCCTTTTTAAAGCCCAAATAATGTCCAAACATGGCGATAGAATCAATATAAATCCAAAGATTAATGTCTTGAAGGTCTTATAAAGTCTAACGTACAATAAGAAAAGCAATCTATTTAATTTAAATTACATTAAAGCAAAGAAATTTCGAGACTTTACCAGTTGCATCACCCTTTTAAACATTCCAGAGTGTACTACGGGCTGCTACAAGTTATTGTCACTTTACGGGATACATTCTATCTTTGGCGTATTGTCGTAAAATGCGACCGGCACTAGGTCACACACGATGGGAGACTTTTATGTAGTTATGGGTGCCGCTCTTAAGAATGCAATCGGACCACATCGGATAATTCATGAATCATCTCTAGGATGTATGTAGGTAGTCGGATCACCTCGGCCATTTCAATAAATGGGACTGGTTTTGTGACGTAGTCAAAACAAAGATGGCAGCTCGAATGACGGCTCACTACAGTATGAAGCCTGTAAAACAATTTGTGTCGGCTTCAATTTTAAATCATCCAGGTTTAATTACGTATTATTGCACCAGATACATCCGAGGGATGATTGTTCCGAGGACGGAATTATCCGAGGAGTTCCGATTGTTGAGAGCGGTGCTTCTTATGGAATGCGATAGTGTAGCAGTCAATAACACCATGTCGGAGGTGTTCTGTGAGACACTTTTTCAGAGAAAGAGCCGAGTGTTCCATTTTTAACAGGGTAGCTTGCAACAATAAAGTGAAGCTTGCAGTAATAAGAAGTAGTATAAAAAAAAAACGTAGCTGTTTGGCGAGGTTTCGTTTAGCAAAAGAAACCGAGTATACCGATGTTAGAAATGTAGCTTCTAAATACAGATGTAGCAGAGAACAAGGAAAACAGAGAACAAGGAAAACAAACAAAGTAACAAAAATACTCCACTTCCCATCAGAGTTATGGTTCGTTACTGTCAAATGTTTATGCAATTAATCAACAGTGTAAGAGAGTGTTTAGTTCCCAGGATAGTCATCTTCTTGGTCAAAGGGCATGCTCTCTACGGCGCCTTTAATGTCGCACATCCTACCTTTCTTGTTGACATACTTTTATATATGTAACTGCAAGCTGCACTGCTATCCTCGGCATACTCAGTTATTTTCCTTAAAATGATTCGCCAAACAGCTGCGAATTTCTGTTCTTGCCTGCTGCATTATTGTCTACATAAAAGTAATTAAATACGGCGCCTTGTCCTACTTCTGATGTAAACAACATGATCGGTGTATGTTTTGACATCTTTTCCTTAAATGTGCCGTCATCCAGGGCAGGATCCAGAAAATTTTGGTGGTGTGAAGGAGGGGGTGTGCGTGTGCTTGGGGTTATGAATCCTTTCAACTATATCGCAGTAAGTACTAGTTTATACATACAGTAAGGGACCCTAACTTAAACCTAAGCAGTCAACTGACAAAATTTACTTTTTTTTTTAACTGGACACATCCCTACCGACATCGAATTTTGACTTTGCAACCAGCCTTAGTCCTTAATTTAGTAAGTACTTGATGTGTATATAAAACAACACAACGATTCAAATTTTAAGCAGGAGGTGTAACTTGCTTATTTAAATATACACCATGGCGCACTATCCACACGTCTATCAAACAAGGCGAGGAAAAGGTTTCTATAATAATGTGATATTCCAGACGAATTGCCAACGTTATTTCTGGTATTGCAGGAATTACTTCGAAGAACGGGGAATACAGAAAGCAGACTGCACAGTTACGTCACTTGTTGAAGTTCTACTTCTATTCCGCCTTCAAATATAAATCTAACACTGGCAGCTGCAATTTTCACCTGGTACACGTTATACACCTGATCTTTCAAGTAATCAAGTTGGCGCTTATAACGGCCCAGGTAAGACTTATGCCAATGTATGTCTCTAGTCCCGCTTCTGTGTAGAGATTTCTAGCTCAGCAAATCAAGGTATCAATCGTTCATGATTTTTGTCAAAAATGTAAAAAACTTTAAAGTTTTGTCATTTTTGACGAAAAAAAACAAAAACGTACAAGCAACACAAAGCAATGTACTTTTTCAATATCTTCGCAGTTTATATGAAATGAAAATACCTTAATATTACAAATTTTGCAACCAGATTAGAAGCTAAGCACAAAAATGTAATGTCGGTTATTGTGTCCAGTAATCGGAAAAAGACCCTACTGCAAATTGGCAAGCGCATATCCATTTTACGCCAGTTGTAGTTCTGTTGACTGCTGATTTTGCTGCCAAAAATATATTGCTACAATCCGGACGACTTTGATATTATTTTTTGTTGCTCGCACCGACACAATTATGAATATATTTGCGAGGTCAATCTATAAGTGTTTAAAGACGAAGACAAATGTCTCGGTAGACCCACCGGCGCACCATAGATATACTGAAAGTCCTCCTCACATGAAAGTTATTTTCCCGACCGAGACTTAAACACAAGCGACCAGGGTCTGAGAAGTGAATGCCGATGTCTCTAACTGCTCGGTCACGATGACTATGACTTCACCTGCACCAATATTTTCTTTCTTATTGCAGATATTTTCATTCGGCTCTGACCGGCGCAATTTCAGTGAACTCGTAAGCAGAGGTTCCAGGACTTTGAAACACCTGATGCTGGAAGGCTGGGATGCAAGTATGTCTCTTTTTCGTAGTATTGATACACGATAGCTTGCTTTATGCTTAGATTTCTTCGTGGTTAACTACTTAGTTCTAGATATCTTAGTGAAAAACATTTAACATAAGCACCAGACCTGGTAGCGTAATCGCTAATGCATCAGCTACGGGTACGGGAGGCCCCGGGTTCGATCCCCGGGCCGCGATATACCAAAGTCGTTAAAGTGGTAGTGATATAGCGCCTTTGCTTACGCTCAAGCACATATATCGGTATTTCCACTGCTGACTGGCCCAATGTCAGGATACTGTGACTTGGTGTGGTATCATGTCAGGTGTTCACGGCATTCTATACACAGTAAAGACCGCCCTATATCTGCTTAAAGCGAACACAGTCTCCAGATAACTGAAATAATGTTAGTCGGACGATAAACCCCCAAAACATAAATCTAAGTAGTTCAAGGTAAGTACCTATTTGTGCTATATATATGATACGAAAGCCCTTTTACTTGCCTTCGTTGTTTAGCTTTTTGACATTCAATGAAGAGATACAACAATCACATTGCGACGTCTAAATATTATTTGTTGGGCAAAAATCCCTCCCAGACAAATGTCTTAGCAGAGCCACCGGTGTCCTGCACGTCAGCTAGAAGAGCTCATCGCTTAAAAGTTCTCGCCCAGCCTGGGCCTCGAACCCACGCGTTGAAGGGCCATGAAAAGAAAGTCGGCGACTAAGGTCACTACTAATTAATATCGTTATGTTATTAAGACGATCCAGTGTCAATTAGATGAATGCTTTATTGATAACCTATACTACTATTTTATAAATATCAAGCTTTATAATATTAATAATGCTCCAGGCAGAGAGGTGCCACCCTACCCACCATCTCAGGGAGAGTTTGCCGTTTATTCCATCCCAACACTAGAGTCGAAAATTAACTACGCTGTCGCCGGGGTAATTTATTTTAAACTCATTTGTTACAATTGAAATTACCTGTACTATTTTTAAGTTATCTGCTCACCACTACAAGCATATATAAATGAACTTGTTTCAATGGACGCTTCGCAGCAAATTCACGGATTCTGATCATACAGCTCTCAGAATAAACTGGTTTATCTCGAGTTACGCTTTTTTGCATAATCATAAAGTTAGCAGATTAAGATTTAAAGTAAGTTTTGTTTTCAAGTAAATTGGATATTGCAACCAAGCAACCAAGGACATTATGGCGTCGTCCGAATAATGTTCAATTAAGACGCATCTGAATCTTTGTTTCTGGCACTTTGAAGCAGGCGTGGTTAGTCTGACACTTTAAAGCTGGCATTCTAAGACAGGCACTTTGAAGCTGGCATTGCGAGACTGGGACTTTGAAGCCGGCATTCTGGGTCTGACACTTTGAAGCCGGCATTCTGGGTCTAACACTTTGAAGCCGGCATTCTGGGTCTGACACTTTGAAGCCGGCATTCTGGGTCTGACACTTTGAAGCCGGCATTCTGAGTCTGACACTATGAACCTGGCATTGTGGGAGAGGCACATTGAAGCTGGCATTCTGGGTCTGGCACATTGAAGCTGGCTTTCTGAGTCTGGCACTTTGAAGCCGGCAATCTGTGTCTGGCACATTGAAGCTGGCTTTCTGTGTCTGGCACTTTGAAGCCGGCAATCTGAAGCTGGCACTTTGAAGCCTGCAATCTGAGACTGGCACTTTGGCGCTGGCAGTCTGAAGCTGGCACTTTGAAGCCGACATTCTGAGTCTGGCACTTTGAAGCAGGACTCCTGAGTCTAGCACTTTGTAACTGGCATTCTGAGTCTGACACTTTGAAGCTGGCATTCTAAGTCTGACACTTTAAAGCCGGCATTCTGAAACTGACACTTTGAAGTTGGCATTCTGAGACTGGCACTTTGTTTGCACACGTAACGCAAGAAAAACGCGTATATTCTAGAAACGTCGTTATTATGATGTGTTGGGTGAATGCCGTTTATTTACTCCATTAATATAGAAAAACTACTTCCAAATTGATTAATTTTACTGTCTACAAATTAAAATCAAGCTTTCATTTTGTTTAAAAAGGTATGTCACAAGCTATTTTAAATTTATTTTCATCGTTAGGCCTTTTGTTTTCAATGATTCTCAAATTAGGCTTTTTGTAAAATTTATTCCAAGAGGCCATTGTTTATTTATGTTACATTTCTTGCAGTACTACAACGCCCGCTAGGAGTCATTGGTTACTTAAGTTTGTTTCATGCAATACTACATCGCCCGATATGAGACCGTTATTTATTCATGTTTTATTTCCTGCCGTACTAAAATGCCCGCTAATTGCCTTGGTTTTCTTATGTATTGTTTCATGCAGTACTACAACGCCCGCTAGGAGGTCATCGGTTATTGATGTTTTATTTCATGCAGTACTACACCGCCCGTCATAAGGCCATAGGTTGCTTATGTTTTGTTTCCTGCAGTAGTACAACGCCCGTCAAAAAGCCACAGGTTACTTATGTTTAATTTCCTGCAGTAGTACAACGCCCGTCATAAGGCCACAGGTTGCTTATGTTTAATTTCCTGCAGTAGTACAACGCCCGTCATAAGGCCACATGTAACTTATGTTTTGTTTCCTGCATTACTACAACGCCCATCATAAGGCCACAGGTTACTTATGTTTTGTTTCTTGCATTACTTCCACGCCCATCATATGGCCACAGGTTACTTATGTTTTGTTTCCTGCATTACTACAACGCCAATCATAAAATCACAGGTTACTTATGTTTTGTCTCCTGCAGTACTCCAACGCCCGTCATAAGGTCACAGGTTGCTTATGTTTTGTTTCCTGCAGTACTACAACGCCCATCATAAGGCCACAGGTTGCTTAGGTTTTGTTTCCTGCAGTAGTACAACGCCCGTCAAAATGCCACAGGTTGCTTATGTTTTATTTCCTGCAGTAGTACAGCGCCCGTCATAAGACCACAGGTTACTTATGTTTTGTTTCCTGCATTACTACAACGCCCATCATAAGGCCACAGGTTACTTATGTTTTGTTTCCTGCATTACTACAACGCCCATCATAAGGTCACAGGTTACTTATATTTTGTTTCCTGCATTACTACAACGCCCATCATAAGGCCACAGGTCACTTATGTTTTGTTTCCTGCATTACTACAACGCCCGTCATAAGGCCACATGTTAATTATGTTTTATTTTCCGCAGTACTACAACGCCCGTCATAAGGCCAAAGATTACTTATGTTTTGTTGCCTACTTTAATACAACGTCCGTCATAAGGCCATAGGTTGCTTATGTTTTATTTTCTGTAGTACTACAACGCCCGTCATAAGGTCACAGGTTACTTATGTTTTTTTTCCTGCATTACTACAACGCCCGTCATAAGGCCACAGGTTGCTTATGTTTTGTTTCCAGCAGTACTACAACGCCCGTCATAAGGCCACAGGTTACTTATGTTTTGTTTCCTGCAGTACTACAACGCCCGTCATAAGGCCACAGGTTACTTATGTTTTGTTTCCTGCAGTACAACTACGCCCGTCATAGGTCCATTGGTTGCTTATGTTTTGTTTCCTGTATTACTACAACGCCCGTCATAATGCCACAGGTAACTTATGCTTTGTTTCCTCTATTACTACAACGCCCGTCATAAGGCCATAGGTTGCTTATGTTTTGTTTACTGCATTACTACAACGCCCGTCATAAGGCCACATGTTTCTTATGTTTTATTTCCCGCAGTACTACAACGCCCGTCATAAGGCCAAAGATTACTTATGTGTTGTTGCCTACTTTAATACAACGTCCGTCATAAGGCCATAGGTTGCTTATGTTTTATTTTCTGTAGTACTACAACGCCCGTCATAAGGTCACAGGTTACTTATGTTTTGTTTCCTGCATTACTACAACGCCCGTCATAAGGCCACAGGTTACTTATGTTTTGTTTCCAGCAGTACTACAACGCCCGTCATAAGGCCACAGGTTACTTATGTTTTGTTTCCTGCATTAATACAAGCCCGTCATAAGGCCACAGGTTATGTATGCTTTGTTTCCTGCAGTACTACAACGCCTGTCATAAGGCCACAGGTTGCTTATGTCTTGTTTCCTGCATTACAACTACGCCCGTCATAGGTCCATTGGTTGCTTATGTTTTGTTTCCTGTATTACTACAACGCCCGTCATAATGCCACAGGTAACTTATGCTTTGTTTCCTCTATTACTACAACGCCCGTCATAAGGCCACAGCTTGCATATGTTTTATTTTCTGTAGTACTACAACGCCCGTCATAAGGTCACAGGTTGCTTATGTTTTGTTTCCTGCATTACTACAACACTCGTCATAAGGCCACAGGTTACTTATGTTTTGTTTCCTGCAGTACTACAACGCCCGTCATAAGGCCACAGGTTACTTATGTTTTGTTTCCTGCAGTACAACTACGCCCGTCATAGGTCCATTGGTTGCTTATGTTTTGTTTCCTGTATTACTACAACGCCCGTCATAATGCCACAGGTAACTTATGCTTTGTTTCCTCTATTACTACAACGCCCGTCATAAGGCCATAGGTTGCTTATGTTTTGTTTACTGCATTACTACAACGCCCGTCATAAGGCCACATGTTTCTTATGTTTTATTTCCCGCAGTACTACAACGCCCGTCATAAGGCCAAAGATTACTTATGTGTTGTTGCCTACTTTAATACAACGTCCGTCATAAGGCCATAGGTTGCTTATGTTTTATTTTCTGTAGTACTACAACGCCCGTCATAAGGTCACAGGTTACTTATGTTTTGTTTCCTGCATTACTACAACGCCCGTCATAAGGCCACAGGTTACTTATGTTTTGTTTCCAGCAGTACTACAACGCCCGTCATAAGGCCACAGGTTACTTATGTTTTGTTTCCTGCATTAATACAAGCCCGTCATAAGGCCACAGGTTATGTATGCTTTGTTTCCTGCAGTACTACAACGCCTGTCATAAGGCCACAGGTTGCTTATGTCTTGTTTCCTGCATTACAACTACGCCCGTCATAGGTCCATTGGTTGCTTATGTTTTGTTTCCTGTATTACTACAACGCCCGTCATAATGCCACAGGTAACTTATGCTTTGTTTCCTCTATTACTACAACGCCCGTCATAAGGCCATAGGTTGCTTATGTTTTATTTTCTGTAGTACTACAACGCCCGTCATAAGGTCACAGGTTGCTTATGTTTTGTTTCCTGCATTACTACAACACTCGTCATAAGGCCACAGGTTACTTATGTTTTGTTTCCTGCAGTACTACAACGCCTGTCATAAGGCCACAGGTTGCTTATGTCTTGTTTCCTGCATTACAACTACGCCCGTCATAGGTCCATTGGTTGCTTATGTTTTGTTTCCTGTATTACTACAACGCCCGTCATAATGCCACAGGTAACTTATGCTTTGTTTCCTCTATTACTACAACGCCCGTCATAAGGCCACAGCTTGCATATGTTTTATTTTCTGTAGTACTACAACGCCCGTCATAAGGTCACAGGTTGCTTATGTTTTGTTTCCTGCATTACTACAACACTCGTCATAAGGCCACAGGTTACTTATGTTTTGTTTCCTGCAGTAATACAATGCCCAACATAAAGCCACTGGTTGCTTATGTTTTGTTTCCTGCATTACTACAACACTCGTCATAAGGCCATAGGTTGCTTATGTTTTGTTTCCTGCATTACTACAACACTCGTCATAAGGCCACAGCTTGCATATGTTTTATTTTCTGTAGTACTACAACGCCCGCCATAAGGCCATAGGTTGCTTATGTTTTGTTTCCTGCATTACTACAACACCAATCATAAGGCCATAGGTTGCTTATGTTTTGTTTCCTGCAGTACTTCAACGCCCGTCATAAGGCCACTGGTTGCTTATGTTTTGTTTCCTGCAGTACTACAACGCCCGTCATAAGGTCACAGGTTGCTTATGTTTTGTTTCCTGCAGTACTACAACGCCCGCCATAAGGTCACAGGTTACTTATGTTTTGTTTCCTGCAGTAATACAATGCCCAACATAAAGCCACTGGTTGCTTATGTTTTGTTTCCTGCAGTACTTCAACGCCCGTCATAAGGCCACTGGTTGCTTATGTTTTGTTTCCTGTAGTACTACAACGCCCAACATAAAGCCACTGGTTGCTTATGTTTTGTTTCCTGCATTACTACAACACCAATCATAAGGCCATAGGTTGCTTATGTTTTGTTTCCTGCAGTAATACAATGCCCAACATAAAGCCACTGGTTGCTTATGTTTTGTTTCCTGCAGTACTTCAACGCCCGTCATAAGGCCACTGGTTGCATATGTTTTGTTTCCTGCATTACTAGAACGCCCGTCATAAGGCCACATATTACTTATGCTATTGTTTCCTGCAGTAATACAACGCCTACTAAGAGTCCTTGGTTATTTATGTATGTTTCCTACAGTACTACAACGCACGACGTGACGGCATTGGTTACTATGTGCGAATGCCGAACGATAGCATCACACTGGCACTGAAGTATTTCTCCTTTCAAGGCTTTGATGACCCTCGCAACGACATCGGTATCCATGGTAACGCAATTTTTTCTTTACGTTAAGAGTGTCTATTATTCAATTCGTTATTAGTTAATGCATTAGTCTGCATTAAACACATAACGTACATGAAACCACCAACATAATAATGCACTAAAAAGATTAAATTTACTTATTTTTTAACACAATATTCATCTTATAATATATTTATTATCATCAACAAAAATCCAAAATCAAAGCGCCGAAGGCACTGAACTGTTGTCTGCCTGGCCCCGCACTGGGTGCTTTGACAAATCAAATTCTGTGAAATTTCTTAATACAGGTCCTCCCACATATCAAGGCTTTCACTCCTGCAGGGTTTAAAGGGATGATTTTCAAAGTTTTACTAAAAACCATAGTAACACGCCTGGCGGCCTTGTTTTCATACAGATGAACATTTTAAATAATATTTATAGAGTGCCGCCAAATAGTATAAATTCTTGTGTGTTTTTTCTCTGAGAAAATTTTTTCAAAGTTTACTTAAAAGCCATATAACGACAGTGGCTATGCCACTGGCGTCAATGTTTTAGATAAATGACTGTGGGATCAGAGGAGATAAATAACAAATCATAAGTCCATATTTTCGAAATTAAAACAAATTTATATAACTTGTGGGAAGGTATTTTCATATACTTTAAGCAATAAGTATTCTTAATATTGTTTTTAATTTGCTTATTTTTAAAGTTACGCTCAAGCACTTTCATTCCTATATCAATCAATATGTTACAATTTATTAGCATGTTGCAGTCATGAGTGTTCCAAAAAAATTTAAAAGTTTAAAAAATCTATTTTCTTCTTCATTAACTATATACCACATATCTTCCCAAAAGGGAGATAAAAAGGTGAAATTCAAATAGTAAGAGTAACGTACCTTTATTAATTAACAGAGGGAATAAATACACGATGTACAAAATAAAAAATGTCTTAGATAAAAGTAAAGATTTGTTTATCTGTTCAATATATGTTTTTTATTTATTTAAATGCCAAAATGTTATGGAAAATACAATATTTTCTAATTAAACTATTTCATTTTTAGACGATGCGATTCATCCGATATTTGGTTTGTCTGACGCCTCCTCTGTTTACACCTACAACATTAGCCATGAGCTGGCATCCCTGAATATTACACAACCCTTCAAAAGGTATAAGTATATATAGAAGAAAAAACACGAATGGGCGACACTCAATGCGACGCATAGAGCATGCGTTTTAAACAAGAATATCCTAGAAACTAGACACTCCTTTACTCTGTCGGTGAGAGTAAGAACGATAACTGTGCTATGAAGATGGGAGCTACACTATCGACTATTTTGCGTTCTTCCTTGTTGTCTGCTACATCGTTTTGTTATTGCATGCTGCATACTTAGCATCGGCATACTCGGTTTCTTTAGTTTAATAAGTCCTCACCAAACAGCTGCAAATTGCTAGAACTATCTGCTACACTCATTATAATTGCAACCTACACTTTGAACTGCGGCATACTCGATTCTCTGGGAAAAAGGTTTCAGCGAATAGCTGCGAATTTCTGTTATTGACTGCTAGACTATCATCCCCATTTAAAATTGACGTTCTATAAGAGGCAGCGCTCTCCAGTGTGGCGACAACAAGAAAGATCACTTACACGAGACATCCAAGGTGTCGCAGAGAGCAAGTGCTTTAAACAAGAAGATAAATATTCAGGCAACCAGACCACCAGCTAATTTGCTTTATTATACCCCCACAACAAAATGTGTGTGGGGGGGGCTTTAATGGATTCGCTTTGTCCGTCCGTCCGTCCGTCGGTCCGTCAGTCCGTCGGTCGGTCGGTCCGTCCGTCTCCATTTTCGTGTCCGCTCTATAAATCCTATACCAGTTAAAGGATTTTCTTCAAACTTGGCTGAAATGTTCACCTCAACAAGGGGATGTGCAGAAGCCATGTTGCCCATGTGTCAGCTCAAGGTCAAGGTCACAATTGAAGGTCAAATATCAAACAATCAAATATTAGACATTATGTCGTGTCCGCTCTGTAAGTCCTACACTAATTGAAAGATTTTCTTTAATCTTGGCTCAAATGTTCACCTCAACAAGGGGATGTGCAGAACCCATGTTACTCTTTTGCCGGCTTAAGGTCAAGGTCACACTTGAAGGTAAAAAAATTGACTTAGACAATATTCTTTAATTTTAACATGTATTTGAATATTTCTGAAACTGGAAAAAGTATTTGCTTGAAACTTAAAATATATATGAAGTGTCACATTTAGGATATGCAGGTCAAGTTTCATAACTCTGTATTGCATTTTGACAAAGTTATGTCCCTTTTAAGTCTTCAAATTTACATACAATCAAGTATTAGACAATATGTCGTGTCCGCTCTATGAATCCTATACTAATGAAAATTTTTTTCAAACTTTACTCAAATGTTCAACTCAACAAGGTTATGTGCAGAACCCATGTTACCTTTGTGCCGGCTTAAGGTCAGGTCACACTTGAAGGTCAAAATTGACTTAGAAAATGTTCTTATATTTTAACATGTACTTGATTATTTCTGAAATAAGCACAGGTATTTGCTTCAAACTTAAAAAGTATATGACGTATCACAAGTTAGCTATGCAGGTCAAGTTTCATAACTCTGTATTGCATTTTGACAAAGTTATGCCCCTTTTTAAGTCTCTTAATTTACTTATAATCAATACTAGACAATATGTCAGGTCCACTCTATAAATTCTATACTAATATAAGGATTTTCTTCAAACTTGACTGAAATGTTCACCCCAACTGGGCAATGTGCAGAACCCATCTTACCCTTGTACCAGCTTTGTCAAGGACATTGGTGGGGGTATGAATCGCATTCAGCGATAGTTCTAGTTTCTTATTGCCTTCTACATCAATTTGGTATTGTAAGCTGCATTGTTGATTTTGGCATACTCGATTTTTTTTCTTGAAACATGATCTCACCAAACAGCTGCGAATGCTTTTACTACATGCGACAATATCGGAAGCTTTCACTGCTTGCGTGCTGCACTGTCGGCATCGCGGTTGTTTGCTAAAAATAATCGCGACAAACACCGCCTGCATTATTATGTCCATTAAAATGGTATTTAATAAGAGGCACCGCTATCCA
Organism: Sinonovacula constricta; assembly: GCA_007844125.1. NCBI lineage: Eukaryota > Metazoa > Mollusca > Bivalvia > Cardiida > Solecurtidae > Sinonovacula > Sinonovacula constricta. The sequence goes on along the minus strand of CM017561.1, from coordinate 30,086,951 downwards.
GAACTTCACCAATAAAAGAACCTTTCATTTACAGAGTCGGGTCTGTGGTTTCATAGGAAAGAACATACACCCAATGGACCTATTTTGGCGTATGCAACAAAAATAAGCTTTAACAAAAAATAAAGAGTTTCAAACAAAGTAATCCAGCATCGCCATTTGTAATTATGGACGACCAAGCATTGACAGTGCCTTGCGTAATGCTGGATAGTTCCAATGCACGTGGCTCTATTGTGAATACAGCGAGGTGATAAAGCTGTAATCATGCGCACACAAGGTAACAAAGCCTCCAATTTGACATGTGCAGGAAAACAAATCCTGACGCTTACCTTTTCTGTAAGGAAAATGTGTAACACTTCACAAGTTTGATGCTCAGATACATACTAGCGGATTGTCGGTTTAAAGGTGGTATCCGACAAAATTTCCGCATCAAATTCTTACAACAATACTTTAACACTGTTTTGGGGAATATTGCATAATTTCTGCTTAAACTCATGCTTTAGTATAAGATGTTTTTGAACATGACCTTCATTGCTAGACAGTACATATCGCGATGGAAAGACACACTCAATGTTCAATCATTCCAAATCTATAAATATGCACGATAGTGGTCTCTGCTAAAAAAAGATACCGACGTCAAAGCGGAATACCCGGAAAACGATATAACGTAATCTTAAAGTGAGTTTTAACGTGGTTTTCCTAGTTAAAAATAGCTATCATTGCAGCGAGTCTCAGATAGTAAATGTTTGCAATGACGAATTCATTGCTCACACTGATCTAGGGCATCAATGAGCAGCATTTTGCGAGACCTTTTCATGTAACAAGAACTTTTTTGGTATTTTGAGAAAAAATATTTGGTCCAAACAGTCGGATATCACGTTTAATTACGGTTCGCGTAAAAATACATATACCCGTGCTTCTGTATGGTTGGTTACCCAGTATCATAGTCAAATTTAATTAATTAAAAATATTAAAGGAAAGTGTTATTGTGATTTTTGGTATGCGTTTTTCGTAAAAATATCTCCCCGTGCATATAATCTATGTTGTCATCTAATTCATCATGTCAGGATCGTTACGTATATTTTCCTTTGACATATCTTGGACTTTGGTTCATTTTACTCGAAATGCCACATTTACATTTACCCTGTTTTCCTGTTTTCCTTTGTCTAGAGGAAGTTTAAATTTAAATATCTGTGATAATTTTGATAGGACCTTTGCTAATTTACCTTTTAATTTACTGTTAAACGGCATGTGTGTAAACATTTCGTCACTTTGCAGACTTTTAGACCTGCGGATCCTTTTCCAATTGCACTCTGTACGGATCTTCGTGAAGAATAATGCAGCACGATGCCTGCTGATTAAAGGATTTGTAAGTTGAACACGAATTACCACCTATGTAAAACCCCTGTTAATTAATGGCAGACAAATTTTGATCGACGTACTAATAATTGCTTTATACATATATTGATAATACTACAGTTCGCTTGCGACAGCGTCTAAACTTACTGGAAAGCTGAATTTCGGAGGCACGATGGTTTGACACAACATGGCATTTACTACTCGCTGTTAGTCTTCATGCCTGAGAAATATTGTACAAGTGCAGAAACAAATATGCATGTCGAATGGGAATTAGACACGTCAATTGCGTTTAGGCATGTCTCAAGTATTACAATAAATATTGATATATCTTTAAACTAGATGTTCAAGTGATTAAACTGTGTGATATAGATATACATGACATACAGATTAATGAATGAACGCGGCGCAGGAATATTGCTCAGCGACAAGAGTAATTAAGACTAATTGGCAAAACGAATAATTCACTGACTATTATATACGGATCGAGATATTTGCATATCCCGCGCGGAGCCTTCTTTATATCTTAACATGTTATGACCGAGGTATTATCTCAGCTAAAAATTACCGAACGCGTTAGGAAAAGAATCAAGATTAGAAATTTCATCACATGCGTGTTGACGAAATAAATCAAAGCGCTCAAAAGCTCTGATTTGGCGGTGTAAGTTTGAATCTGTACGCGATTACAGGTGTGCAGATAATGTTCGAAATTATTCCGTACTAAATCAAACGTATAACGCACTGGAAATGGTAAAGCAGGCTAGTTTTTGGCTGCAAATAAACACCCCTTCTAAAATCTCGATCGTACGTGTGAAAAAAGTTACATTTAGTGTCACTAGCATCCGAGAATAGAAACCATTGCATTTTACATTCAATACTTTCTATATATTTTTGCATTTTAACAAAAGTTAGGTCTAAAATAAATATTTATTATTGCTAGGGTTCTATAAAAACTGACTTTGAAATTAAATACTACCTCGTGTATCCTTGTGATCTAGATCTAAAGGTCCCGAGTCCGAAAGATCTCTAAAAACACTTGCAGACGCCTAAGACTGCGATGCTGAGATGATCTATGTTTTTACATAAACTTGTGCAGAGCCGCAGATGGCAGGGAGATCCCGGGCGGGATATCGCAAATATTTCGGCCTAGTAGATGATTTATAGTCAGTGCAACACTCCTTCTTATTGCAGTTTGCTCCCTATTTCGACCATGTCCTCTATTCAATGAGTGATATTCGTACGCGGCATTGTTCGCTATATTCGTACGCGGTATTGGTTATTCATAAATTTGAATTTCATGTATGTCTGTATAACACAATATAATGAACTAAATAACAAAATAAATGTTAACATTTGAAGCATGCCTTGTCACAAATAACGCGTCTAGTTTCTTTAAACATACAATTGTGCTTCATACACACACTACTTCTTCCCAGGCATGAATAACTGACCGCGAGTAGTCAGTGTTATGCAGGGTCCTTCCTTTGTGCTTCCGAACTCTAGCTTTCTCATAACTCTAAACGGTGTCGCAAGCGACGCTGTCCAATAACTGGAATGTAATTTTGATCTCGGAACATTATTTGTTTTTCTTTAATCGGTTATACTGTTAAACTTACAACACGTACACTGCCTAAACAGTGTTTCCAGCGCTTTAATATTTATAAATGTCTGACCCTCGTATACGAACAAAAGAAAATAATGTATATACAGTTTAAGCTTCCAAAATTGTTAAGTCTTCTTGACATAACATTATCTTTTGTTGTTGTTGTTGTCAGATTCGATTTGAAGATTTGGACAACAACGGCCAGGTAGTGGTTGACCTTCATACGGTCACCTCCAGTATACCATGCTCCAGTATGAACATCTCCGCCAACGGTAATTACAACAAAGCTTAATAGACATACTTCACCTACGGTCATTGCTACGATTTTAAAATACATACTTCACCAACGGTCATTACTACGATTTCAAAATACATACTTCACCAACGGTCATTGCTACGATTTAAAAACAATACTCGGCCAGCAATAATCACTACGATTTTAAAATACATCCTCCACCAACTGTAATTACTACAAATTTTGATAGACATATTTCAAAACCGGTAATTGCTATGATTTTATAGATACTCCGCCAAGTAAATATTAGACATGTATACACATTAAGGAACCCTAATTTTGAACTAAGAATTTAACAGGCAAAATTTACTTTAAAACCTTATTATTTTTAAGCTTTCATGTATGTGTTTTCACAACTCTACACTTTTACCTTGTTGTTGGAGGAGAATACCTTCCCCATCCTGCTCCCCCCTCCCCTGATCCACCCCTGACTAAATACGCTTACACGTTCAAACTGTTTGATATATTGATACGACGATTTATTGTAGAAAACTAAACAGCAAGCATTTAACAGAAAGTGCAATTCCTGATTAGAACATAGAAAACTGGCTGATCTGGATCTACACTAGCTGCAGAAAACATTCGCGCTTAGTATGCTTAACTTTTTTTCATGTTTGAAACCCTTCAACTCTTGGATAGGCCATTTTAAGCATCTAGGTGTACATTCATAGATACGTCATTTTACGCATCTAGCGGTATGTATACTAATAGATACGCTATTTTACGCATCTAGTGGTACATTCATGAATACGCCATTATACGCATCTAGTGGTACCCTCATAGATACGCCATTTTACGCATCTAGCGGTACACTCATAGATACGCCATTATACGCATCTACCGGTACCCTCATAGATACGAGATAGAAAATGATGTTAAAAAGTCATAATCACTTAACTTTTATGGAGATGGATTTAGAATTCGATATCTACTGTATACGATCTTAAAAGGTGCGAAATTTTATACCACATTACTCGTTCATATTGAATAGACGAAAACTTCTTATTGTTCACAGGCATTCTTTACACGTGATGCAGTTCCATTAAATTATTGTTGACAATACAGAAAGAAACAGAAAGGAACATATATTTGTCTTTCAAATGAATAACTGCTACAAACGGAAGTTCAACTGTAGAAATTATTATTTAATGTAAACCAATGTGTATCTTCCAGACTGGATCTTCGAACAGACGTCCAAAACCCTTGGTGAAGCTGTGTTTGCCATCAGTTTAATATCTGCGTTGCTGACCGGTGCCAATATTGTGTTCAGTATCTACTTGGCAGTTGTATGTATTCTTGGTCTTTATTTATTTTTCAAAGGCGATAAATGTCCTCAGTCGGAACAATTGGATTTCCAGAAGCTCATTACATTTCACTGGTACCACATTCAGCAAGTAAAATAACTGTAATAAAGGATTTTAAGATAAAAATAATCTTGCAGTCCGGTTTACAATCATTAAAACCCCAAATAAAGCTTTTTGAAAATACATTCCTAAATATATATTTAGCCTCACAAGCTGCTGTATTGTTTTTGAACTTGACCTTTTTCTGGAAAATTCGATTGACAATTCAATCCATCGATATTTTCAAAACAAACGTCCTGATTTAACTTGAATCTGGTAAAAAATGAGCTGCAAAAGCAAATATTTCTGATTAAGATCTGCATGCTTTGTTCTTATCATTAAAAAAGTGTTATATTTGCACGCAGTTATAATAAAATAGCTCATACGTAGTTTGACAAAAATAAAACATAACATAAAAGGCCCATTATTAAATCGACAATAATAATTATGTTACCATGTATCTTGCAGAAAACTTGGCTATACATGAACAAGTATTTTTCGACCTTCTACGAGATTACTGACGAAAATGAGACCAATTTGTCCAAGGCGGAGTATTTCAGGTTTTTAAAGCTCTGGGACTTTTGTCAATTGGTCGCAGACGGTTTGACAGCCCGCGAGTCATACTACATTGCCTTTACACTAGCAGTAAGTGATAATGAAGTGCACGTCGATTTGTATATTTTGATATTCCATTGATCATAGTTTTAACCGGAAGAATGAATGAATAAATAAATAAAATAAAATAAATAAATAAATAATAAAAATTAAATAATATAATATCAATATCATATATATATATATATATATGTATATATATGTATGTATTGATTTTGGTATACTGTTAACTTAGTTATATTTATTATTTATTTTGCAATTTAAAAAAAATTGTCTGCATTAAATCATTTCAAACTGAATGCATATGTATCTGGCGATAGGGTTGAAGCGCACAAGAACCAAAGACTCACCTTTGATTCAGCTTATATATTCTTGTCCGGGCTTAAGCACTAGATGGACTCCCTTTAAGCATAAGCAAGTATCTCATGGTTAGTTGAAGAACAGCGTGTATAAAGTGATTAAAACTCTACATGCGTTATTTTTCCCTATTTGTTTATCCTTCAGACTTGATTGTCCGGAAAAATAATTGATTTGTGCAGAACACAAGAAGCTAAACTTTACAGTTGAAAATTTAAAAAAAAATAAATTCATTAGTTGAATTGCTTCCAACCTCTCAATACACTTTTACTTCCTGATATTTCTGTGTCCAAAATCGAATCCGCGAGATAAACCCATTTTACCGGTTCCATTTTTGAATAACTGGTGTATAAGTGTATTTTCCGTCACGAATGAACCGATATGTTTATCTATATTTTTAAGATAGCATTTGTCTCCCTTCTAAAAATAGAAAATGTCCGCTTTCCGGGTAAAATCGTTCTGATGTCGATATCTCCTTTTTTTTAAATCCCTGTCCTGCTCATTTAAAAATTTGAAAAAAGGGAAATTAAGAGCGATTTTTCAAGATATGTTATAATTTACAACTGAGGTAGCGATTAATCTCGTGTTCATTAAATTAAAACTTAGGTTCATACAGAGATAAAACCCAAAATCTCCAAACTAAGGATAAGCCATTTTCACTCGTATTGATGTAAGCAAACTGTCGGTTACAACCTTTAAATACAATTATTTCTTTTCGATAAATGTATTTTACTTTAATCTGAACATTTTTAGGCCAGTGGATGGGTTCTGTCTGACATCGACGAGCACTCAGTGCGGTTGAGCGTCGGGGGCCTGCTGGCTTGGCTGAGCCTGCTCAGGTTCTTCAAGTTCCACATCAAGTTCCATGTAAGTATCCGCGCCTAGTTACAATGTCAGCATTCGGCGTAGCTGTCCAACCATTTTTTACCAATTTAGGGTGCTGCTGCAAGGCAAGCACGGAAAAATACCACAGCGGTCCGCATTGGTAGAAATCATCGATTGCATCTGTATACTTATTTAAACAAGAATGACATCATGTCTGCCACTGTAGGCTACATGTACGTTTTTACACAAGTGTATTATAAAAGCAATATAATTCCTCGGCGAAGACTGCCTCAACACTCCATAAAAGTTGTGTGTAAACTAACAACTTTTTATTGCATCTAGTTTGATAGGAATGTAATTCCGCTGGTTTCACAAGAATGATAGTTGTGTAGGTAATTGGACACGTTTTAATTTGCATTGATCACTAAATAAAACACGGGTATTTTGCACAAAGACATGTACCTGTTTTAATAATTTGTGAAAACAATAAGCTAATCTATTATTTCTACATTTTTGGTTTATATATAGCGTGCGTTTTACATTATTACATTATTGCTAGGGAAGGTTGGCAGTATTTAACACAAAAGTTTATTATATTATGGCCAAGGTAAGTTAACGGTATTTAATATATTATTTGATTACATTTTTGCCAGGGTAAGTTAGCGGTATTCAACACAATAGCTGATTACATTATGGCCAGGGTATGTTAGCGGTATTTAACACAATAGTTGATTACATTATGGCCAGGGTAAGTTAGCGGTATTTAACACACTAGTTGATAACATTATGGCCAGGGTAAGGTAGCGATATTTAATACAGTAGTTGATTACATTATTGCCACGGTAAGGTAGCGGTATTTAATACAGTATTTGATTACCTTATTGCCAGGACAAGTTTGCGGTATACAAACTGTGTAAACTACCATTTATGTCTGAAAATATGTAACCTTTTATTTTCATAATTGAAGCATTGAACCGTTTTATTCTCACTACTTTCGTGTATATTGAATGCCCGTTGTTACTAACACCTCATTTACAATGTCTAAACTTTGAGCACAAAGTGTGTTCCCCCTCCTCACTCTGGCTGTCAGTTCTATGGTCTCCTCCCTGTTTGTCTGCTTCCTCCTCTTTAGTCTATCTTTTCTTAACCCATTTTGTATTCATATTCGCGTACATTATTCTTTTTTGGACCGGAACTAACAGTTATGTATCAATATTGGAATTATATAACTTGCCTCATGTTGTACAACGTTGTACCTGAGACGTAATAAACGTATTGTCTGTCTGTCTGTCTGTTTGTCTTTTTGGTGTCTTGATTCATTCTAGCTTACCTTCCACAAAATTGTATTTAAGATTTGTCTTTTACATATAAGTCACATGTTTAAAAGCCTCACCGACGCCAAATATTTCTCATTAATTTAATATTTCACACAACAACTACAACCATTGCAAGATTTCTGGTTTTAATTCAATGCACAGAGGTAGAGCCACGGAAACTATCTACCTATTTATTATTTATTATATGTGTACACAATATTAGGTGATATATATCATCTTTCCATTATTTTTTGGAGTGTAAATAAACTTAATATTTAATAAATAAATTATTGTTTCGCATATTTGATATAATCAAATGCCACAACTGATAAGATATATACATCATTTTATTTCCAGTTACTATTTAGCACCCTATACAAGGCTGCCTTTGACGTACTGGCATACCTGATCTGCGTCACCGTGTTGTTTGTCGGTTTCTGGGTGTGTGGGTACGTCGTTCTATCGCCCTACCACGTCAAGGTAAGATTTGTGCATAGAGGCTTTTAATTTGATAATGTGTCCGTGGGGTGAGGCGCCCGTAAGTTAGTGGTAGAGCTACATGCTTGTAACGCTTCTCAGTGCTCGCAGCTCACCGCGTGGGTTGTAGTCCCGATCGGGCGAATGGCTTAATGCGGGATGTATGTAAATAAGTAAAATTTTAACACAGGTGATTTTTTTTTCAAAAAGAGTTCTAAAAAGGTGGTATCAGCTAGTTTAACAGTAAAAAGGCAATAGCGGCTTCATGTGTGCAATACATGTTTTTTATGTGCCGATCTGTATATAGATTAATGGAGTCATTGTGTACCATATACACCCACCTTATGAATTATGAAAAACCTGTTAAATGGCCATCACATATTGTACTTCTATTTCGAGACAGTTTGAGACGCCTGCTGCCTGTGCTGAGACGCTTTTGTCTATTGTAAACGGAGATGAGATATACGCAACGCTTGCCATCTTGGAGTACAAAAAGTCGGGCAGCAACGTGGTCTGGTGGTTCTCACGGGTCTTCATCCTGACATATGTCGCCGTCTTCACAATCGTCGTCATCAACCTTCTCATCGCCATCTTCATGAGCGCCTACGAGTCAATTCGGGTAAAACTTCAGCTGGAATGATTTTTTACAGGAAAATAGTAATGTATGCCAAAGAAGAAAATTATCATAAATAATTTCTACTAACAGTCTTTATTATTATTATTATTATTATTATTATTATTATTATTATTATTATTATTATTATTATTATTATTATTATTATTATTATTATTATTATTCAAGTCACCTTACAATTACTGAGTGATATGCGTATTTGTTAGTAATTGACGATTATGCTAGCAGTAAACCTTGCTATTAAGTACGAACGTTTACATCTTGGATATTTACGTTTTATTTTATTTCAGATACACAGTAAAACAAATGGTCTAAAAATAAAGAAAGGACCCATTGAAAAGGCCATTATTAAACTCATGAAAACTACAGATTTGAAATCGAATACCGGATTACGAAATCAGTTTCTGGAACTTATGCAAACCGGAAATAAACTTTCTGTCCATGAAGCAGAACTGCGGCGTCAGTTGGAAAAGCTAGTGCAAGTTTCCGATGATGGCGTGAAGGAGCTTAAGCCGCGTACAATCAAAGCTTTCATTGACGACAATACAGAAGCTGGATCAGTACCATGTATGAAGGACAACTTCCGATGTTACTGCTTCGTGCCGTGTGGGGACTGTAACAAGGACGAACCAGAATGATAATTAGAAAATAGCAAAGTGCATTCTAAGCTTATTACTTGGTGCCAGAATGTTTGATTGAGTATGCTTTAGAGTATACCATATGTTAGGATTATACTAATTATACTAATAACAACAGTAATATGAATTATATATATATATATGTGTGTGTATGCTGTGTGTGTGCGTGTGTGTGTGTGTATGTGTGTGTGCGTGTTGTGTGTGCGTGTGCGTGCGTGCGTGTGTGTGTGTGTTTGTGTGCGCGCGTCTGTATATTTATATATTGTATATTTTAATATATTAAACGTGTATAGTGCACTTGAATAAGGCATTCGCAACGATTGCTAAAAACGAAATGATAACATATTTTGATTATCATGGCTTTACATAAATTATAACATGTACAAATAGTTGTGAATAAGAATAATGAATCATGCAAAGTACGCTGAGACAGATTGTCTCTTCACAGAACGGAAGGTTTTCGGAGGAAAAATAATAACACCAGTAGGACTTTTCTAGGAATAATAACATAATTTCAGGCCCCGTCAGTATCAAATCCATAGACTATGTAGGTCCACTTTCAAACGATATTCAATATTTTTTGTTTACAAGTTATTTACAATTCATAAGTCAATGGAAAATAGCAAGTATCTCAAAGTTCTGTAACTATTTTACCTGTAGAATTGTTTTGTATTAGCCTTCGCTGATTGAAGGCGTTTGCTTATTGAAAATATGCGCAAGCTTTGCTAAAATTAGCTCAGTTAATTTCTGGTTTCAATGCACGCTTAATTAGATATTATTGTCCTTAGCAAGAAACACAAAATAGCGGATTTGTAAAAGAAGTGTTTTCATGCTTCAGAGTACATACTTTTAAATTGTCTTATATGAATTATTATATGCATTTGAGAAAAAAATACTTAGTATACCTTTTGAGCAATGGTTTAAACTTTTTATATTTTCATACTAAAAGTTAGTCATAAACATTTTTCACAAGTAGCATTATATCTCTATACTTTTTATTTTCGTTTCACAACTTTACAGCCATTTTCCATATTTCTATATGTTTTCTCTTCGTTAATTTGTAAAAATAACATGTAAAACGTATCTCTTTTAACTATTTTTATTTGTATATCATGTAAATATACATATTATGGTACATTGATTATGAATTGCAGTCGTACAGCAATCCATTCCGAGCATGTCTACTGTCGCTTTGAGTGACCGAGAAATGTGTCCTCGTTTCAGTGTGCAAGTCAAGTTTAAACATTGTATTATTCAACATAAATACATATTGGGCAACAACCTCTAACAACTTAGCAATTTGCATTCACCCATTGGAATTTAACCTCAACATGAAATAACAATGTTATGGGAAAACACATGTTGTTACGAACATTATGCAGATTGTGATAAACGAATCAAACAGAGTTTATTGCAATGGAATTGACCTGAAAATAGAATAAATATAGAATGTATAAGCGTTTGTTTAAGCCAAAAGTAACAAATAAAAGCCCATAAAAGCATTATTTCATGTCATATTTATTCCTACCCAGCCTTACACTCAACAAATTTTCCAATATTGAAGTGATTTATTTGCATTTTTGCCCCGCTTACCGCTTTTCAAAACTACCCGGAATGCGCAAAATCTTCGAGTTTTACCCATTTCTACCCTTTCTTACAAACAGAAAGAATAAGCGCAAGAGTGTGCCAAAATAAAACATGATTACTTTTTAAAAAGCACAAAATCGAACAGAACGATGCCTATTTGATATTGATATTGACATGTGCTCAAGCTTAAATATTAAAAACAACTTCATAATTAATAACACAAAATTGACGATCTGCTCACCCAGAAGAAAGCGTTTCCAAGCGCGCTTGTCCAGGAAACTAAACGTATCGCACAAAACACGAGTAAACTACAAAGAAATGCAATAATACAAATTATTTCAAATACCATTTTTACCGAAAAAAAAGATCAATAATTCCAGATAATTATTTTATTTCTTGAAATGTGTTTGATAAAATGCGGTGTGTGCGTTGCTACAATTAGTTTTATTGAAACAGAAAGTAGATCTAAATTATTCTTCATCTCATAAAAACTGCACAAATTTAAGCTAGTGGAAATAGTGTAGAAGATACTCGCTGGCTTTGTAGTCTGACAGAGCTGGTTCAATACTCGCATGAGAGAAGTATTTTTATTAATATATAATAATATAATAAATATAATAATATAATAATATTTTTCAGAATGGTGAAGAATTACCCGTGCGTCGGCTGTAAAAAGTGAACACAATCGGATAGACGTCCTATTCAAAAGGAAGCTGAAGATATAAATGCACAAGAAACTGGCTGTGTTCTCAGATGATTTGAAGATACACAGGTTGCAATGGCGGCCGGAAAAAAAGTGTGCGGTCATTCATCTTTATTGGCGTTGATATTAGTTGGTACTGTTTCTGGCCGCCATTGAAACTTGTGTATCTTATCTTGCTAGTTACTTACCTAGCCAGGCCAAGCGATCGCAGCGCCACACGTTTTTCGCTTTTCGTTTTGTGAAACGACATACGGTTAGAGTTTTCGTTTTTAGGTACATATTCAGAAAAACGGTTAAGAATACATATATTTCAGTTTTTATTTTTTGTTTTTAAAATTCGATACATAAAATAAAAAAAGAACCTTCTGTATCTTTTCCGTTTTTCTTACTTGAAAAACAAAACTGAAAAAGAAAAGATGGTATATACACGGATCCATAACTACGAGGGGTGATCAATAAATTCGCGGAAAAGTGTTCTCGTTTATTTAGCATGCGTGCGTTTTCAGTTATTTTGTATACACATTTCAAAATCATTTAATTCTGCTTAGATCCAAAAATTTCACTGCGATTGCTTATACACTTATCAAATTATTGTTACTATAGTAACATCACCTAGCGAATCCCGGCCCAAGGTCATATTGACGTCAACGACGTCGAAACTGCCCATAACAACTTACCGCTAAGGATTGCCCGGTATGTCTAGTCCTTTTCGAAATAGGCACCCCTAAACACTACGCACTTCCTACATCTGGCTATCCAGGCATCTAAAAAACTTCTCCTAAATGACACAGTCTGAATATTCGAGACTGCGACCTTTACTGCAGAAGAAAGTTCGTCAATGCTGTCGAAATGGATTCCCCGGAGGTAGCTCTTGACCACAGGGAAAAGGAAAAAGTCACGTGGTGACAGGTCGGGGCTGTACGGCGGGTGGTCTAGAAATTCGAATCCAAGCTCCTGTATAGTTGACTGTGTAATTGTTGCAAGATGACACGGGGCGTTGTCATAATGGAAGATAATGGATGGCAGGTGCTCGGCCCTTTTCTTCCACATGGCCCGCAGGAAATCGCGCTTCAAAACCTGAAAACGATAAAAAAATAAAAGGACTCTGGTCTATCTGAAAGATTAAAATAAGTATATTTACCTGTAAAAGAAATAACAATATTATTTGTATAAAGATTACGAAAGTTATCATCACTCACCTTCGTATAATAGGAAGCGTTGACTGTTTGTCCAGGTAGCACGCCGTGGGACAGGATCACATATCTTGCGTCGAAAAACACCACAAACATCTGCTTCTTCGCTGACTGGTTCACTTTGAACTTTTTAGGGGAAGGGGAGCCCGGCGTCTTTCACATAGTCGATTGGGACTTGGTTTCCGGTGTGTACATGCTAATCCAGGTCTCGTCGGCAGTCACGATCTTCTCCATGAAGGCATATCCTTCGCGCTCATACCGCTGTATCATACGTTTACAAGACTCGGTTCTTAGCCACTTCTGCTCATCAGTCAGTTGTTTCGGAATCCAGCGTGCACAGACTCGTCGCATGTTAAGTTTGTCATGGATGATGTTGAACACTGTTCCGTAACTACAGTCAACTCTTTCAGTTATCTCGCGAATCGTAAGGCGCCTATTTTTGTCCAGCAGATCCTTAACGTCAGCGACGTACGATGACGTCTTCGTCACCAGGCGGCCGCTGCGCTCGTCGTCACCAGTGCCTTGTCGACCCCCCTTGAACCTGTTATACCATTTATAAACCACCGTCCTTTTCACTGATGAATCTCCATAAGCCTGTTGTAGAATTTCAATAGTTTTTCCTCGCGAAATTCCATTTAACACGCAAAATTTTATAGCTGATCGCTGTTTGACACTCATTTTAACACCTGTCATCAAAGAATACCGCTTTTGTTTACCTTTATGACGTCATAAATAATTGTGACGTCATGAACGTCATGCCTAATATTCATGCGGAATCTTCACTGATAATTTGGTTGACGTGCGTTAGCTACGGGATGAATGAGACGCCGTGATTCGTACCTTTGCTGATAGGAAAATATGGGATTTTGGGCCGAGATGACGTCAATGGCGTTACTAAGGAATCCATTCCTCAAACATAAATAGGGTATCTGGTCTATAATTTACGTATCAATAGACAACCTATGGATTAGGTTCATGGAGAAATTTCATAAATGTACTTTCATAAATAACTAAATGGGAACACTTTTCCGCGAATTTGTTGGTGAAGGCGCTTATGCCGGTGATGATGATATTTCCAGAATACTTCGAAGTCCTAGAAGATATTAAGTTCGCTATCCATAAATAAAATATAGCCAAGGATAACTAATATTCTACATTATATTTTCTACATGTAATCTTTTTTTCTGTAGAGTTATGGGTATAAACTCAAGTAACTGCTTCAGTTAAGATTCATTAATAACTAAAAATACGATATGTCTCCTTTTGTAGGTAACGTTGAGTAATAGAGAATACCAGGTTAGTGTTGATATAGATAAATGTTATCATGCGAGGTTAAGAAAATCAGAAAGCACGAGGCTCTGCCGAGTTCTTTCTGATTTTCGGGAGAAGCATGATAACATTTATCTATATCAACACTAACCTGGTATTCTTTTTATCCCACCATCAACATCTTTTCAAAGGGAAACATTTAAATTTACCGCTACTGCTCTTCTCTTACATGATCTGACATTCCATTGCAATACACGAAATTCATGCGCAAGCAATAGAGTAATTCGGCTACAAGAAATATTTCTATTTTACAATAAAAAAAAAGACAATAAACATGTTATTTCTTTTATTTTATTTGCGCTATACATAATGTTGTAATTTTATTGATTACGATAACTAAAAATAATGGTTAGAAAAAAAAAAGAACAACAAAAATCACACCCTCGTGTAAAGTTTTACATGTAGTGTGTAATGTCAAGGCCGTGTAACATTAAAGTTGGTACGCACTTGGCATTAAGAAACGCGAATAACATTCGAGGTTTGTGCGTGTTTGTGGATGTAACAAACAGTAGCTCATGGATTTTAATTGTTGATGACATTGAAATTATGAACATTGAATATAGCGCTTAAAAATTTGAAGATAGTTGTGTTTTTGACAGGGTAACTTGCGAAATTTGGAGAAATGTTGGGATTGGAGGTGGTGGGTTGGTGTTCAAGTTTACGTCTAGAAACTGTGATTTTTTAGCACATTTGTCCAGATCTGTGCAGTCAGCTGTATTTGGTTCGAATAAAGATCGAGCTCTATATAAACCATTTGAATCTTCATCATGTAACGACATTTGATCATCAGGGTCAGTCCTAAGATTAGGCGGATGATTGCAATCTGAGACAGTCACCACAGATTCAAGATCAACTTCCTTCTCAAAAATGTTCGGATTAAAGCCAGATTTTGTCTCGAAATCCTCGTTGCTCATCCCTTTAACACTGCTTAGGTTTTTACACGATTCTTCATCTCATTCTTTCAATTCACACTAAACATCAAAACAACGGGGACTCGCATGATCTGACATTTCGACAGTTGTTTTTTTTTTATTTTTGCAGACTACAAATTCGTACTTTTATTGATTTTATTACTATTATTTAACAATTGTAATCATGTTCCTGTAATACATGTTATTTTTTTCAATTTTTCTATATTATTGTTAAATAAAACTTCGGAAGATCAGGAGGAACTGTCCGGTTAGCACAGTCAGTTAAGACGCTGCTACTTAAGTTTTCAATCCTGCAGGACAGACATCGAAACCGCTTTCATCCTTTTTTTAATAGCCTCTTTTGCTCTATTTAACCAATCTTTATATGATGGACATTTTTGAGGTGACCACAAGCATAATTACGGGACAAATGAGTGTCGTTCTCGTAAACATTCCTTATCGTTTCGTCAAAAAAGTAGTCCGGCTTAGAGCAGTTGCGCGAATATCGGTTGATAAAGCTCATCTGTATCAGACGGGTTATATCAACCGATATTTACAGAGATAGTGGGATAAAAGATACTACCAGATCGCATTCACACTATCTTGATACCATTTGATGCTAGGTGGTCCTATGCACATCTCCGACGTGTTTGTTATATCGGCAGTAGTGTGCAATATACAGACTTGCGCGCCTCATCTCTCGTTATACGTCGGCTCTGGGCCGCGACATTTCAAAGTCGTTAAAATGGAAGTGTCATCATCATCATCATCATCATCATCATCATCATCATCATCATCATCATCATCACCATCATCATCATCATCATCATCATCATCAACAACATCAGCGACATCATTCATCTAAGATACTAAGCACACAGCATAGTTATCGCATTAATCTAATAATAGCTTCTTTTTTATTTAAGCACCGATCTAACACTAACCAAATTAGAAAAGGTTGTCTTAAGATATTCAGCTATATTTTATATGAAGTTATATTGATAAGAAATCGAAAGTTCTGAACATAAACGTACAAATCATATAGTCTGGCTCATCTGTCTGTCCCAGCTCAATTGCTTACCTAAGGGAATATAAAATAGTTGCACATCTATATTTCGTTTCTTTAAATTTCTTTTGCAAAAGAAAGGAAATATGAATACTATATACCGAATTAAAATTACCCTTTCATCATTGATGTCTACCTGCCTATTTATGCATTAATAAATTTTCTTCAGCAAAAGCAAGTTCATTTAACAATGTTCAAATGAGAACTTGAACAAAAACTATACATACATTGTCAAATCAGACAACTCAAGGACATTGATAATTTCAAGTGTTGTTCAGCGATATTTTATCAGAGCCCCCGAGAAAGTTGTCAGAGAATTGTACAAAAAGCAAAACATGTACACATATTTTCAAGTAAGATACAGTTGATGACATATGCACTCATAAGCGTCTATGTCAATGTCGCATCAGATATCACTTGCATTTTGAACATTGGCTAGATTCAAGGGCCTCTTACATGTACTACCCAATCAGATAAACACAAGTAGAGCAAACATGTGCAAATAAAGTAGATTGAGTTCTCTAATGTTCCACTTATTAACCCTTTCGCTGCTAAGCCATTTTTCCACGCCTCATGCTGAGGAATTTTCTAGAAATCTTCTAAGAAAATGCCATACGTCACTAAAAAGCTTATTATTTTGGATATGTAAAACTATATATCATTAGAAAGGTAACTGAATATGTATACTGAATATAAAATTTAATAATTATCATTTGATATTAAAATGATATGGCCTTTCAAAAACAGAAACATAGTTGAAAAATCCAGATTTTTTACTTTTTTTTCGGCATTTCATGTCTACACCTTTAGAAATATGAATATATTTAAAAAAGATGTAAGTTACTATCAAGGGGAGTAACTCTGGTAATACTTTTAAAGGAAATTAGCAATTTTGTAAACACTCAAAAATAGTAGTAAACCGGACGTACGGTGTACGTAAAAGAGCATTGCTAGTGGTTAGAAATAGACTTTCGCTGTATGTCGGGCAGCAGTGAAAAGGTTAAGATCTGCACTATCTTACAATTGACAGCGATATGTTAAGTCATATAACTTACACATGAAATCTTTGGCATGTAATTAAAAACAGAGAAAGGATATATAAATGTAATATGTTAATGATAAATTTAAGATATCTGGCATTCTTATTTTGTTGGTTTGGGTTGTTTTTCTAATAATCGATGACTTCTTTCGTATTTTTTATTTTTCACTTTTGACACTTTTGACATATGACGTCATCGCATTGTATGACGTCACTAAATTGTTCTTATTACATATAAGTGCTTGGGCTGTTTTCTTTTAAACTGCTCTCTCATTTAGAATTTTTAGGTTGCCGAGGCTTTTATCTACTGTACACACTGTACGTATGGTGATTTATTATACATTCATTTTATGTGTTTTAACTCCCAATGCAGGTGTTTACTGTTAGTTGTTTATCTTTGATTTTTATTTACAATGTTTTATACATAAAAGTTCTAAAAGTCTAGTTGTCACAACGTACACTTTCGATTTTATCTTGTGCACACTTGACCATTCCGATAAAAGCAGCTTATCCTGGATCTTTCTATCTATTCGCGCACAATCTACACTGCACGTAGACCCGTTTTGCTTAATACACCACCTCGGTTTGTGGATGAACATACTTACAGCGTTGGTAAAATTGTTGCTGCATTCGAGCTTATCGTATGGGTGTAGAAATATGAACTAACTGGACTTTATTCAACACTCAGATAAGAAGGCATATCTGAAATATACCGCCAGTCATAGTTTAACATACCATAGTGGCAGAACCTATTGAACAAATAGGGCATATTTTCTTTTAACACCTACTGAACCAGGCGAGTGTATGTTTCTTTCTTGATCTGGTTTCACTCAGCACTCTGTTGTAAACAACGTTTGGTCACGGACTCTCGGATTGTTGGTCTTGCATTTTATGCCTTAATAGATCTATGCCAAATTTATACAACAATAAATAATTTGTTTTAATTGCAGGGACTATACCATGGCATCAGGTAATATTGAAACAAGTTTCCAAGGAAATGAGCCTAAAGGTAAGTTAACAATTTTGAAAACTACTCATCTTAACTCTTTTTAAGCTCACACGAGCAAATGCTCAGGTGGGCTACTAGTATTGAGGTCGCCCACTCTCTGGCATCCGTTGTCACCAATTAAGCGCTAGCAAACATTTTTTAAACGACAGTTCTTCTAAAACCGCTGGCCAATTTACATGTATGCCTAGACAGACTTTTTTATATTCCTGTTTCCTTGCTATTTGGTATGGTATAGAAGTTCCTTGGTTGGTCAGTTGTCAAGATTACTCAAGGAATAAGGATCGGTTTAAAGACAAGACCAGTAGGGCGCTTCCATTCTCCATATATGGCTGTAAAGAAAAACTGCAAAAATGTCATAAACTTCAAAAGCGGGAACCTTGATATTTGGAATATATGTTTCTTGAATGGCCTTGCATCAAGATTGTGTCAGGGAATTTGATCAGGCAAACCATGGCCACTCTGGCCGTGGCATTTTTTTCCTGTATGCTTATATTATTATATTAAAATCTTTTTGTCAGACGCAGCAAAATCTAGAGCCTTAATATTTGGCATAAATTCTATTTGGGGTGCCTTTTATCATTCGAAGGATTCTAAATTGCCAAAGCATGGCTTGATGGCGGAGCCTTTTTACCATTATGAAAATTCGAAAGTCTTCTTGTCTGAAAATACATGGGTTAGAACCTTACATATATGACTGTATAGGAAAAGATTAAAAATCTTCTTGTCAGAAAGAGCTATAGCCTTGATATCAGGTAAAAATATTTCTAGAGTAGGCTTGAGTCAAGATAGTTAAAATAATTTTGATTGGGCAAAGCAAGACCGCTAAGGACGTGGCTAGTTTACACACTTGGTTATAAAGGAAAATTTTCTTGTCAGGAACAACGAATGCCAGATCCTTGATTTTTTATACACATATTTGTTGCTTTGATCCGTCAGAAACATGGCTGCCAAGGGCGTAGCCATTTTTCCAATATGAGCATTCAAGAAAACTTTGAATATCTGCTTGTCAGTAACTACTGGTTCTTTATCAATGATTATGAATCGGTAAAAACATGATCGTCAATGGTGTGGCTTTATTTAAAATATGGCTTTATATAAAAACATTGAAAGTTTTCTTGTCAGGAAATACAGGTTGTAGAGCCTTGGTTAATAGTTTAAATGTTCAATGTGTGACCCTGTATCTCGTATGTCTGTATGTTAAAAGAAATTTGATCCGTCTATAACATGGCCGCCAGGGACCTGTCGATTTTCAAGGTATGGCTACACACTACAACACATAGCGCCTAAATATTCGGAACATATGTTCCTTGTGTGAAACTCTATCAAGACTATTCAAATAATTGGGATCAATTTAAACATGGCTATCTGGAGATTTTCTGATGCATGGACAATAGATAGAAATTAAAAAGCTTATATGGTAAAAGTACATGCGCTAGAGCGTCAATATTACGTATATATGTTCATTGGTGGCCTTCTATCAAGATTATTAAAATGATTTGGATAGGAAAAATATGGCCCCCAAAACGGATTCATTTCCCGTAAATGGATATATAAGAAAACTTCGAAAATCGTCTTTTCATAAACTACACGACCTATAGCCTTGATATTTAATATGCATAGTGGCTCTCTGTCAAGAGTATTTAACCACAAATGAGCACTTTTTAAATAAATCTTTAGCTTTAGATCAAATGCATTTTTATTTAAAATATTTCCTCATGTCTGAAACGTCATTATCTTACTTGCTGGAATAATATAATTGTATATTGGTGTAAAATTAATTAACAGTTTTTTGACATTTCATTAGAAAGTATTGTGTTACCCGTAAGGTACAAAGGGACAAAATGATATCAGTCATTTCCCTATGTATGTTTGAGTTGTTCACTTACGGCCTATCGCATTTTTCACATTTAGTTCAACTATTGTTTAGCGTGTAATTTCTATTTTGATAGAAGAAAGAAGAAGGAATGACAACGGAGGCGAGAACGGCAATCAAAACCCTTCAAGTACCGGTAAATTCAATTCTGAATATTCCATTCTAGATCATAGAGTGAACATTTAAATTTTGCAGCAGTCAAACACATTGTCGATTTATTTTAACCTCGGCTTTAACAACTATTTAGTATATTAGCACAGGACAAGTTAATCCGGGCAATCTGTAGGTGTTGCCTGGGGTAGCCGCAGTTTGTTTTAAACCGTGATGTCATGTCCTAATTTGATACCACTGCCACTCCAAAAATCAGTGATATGATCATTGGCGCAATATAAAGTATAGGTCAGTTACAAGTTTTACAAAACAACATATTTTTTATAAAAAAAACGCATTAAAATTTGTTGTAATACTGTGTAACGTGTTTGTTTAATTAAATATATTGAGTTGTAAAACAATATATAGAAAACAAAGTAGGCTCAAGACCTCATAGGATTCTCCACATACTAGATAAAAGTCTAAATTTCTTTTCAAATCAGAAACAATGTCCACAGATAGATATATTCCCAGTATAAATCCAAAGTTACGATATCCTTAATTTAAAACAAAATTTCCACATTGCATGTTTGTTGCGAGTCTGAATCATGATTGTTTGAATAACTTTTGATCCGTCAAAAACATGGCTGCCAGGGGAGTGTAGGCATTTTCCAATATGGCTGCCAGGGTGTTTGGCCATATTTCATATGTGGCTTAATACGAAGACACTGAACGTCTTCTTGTCAGGAATATTAGTTGTAGAGCCTTGATAATTAGTAAAAATATTCCTTGGGTGACCATCTATCAAGAATGTTAAACGAATTTTGCTCCGTCTAAACTATCACCACCAGAGGCGTAGCCATTTTCCCTCTATGGCGATAAACTACATGAGATAGCGCCTCATTATTTGGTATACATGTACCTGTTCCTTGAGTGAAACTCTTATCATGTCTTTTCAAATAATTTGTATCAATTTAAAAATGGTTGCCAGCATAGTAGAATTTTTTGTGTATGGTCTACATGTAGAAACTGAAAAGTTCATCTGTAATAGGTAACTTGAGCTCGAGCGTCAATGTTAGGTATATATGTTCATCTGAAGCTTTATATCAAGATTATTAAAAGGTCAGACCGGAAAAATATGGCCATCAAGGTGGGTTCATTTCCCATAAATGGATAAGTGGCTCTCTATCAGGAGGGTTCAAATAATTTTAATCCATCAATACTTGGCTGCAATAGGGTGTGGCCATTGTTCTTTTATATCTATGTAGTAAAGAACTGAAAATGATTTCGCGACGCTATTTGTGTACATGAAGTACAATTGTTCTGTTCTTATAAAACAGAGCTGATATTAATTACTCACTTATTCAAATAAAGCACTTTCACATAAGTCTATACATGAATAACAGGGAGCGTAAAATATTTTATAATATGAACAATTCTAGACATTTTGACAAAACCACTTTTTGGATTGCAGGAAACTCTTCGCAAAACGATAATGAATGTATAAATTGGACTACATTGTTGCCACATCTGCTTAAGTGCCACTTCTTTTCCGCCTTCAAGTGGAAATCCAACAAATGCCACTGTCACCTGGCACAAGTAATTCATCTGCTCTTCCAAGTTGCTAAATTGGTGCTTATAACTATACAGGTAAGAATGATGCCAATGTCTGTCTGTAGCACCACCTCTGTATAGAAATATTTGGCTCGATAATTATTCTTTGGAAATAACCTTCATTCTTATTTTTCTCGTCGAATATAGACGATTTCTATCAAAGCCATAAATCAGAATACGGCTTAGGTTTCATCTTTTGTCAGTTTAGTGTACTTTAAGACAAATTTATATTCTCGACTTTAGTGCACTTGCAAGCTGGTATGACTTACAAGCACATATCACATTTACGCCCGTTGTAGTTGTGGCGATTTTGCTTCCGATAATGATATTGCTACAATCCCGACGACTTTGTTTGTTGTTGCCTTGTTGTTGTTTTGTTACTAGCTCAGAAAAAAAATACTGTCATATTGGTGAGGTCAATGCATTATTGGTAAAAGAAGTCTTTAGACAAATATCTAAGTGCAACAGGCGCACCGTCCACGCACATGGAAGTTTTTGACCCGACCAAGACTCGAACCGACACGGTGAGAGGCTGAGAAGTTAATGCTGATAACTCTGACCGCTCGGCCACGATGACAATGATGACACGGAAGCCATAGATTTCTTTCTTGTTGCAGATATATTCATTCGGAACTGAAAGGCATAATTTCAGCGAGCTTGTGAACAGGGGCACCAGGACTTTAAGACACCTAATGTTGGAAGATTGGGATGCAAGTATGTTTTAATTAATTAATTAATTACAAATAGCTTCCATTTTGCTTAGATTTCTTTGTCTTTAATTTCTTGCTTTTAGATATTTTAATGAAATACATTTAATATCAGCATTGCGACGTTAGACAAAGTTTGTGTAAAACTACATGATACAATGCAACAATCATATTGCGACGTGGAGATATCATTGTTGGAGAAAGATCCCAGGCAAATATCTGGGTAGAACCATAGGCGCACTGCTGGTCAGCTAGAAGAGCTCCTCGCATGAACTTTTTCGCCCGGACCGGTTCTAAAACCCATGCGGTGAGAGTCCATAAAGACATTAGAGAAACAGGTCGGCGACACCATTAGTAGCAAATAGTATTATTTAGGTATTACACCTGTACAATATCATGTAAATAAAACACCTTGTATAAAATACTGTTGTATTATCGATGTTAATAATACTATGTATGATTCAGGCAGAGAGGTGCCACCCTACCCACCATCTCAGGGAGAGTTTGCCGTCTATTCCATCCCAACAACAGAGTCGAAAGTAAACTACGCTGTCGCCGGGGTAATTTATTTTAAAACTTTGTACATGTTTAATTATATAAATTTAATCATATCTGCTTTGATCTACAAGAAAAGGTAAATGGACAATTATCTGAAGACTTTGCACCAAATTGTTCAGTTTCTGGTCATGCAACTCTCAGCGTAATGGCTGATCTGGAGCTGTACGTTTTTGCATAATCATGTAGTAGGCTAATACGTTTTGTATCTCAATATATCTCAAAGATGCAACCTAGGACATTCGTCCAAACATTTCTGAATTAAGAAGTATCTTCACTTGGCTAACTATCGACCGCCCAACAGCAATCGCAACGCCACGGATAAATCCCGAATCATCTCTCGGATGTATGACGGGGAAAACCCCGCGAAAATAAACATGTCTGTGCCCATGGCGTAAATCGAAACAAGAAAGATAAATGTTTTATTATCTGTACTGAAAATGCAGTAGCCGGTGTATATCTACTAAAATATGAACAGTTAAATTAATTGGCATAGGATAAAATAATTCTATACACTATACCTATCGCTTTTTCGAAGAACTTTTTGATGGCGTATCCTTCTTCTCGTGAACAAAACGATAATGATTCTGAAAGTATCATTGCACCAGATACATCCGAGGGATTATTTTCCCGAGGACGGAATTACCGATGACGGAGGAGTTCCGACTGAGCCCAATAGGTCAGCTGGTAGACATTTTAATTTGGTCTGTGTCTTGGCTTATGCTCGAACCTTTGCGGCCGGGACTTAATGTAAGTTGTGAGCAACTCTAACCGTCCGACAAAGGTTGCTTCTGTAATGTATGTGATCCTTAATGGTATGGAGCCTAAATATTTCTCTGTAAACGTATCATTTTAATGGCTGCGCCATTTACCAAGAAATATAAACATGGACACTTAAGTCACTGAAGACAGGTGCGTTGTATGCGGTATCCCATTTGTTTAAACATCAGTACCATCTTCAGGTCGAAAGTTAACTAACAAGCAGTTGCAGAACAAACTTAAAATGAGTGATGAAATCTACTGCATCATTGATATCGGCGATTATGCGACTCTTACCGAAAGCGTTATGCATTACGCTCTCTGATTGGCTGTAATCGGGGAAAACCATTACATGGGATTACTGCAATATCTTTTATGTGTTCCTTAACATTGTAGAGTTTGTCGAGACACGTTAATAGTAAAACGAATTACATTTTCTTCTAAGGCATGCACAAGTAGAACTAGTTATCATTATATTGCATCCATTTAAAGGTTTAAATTAGATTAATTTCTTAAAGGAGGCTATCTTATTACTTTTTGACAGTTCATCAACTAGTGCCAGGAGGCCACTGGTTACTTTTATTTTGGTTAATGCAGTACATCAACGCTCGACATAAGGCCATTGGTTATTTATGATTTGTTTCCTGCCGTTCTCCAACGCCTGATAGGAGCCATTGTTTACTTATGTATGTTTCTTACAGTACTACAACGCCCGACATGAGGCCCTTGGTTACTACGTGCAAATGCCGAACGATAACATCACACTGGTACTGAAGTACTTCTCCTTCCAAGGCTTCGATGACCCACACAACGACATCGGTATCCATGGTAATTTGTCGTTTAACATGATTTTTATTAACTAGTTTGTTACAGGCAAATGCATTAGTCTGTGTTAAATTAAAAACGTGCAATCACAAACAGCATATCCCAAATATGAAACACTTTACTCATTTTTCGGCGTAATGTTGATCGTGAAGTATATTAACCATTTTCAACTAACAAACTAACATGCTGCTGTCCTAGAAAACAGTTCGAAGTGTAGTTGGCAAGCCACTTTTTCGAAGAGTCAATGCTGATAGTTGGGATCTATTGAGTGCATCGCAAAATTGTACAAGTTTAACTGATTGCAGTTCGTTGCTATTGTCACGATATGCCATATATTTGCTACATAACTATCTTCTTTACATAGGTCTTAGAAATGTTATTCGCTATCACTTTTTATATAGCAGGAGGGCCAGGACGACCCTATATCGTCACTTGAAAGCTTTATTTAGTTTTTACAGACCAGAGTAATTGTAACATTGTCAATACGATAACTAAGTTAACAAAAATAAGTATTTTTGTAAAGTTAGTTTCAATTTAAATTATAAATTATAGTCTGTCAAAAAGGGTCCCACGCAAGTATAACCATATTGTCATCCATAGAAGTAACCCCATACTGGCCGCCGCGTCCTTCTTTTGTTATTTGTTTTTGTTTTGTTTGTTGTTGTTTTCTTTTACGTTTTTTTACAGGGATTAAATCCTTTGATCACTCTTGATAGAGTACCACTCACAAATAAAGGCTGTAGCTCCCTTTGTTTTTGACAGGCAGTGTTTCAACATTCAAAAATAAAGAATAGCTCCTGGCGGTCATGCTTTCAGACAGATCAAAATTATGTCAGCATAAGCATATTATGCATTCCCAATATCAAGACTCTTATTATTTTTGTTTCTGTCAAGAAGGTTTTATCGGTCCTGTTAGCGCATTCAGTAGAGCGTCGGCTCAGGTCCGGGAGGCCCCGGGTTCGATCCCAGGCCAAGCGCCTTAGCCCACTCGACATCCTAGGCCGCCGAAGGTTTAAGGATAAAAGTTGGATCTTATATCTTGGATTTGAAACATTTGAGAAAAAATGTTAACGCAAACACTACTTCGGAATTAAAGTGCCATCAGAATTTCAAGGCAGATACATTTTGAATTCTGTTGTCTTAACTTAATGGTTTACCAAAATAATTAATGGCCATGGTGAAAAACGACTTATAACTGAAAATTACAAACGGAAGTTTTTTTCAGTTTAAATGGTCAATTCTGACAAACTAAAACTGTGCCTTGTAATTTCAAGTCGTTAAAATGGTAGTGATAAAGCCCACTTGCTAGAGGTCAAGCAAATATAAGGGTTGTTCCACGACTGGTTGACCCTGTGTCAGGATAATGTGACTGGGTGTGGTGTCATGTTAGGTGTTCACGGCATGCTATACACAGTGAAGGCAGTGGTATATCTGCTTCAAGTGGACACCGTCTCCAGATAACTGAAATACTGTTGGTGGGACAATAAACCCAATAAACAAACAAAACAAACAAACAAAGTCTTCTAGTTAACCCTAGGGAAGCAAAAATGCGCATCCTCGAAAATGTTACGAATTGTATTAATGATATCTTTCCTAAAAACGCTCATACTCAAATTTTGGGCAAATGGCCCTTTTCAAGAGTTACTTTCTTTACTTTTTTTGCAAACGTTCATGTGCGCTGCCATATTCATGTAAAGAAAGCAACTGTTTGTGATAAACTCTTGAAAAAGCAATTTGCCGAAATTTTGAGCATGAGAGTTTTTAGAAAAGATATTATCAAGATTATTATGTTGGTAAAAGAACATGTGGAAGCAATCTCTTGTCCTCGGGTAATGTCGAAGTGTAGTTTTCAAAGTGTGCATAGGCATTTTATGTACATTTTGGAATTTTAGTTGGACGTGGCCCGATGCGCCCCACCTCCATCTTAATCGCTACTGGTTTCAAGCAAATCCATGTTGCGAAAGTACATTGCCATAATATAACGTCCCACCAACATTTTTTTCAGTTTCAAGTGATGATGACCATTTGACATTGTAGTCAATAAAACTGCTTAAAATATCAAATCCGGATTCATTATTTTTATAATTTTACTTACTGAAACTACTCGTAGGAGAATTAAGGTCAGAACAATAAGAATGTTTAAGATTTGCATAAATGGATTAGAGGGCATTTAATCACTATTTTTAAATGCAGCACCATCTGCAAATGATTCAATATTTGTATTGCTGACAGTGATTCCGTTTATTTTGTTGTTTTGATTGATATCATTGTCTAGCGTTTGTACAGAGCAACAAATTAAGATGAATGCAGACAACGTGCGACTTTGCCTCTC
The DNA here is from genome assembly GCA_007844125.1 of Sinonovacula constricta. Lineage (NCBI taxonomy): Eukaryota > Metazoa > Mollusca > Bivalvia > Cardiida > Solecurtidae > Sinonovacula > Sinonovacula constricta. The sequence goes on along the minus strand of CM017561.1, from coordinate 30,059,903 downwards.
TGCCTTTTCTATACCAATTGATTCTGATAAAGTAAATTTTAGTATTATTTTAAACAAATGATTATTTAAAACTGTCATAAATATTTTAGAGTAATTAAGGCTTCAAATGTTATGGGTTATAATCAATACACTATTTTCGAATAAATTGTGCTATTTATATCGTGTTTTTCAGACGATGTGATTCATCCCAACTTTGGTTTGTCTGAAACTTCCTCTGTATACACCTATAATATTAGTCATGAGCTGGCATCCATGAATATCACACAACCTTTCAAAAGGTATTATTTTATATATATAGAAGAAAATTAAAGAATGTTATGCATGCGCTTTAAACAAAAGCAATTCATATCCTGGGACTTCGACATTCTCTTGCCCTGCTTTGCAAGGATGATTGGTGACTATCCGCCTTTTTGCTTTCTTCCTTGCTGTCGGCTACGTCGTTTTGTAATTTATACGCTGCCATATTGCGAGGTTAGAGCTCTGTAAAACCGCTTTAAGCACCCCAGTCGGCCTATATTGCCGACTGAACGTTTCATTCAAGGCGGCAACTGTCGGGTTTGCTCTTTTCGTTAAATGACTCATCACGCATTTACTCCTACTTTTCACTTGGCTTGCACATGAAATACCTTTGTCCTGTGCCTTTTCAGAGTTCGGTATATGTTGCAATGCTCATAAGACTTTGTCATATATTCTTATTAGCATCGACATGTTCTGTTTCCTTTGTTGAACAAGACGTCGCAAAACAACTGGGATTTTTTTTTATTATTGTGATCTACACTTTGAACCGCAGCATACCTAGTTCTTTTATCTTAGAAAAGGTTTCAGCAAACAGTTGTGATTTCCTGTTAGTGACTGCAAGACTATCGTCCCCATCAACAAAAACACTCCATAAATGCAGCGCTCTCAAGAGCGGCGCGGACAAGAAATATCAGGGATATTAAATATTTAATAAATCCCAGAGTGCAAGCGCATTAAACAAGCAGATGAATATGCAAGTAACGAGATTATCTGCCACTCAATTCTTTTCTTGAATAATGATCTCGACAAGCAGCTGCGGATATCTTTAAATGCGTAGTGCATTATTGGAAGCATTTATTACTCTCTTGTTTGCTAAGGTAACCTTCCATAAACAGCGTCGATGCCTTTGGTTTTGTAAGACAGAACCTACGTTCCATCAACCTACTATGCAGCAGGACAACAGTTTAATAACAATGTATAAAAAAGTTAATCAGCATCCTTATTAGAAGCTCTGGCATTAAAATTTTAATTACGTACCTCTGGATAGGTCAATGTATATTAATTTATTTAGTTTACTTTAAAGACAGCGAGGGCACAATGCTTTTGACATGCTCACACAAATAACGAAGACACCAATTCGACATATACAGGAAAACTGACCCTGGCACAAATCTGAAATGCAAGGAAAATATGTAATACTTCACGTCTTTCAATGACGTCGCTAACTTTCATCAAAACTGATCAAAGAAAACGTCAGGGCTTGGACATTTTTTATTCAAATAGATCGGTTTTCTTTTGATTGCTTGCATTTGGGAAACCCATCAGGGAGTGCAAGGTTAGAGCATTGTAAAAGCGGTCAGTCCACATTGCCGACTGACCGTTCCAAGCCGGTAACTGTCGGATTTGCTCTTTTTTTTAATGACTCATCACATATGTGTTCTTTTAAATTTGTCTTTCATATGAATAAAATTGTCCCGTGCCTTTTCAAATTTTAGTATACATAATTTTAGAATAATAATGGGATTTTCTTAGAATACTTTAAATATTCCTAAGAATGTATAAAGACTAAACTATTGCGCCGTTTACTTACACTAAATACAAAGATCATCATTGGGTAGGGAGAGAAGGCCATGAATAATAACCCACTATATACAGTTTTTGCACCGGATAACTAGTAAAATGGCAATAAAGAGGCAGGATTCGGAGTGATGCAGACGTCAAAATATAGGCGTGAATCGTGAGACGGTGTATCGCATGAATAACAAAAATTAGGGCTGCAGAGCGAAAGAAAGGGAGAGTGGATTTATACGAGCTAGGGAGAAAAGAGGAGAGCGAAAATGAAGAGTTAGAAAGAGGTACTTATGCTACACTGTTGTTAAATTGTAAAATGTAACTTTCACTAATTAAATCGTAATCGCGGGATGATGTTGCGTTCTACTATAGAGTCCTAATACGTCACATAAACGTACTGCTATATGGTTGGTTGCCCAGTATCATATTCATTTTTTTATCAAACTAGTAAAGTAAAAAGTTATTGGGAATTGGGGGTTTTGGTATGCGATTTGCAATAAACAGTAAAACTAAATTATTGTACAATTTTTTGCAGACTTTTAGACCTGTTGATCCATTTCCAGTTGCACTCCGTCCGGATCGTCGAGAAAAACAATGCAGCAAGCTGCCTGCGAATTCAAGGATATGTATGTTCTAAACTTATGATAACCTTCGTTAAACCTTTGTTTATCTATGACATACAAATTTTGATAGACGAACAATAAATGCCATTTTAATAAATGTATATTACTACTAGACCAATTTTGATTAAATAGGATTACTACATTTGATTTCCTTTGCAAGATTTTCTCATGTTTACATATTTTTTAAAGAAAGTATTCGGACTTCAAATGTGAAAAGGAAAAAAGGCTTGATTTATTTTTGTTATAACCGTTACCCTGACCATAGGGTCAATGTTATTATTGTGTATTTTTTTCATGCACTTTTAAATATTAACAAAGTGTTTAAATATGAAAGTATGACTGACGATATTTTCTCATTAAATTGATCTTCTGTGATGCATACAATCGATTTAATAATAGCACATGATTAAATATCATAAACACCATATAGGAATAGACAGGTTAGGCTTCCAATGCAGTACGATAATTTTAATACAAATTATTATGCAAATAATTCAGTTGTTTTTCTCAGGTTTGACAAATTCCTTGAAAACTGTTTTATATTTTCTTCATTTTGTCATATTTTGTAGTTCTATGTATGCTAAAAATATTAAAATACAGCAATGATATTTTCTTGTAAACTGCAACTTAAGCACATGCTGATAAAGAATATGGCAAATACAGTCAATTAATGACTGTGTTTATATTTAGCCTATATAGTCGTGTAAATATGTAAAATACACTTACATAAACCATCATACATTATACAGGAAAATAAGGTAAAATGTTCGGATATGTAATAACAATGAACTATGCTCTTAAGGTAACGCAAGGGTAATAGAAAATATACCGAATTAATACGTATGTTTAATTTTAAGAAATTCTACGTTCAGTTTTGAATTTATAGATATTATTCTTCTAAGTATGTATATAACGTCTTTTGTAGAGGAACAAAGTCCAAATATTATGTTTCATTTATTGAGGAGAAGTGTCAGATGATAAAGTATGAAGAAAAAAGTTGACAATGCCCATACCGGGATTCGAACCCTTCAGTCTCCAATTTTGAAATACTTCTCTGCGCAAACTAAATTTAATGTGAGAACTACCGCAATTTCCTGTCCATACAATAACTATTATATCTATAAATTGCTGATACTACAGTACTACGTAAATGTGCGATTACGACAACGTACAATTTGGTAGGAAAGTTGATTTTATTCTACGTGACCGTTATCACTCGCGGTCTATTTTCATGCCTGGAAAATGCTAGTACAGAAAGAAATATGTATATCGACGAAAATAAGACTCGTCAATTGTGTCCAATCAGGTTTTAAATGTTTATTTTAATGATATTTTAAAGCAAGATGTTCAAGTGATTAAATTGTGTACTGCAGATATACATAAGATGCTTATTTATGAATAAATCCCGCGCAGGAATATCGCTTAGCGAGGAAAAAGGTGAAAGGAGGAAGCCGAATGTTATTAGAACGAGAGTTCCACTGACTATGCGTTATTTTCTGACCAAGATATTTACGGTATTCTGCTCAGATCCTCACTGACATCTGCATCTCTATTCCAGGTTTTAACATAGGTTATTTGTACCATCTTAATCTAATCCACACGCATTCGGAAAAGAATGGTGCAATATGGATTTAGACTCAGCTCACAATATGTCACAATAATGTGATCTCTGTGTATGCCCGTGCCTGCGTGCGAGCATGCGTGTAATGGATGCGGATATGTGTGCGTGTGTGTGTCTGTGTGCGCGTGCGTTTGTGCGTGCGTGCTTTTGTGTGTGCATGTGTCTGTGTGTCCGTGTGTGTGTGTGAGTGTGTGCGTGTGTGTGTGTGTGTGTGTGTGTGTGTGTGTGTGTGTGTGTGTGTGTGTGTGTGTGTGTGTGTGTGTGTGTGTGTGTGTGTGTGTGTGTGTGTGACTTACCCGCTTATGCGAACAAAGAGAACCAAAATTTCAAAGAACAATTTATGTGTTGATTTTTTATCAGATTCGATTTAAGGATTTAGACAACAACGGCCAGGCAGTGGTTGACCTTGATACGGTCACCCACAATATACCATGCTCCAGTATGAACATCTCCGCCAACGGTAATTACTACACATTTTAAAAGACATACTTCCACCAACGGTCTTTGCTATGATTTTATGTATACTCAGCCAACGGTATTACTACGATTTAAAAATACATACGCGGCCAGCGATAATTACTACGATTTAAAAATACATACTCCACCAACGGTCATTACTACGATTTAAAAATACATACTCCACCAACGGTCATTTCTACGATTTTAAAATACATACTTCACCAACGGCAATTACTAAGATTTTAAAAAAAAACATACTTTACCAGCGGTAATTACTACACATTTTAATAGACATGCTCCAACAACGGTAATTACTACGAATTAAAATACATACTCCGCCAACGGTAATTCTTACGATTTTAAAATACATTTATAGCTTATTTGACAATAAGCAATAATTTACCTTATGGTTGATAATCAGCATTGCTAGGCACGTTGTTTAGTGCAGAATCTTCGTCGATCGAAACGTTTGAAAATAGCTACGAAGTTATCACGGTCTGTTCTGAGTTGTGATTTAACCTGCTAAACGTTGTCATGTTATACTGATTCCTCATTAACGTTCACACTATTTCATACATTGATAAGACGATATATCGCAGGAAACCAAACAGCAAGCAGTGTAGCAACATTGGAAGCTGGCTGATTTAGAACTATAGTGTTATCAAGATACTTTTGCACTTAAAATGCTAAATTGTGTCCTATATTTGAAAACCTGTAACTCATTGACTTTAAACATTTCGCGGTACACTCATAGATACGAGCTTTTTATTACTTGGCTTTGAGGAAGATGGATTAAGAATTCGATATCTACTGTATATAAATGTCATACCACGTGTACTCATGTACATTCAATATACGTATAACATATTATTGGAATCTTATCTCGGAAATATCATTCCATTAAATTTAATGTTGACAAATACGGAAACAGAAAGAAGCGACCATTTGTATTTCAAATGATAACAACTGCTACAAACGAAAGGCCCTGTTATTTAATGTACTCTGCTGTGTATATTCCAGACTGGATATTCGAACATCGGCGCAAAGATGTTGGTAAAGCTGTGATCGGCGTCAGTGCATTATCTGCGACCCTGACCATTATCAATATTTTCTTCAGTTTCTTCTTGATATATGTATGTACGCTAAATGCTATATTTGTTTTTAAAGGCAATATATTTCCCCATTTGGAATAAGTTAATTTTTTGGAGGTTTAATTTTAATCAGTATAAGACCAAAAATAATCTTTGGTTTATAATCATTGAAAAATCACGAATATAGCCTTTTGATAATACAAGCAAAATATATTTTTTTAATTTACTAGCTGCTTTAACTGTTTTTAAATACGACATTTTTGTTAAACTCGATTGACGATTCAAACCATCAATATTTTCCATGCGAACGTCTGCATTAAACCTGAAGTTGGTACAAAATGTGGAGGAAATGCACATTTTTCTCATCAAGCTTTGCATGATTTTCTGCGATTCCTCTCGAAGTGTACTTATTTAGTGTATTAAATTTAATCAACAATAATTATTATTACTCTGTATCTTGCAGGAAACAAATAAATACATGAAGGAAAACTTTAAGACCTTCTACAACCTCGATGGGGGAAAGGAGAAAAATTTGTCCTGTGCGCAGTACTTCAAGTTTTTTAAGCTCTGGGACGTCTGTCAATTGGTCGGAGACGTCTTGACATTGGTCGAGTCAGTCAATATTAACTGTTTATTGTTTTTCGAAGTAAGTAATGGTAATGTGAACGTGGATGTTTTTATTTTTATTGTCGCCGCGTTGTTTGTCCATCCTTTTATTCGTCCTTCTTTCCTCTTTCTATTCCTTTGTCATTCTATCATTCTGGTCGTCATATTTGTATTCAGAACGTTCTAAAACTATTTGTGTGCGCCTGTGGCGTAGTGATAGAGTCGCCAATTTTTTTTCTGCCTCTGACTGCTTATCCTCTCGCCGTGGGTGGACCTAAGGTACGCTGGGCGTACTATACATACATTTTTCTGGTGACTTTAACCAGAATAGCCGGACGTTGATATAATGACCATCATTGGTCACTGTGATGTATTTATAAAACAAAACTTAACTGTGTGACATTTTAATTTTAAACTCTGGGGCGTTGGCGAGTAGAAGTGCAGTGCCCAAGAACTATTGATCAACCTTCTTTACCTTTTGAGTAAACACTCCATGTTAATATCTTCCTTGTCCGAGACACGACTTACAAACATCTGCTCAGACCTACTGTAAACTTGGTATCGGAGAGTTTGAAGAAATGCAATGCATTAAATGCACATATGGATAAGTTATTTATTTAGTTGGCTAATTTTGATAATTTCTATTGTCCGGAAAACAAAACTTCGTTACCTTTTGAGTGAACACTTCATGTTCATATCTTTCTTGTCCGACAACTTCTAGATTGATTCACTTCAATTTTGGTATGCAGATATTTTAGGATGAATATAATTGCAATGCTAAAAAACAATATCCATAATTACCAGCGTTATTTGTAGTTATCTATTTTTCGGGTAATGACTTAATAACAACTGTTTAGGTTCACTTTAAACTTGGTTTCGGAGAGTTTGAAGAAATGCAGTGTATTAAATACAAATATAGGTAAGTTATTTACTTAGTTGGCTCATATTGCTATTTTGTTAATGTCCGAAAAGCAATCGTCTTGATAAATTAACATCAAACATAAGTACATTGTACCTGGCAAGAGGTTTGAAGCGAACAAGAACCATAGACGCACCTTTATTTTTTGTTTCAGCTTATATGTTATTGTCCGAACTAAAACTCCAGATGTTTCGTTTCAAATATATGTGCGTACATGATGGTGATGTGAAATGATGTGCGTGCACAGCGGTAATAAGCCTGTAGGTGTTTTTCCCATTCAATTTATCCCCACATTTGGCTTTACGGGGAAAATCTTATTTATACAGAGCACAAAAAGCGAAACACTCCATGCGAACATAAAAATACGTTCATTAGTTTAATAAAAACTTTTTTTTTCATTAAGCATATGCATATTCACAGCTATGATTACAGGGTTAGTTTATTTTCTTGGACTGTTAATGTTTGATTGATTGATTAATAAATTGTAAGTCAATTGCGCAGGTCGTTAAAAGTTTCCCCTAGCAAATTGGACAGTAGTGTTATCCGTATAAATCAAGTCACCGGCGTCACATAACGATGATGACGTTGCTCCGTTATTGAGAATGTGCAGTTCCATAATTGTATACCTGTTACTTAACAAACAATTATTCTACCACTAGGACAGAGTCATTTTGCGCGCTCTCGATGATGTAGTTATTGGTTAGGAAACTGGATATGTTGTTGTATTTAATTTTACCTAATACATCTAAAATAATATTTCAACTTAAATGTCTCAATCCTCGAATGCCAGATGATGGCTTATCCTGTTTCCTTTTGAGTGTTGGGATTGCAAACTGGGGACGAGCCAAGTAGACGAAGAATATATTATTTTGAGTTGTTAAAATGCTAAAACCCAACTGAGGATCAGCCTAAAGTATAAAACCTTCAATAACTTTTTTTGTTACAAAAACTGTGTTCCTGACACAAAATGTCGAGGGTAACTTAGGCATCTGGTCGCAGAATGAATATGTTGACTTTAAATTAAAGATTGTGTGAAGGCACTTACCTTGCAAAATGTGTCCATTGTTTTAAACAAAATGACCGCATAAGCCGCTATTTTACCCCAATGCAACAATGTCCTCGCTTAACTATCTTCGGATGAAGTGCCACTCCACCCCCTGAATAGATAAAAGCAACCTAATAGTTCCGAATGAGAGAGTAATTTGAAACAAAACAGCCAACGCGATGACGTATAATAAGAGGGATTTAATGACGTCATACAATGTCATGAGGTAATATGCAACAAGTGTCAAAAGTGAACTTTAAAAAATACACGAAAGAAATCTTCGAATTTTAGAAAACAACCCAAACCAACAATGTCATATTTTATAATAAAAGTAAAAAGAATTCCCAAAGTTAATCTTACTGTGCAATCTCACGTAAAGGGAAAAAAGACTGATCAAGTTGTCTCACCTATATGGGGCACGATAAGAGTAATGAAGAGACAAGAAATCCATCATGGACTGTCCAATTATGGCTTTAAGTCAATGTTTTCATATAGTCTCAACGACCTGTCCGGTCATCTTGTACTTTAAAAGCAATGCAGGTTCTTGACTGTAAAAGGGTCAGTTGCAAGCAATGCAATACAACGAAGGATTCCCGGGTTGTAACCGTCAGCAATACATGTTCTGATAAGTTTTTTAAAGCGGTCAGAAAAGTTATTGAGAAAATTGATTTTCTTAAGCTTATATAAAAATATATGACAAAGTCCTAAGAGCATTGCAACATATACCAAACTCCGGAAGGGCACAGAACAAAGGTATTTCACATGCAAGCCTAGCGAAAAGTAAGAACAAATTTGTGATGAGTCATTTAACGAAAAGAGCAAACCCGACAGTTACCGCCTTGGAACGGTCAGTCGGCAATATGGACCGACAGGGGTGCTTAAACCGGTTTTACAGAGCTCTAACCTCGCACTTCCTGACGAGTTTCTCAAATGCAAGCAATGATAAGAAAAACGATCAATTGAATACAAAATGTCCAAGCGCTGATATTTTCTATAAGTTATGACGAAAGAAGTGACGCCATTGAAAAATAATGTCCACATGGTGTTTAGAAAATAATATGGTTATTATTTCGATTTGAAAAACTACACAAAAGTGGTTGAATATAAAAGAAATTAACTTTCTGAATCATGAACAAACATGACCAGAGACGAGTAAATGGTTGCTGCATCCTGTTCATATGAAGATGGAATTGAAGAACCAAAGTCCAATGTCCATTAGAGGAAATACACGTAACAATCCTTATAGGATGAACTAAATGACAACATAGATTACATGCACGGGGAGATTTTTTACGACCTCCACACTGCACAAGTAACATTGTTGTGATCATGAATAAGAATATATGACAAAGTCCTTTGAGCATTGCAACATATACCAAACTCCGAAAAGGCACAGAACAAAGGTATTTCACATGTAAGCCACGCGAAAAGTAAGAACAAATTGCCTTGGAACGGTCCATAAAATGCGTATGAATTATGCCTTGCTGCATAAGTGTTTTCATACTGCTATATACTTTGCAGCAATATAATCAAAGCGGTGAATGAATTTTGAAAACGCCTTCCTTAATTTGTGAAATCGATAGGCTTGATAACTTGGTAGAAATAAACCGGTTTCTAGCATTGAAGTCTTCTACTTTAGTATAAATTCCTACAAACATTGTCAGATGGGATATGTAAATGCCATAGGAGGTAGCACGAGGTGAATCACCGACAATGTCTGGATAATTCAGAAAACTAAAGTTCAAGTCATCTCAGTTATCATAGATTTTAGTAGGGACGTTGTCATTAGAAACAGCGTTCTCTATGTCTAGAAACGCTGCATGTAACTGTCATTATTTAGTGAAAGCTCTGGAGGGTAAATCAGATGGATTATTTGAGAAAAGAAAGGATTATTTATCGTTAGAATATCGTCAAAAAAGAGTGGGGGTTAAAGTGAAAGCCTCTATAATGTGGCTTTGGTTAGAACTGGTTAAAGTTAAAGTGAAATCACGTTTAAAGCAGTATAAAACAATTCTGCAATTTAAGTTTGTTCCCATAAGAATAGCATTTAGTTGAAAAAAGTGTATATCTTGTATAAACATTGTCTAATATTAAACAGAGAGCTTCCCAAACATCCGTGCAAGTCCACATAGTAAACTTTTTTTTAAGAAAGTGTTGGTAAGAATACCACATTTAAATACCATTATTTCATTTCGATTGAGTGTGACGCTGTAATCTGAAATACTTTAAGCCCAATGGATGGGTTCTGTCTGACATCGACACGCACACAGTACTGTTGAGTGTTGGGGGCCTGCTGTCTTGGATAAGCTTCCTCAGATTCTTCAAGTTCCACAACAAGTTCCACGTAAGTATCTGCAACAAGTTGCATTGTCAGCTTTTCGACGTATCTGCCTTACCTCACTTTTGACCAATTTTAGTGATGCTGACGCAAGGCAAGTCTGATGAATAATGAATAAATACTCATTTAAAAAAAGGATAACACTGACATATCATACACCGATATATATATTCCTATAATTAAGTGGCTCTTACCTTCGAAAATCTCGCATGCGCAAAACATGGCATGTTTCTAAATATGTTTTTGGGTTCAAAATACGAACGTCAGCAACACTAAAAATTCAATCAAGAAACCAAATAAATTAACATAACGGGCTAAAAATAAACTTACTTTTTTTCTTTTGACCTTCAACATCAGACTTAGTCAGAAGCTTTCTTATAGATTTCGTGACTCTGATTGGCTAATCTATGTTTAGTAACATAATTTCCAGGTCGCTAATTTATGCTTAACAATACTAATCAGATTACACTCTTTATGTTAATGATTGTTATTTCCAGTTCTAGTGATTAAAAAAAAAAAACATGGGTATTCTGTCATCACTGTTATTTTGTTTAATCATGAAATCAATTGGATTTCCAGAAGTTAACTCTATAAGGAATATAAAACTATGCAACTTTCCGAATTAGTGTGTCGTCTATCGTAAGCACAACATAGATTTTTTTACCGGTCACATAAAAAACTATATGGCTGCTGAAAGTTGCCAGAGTGAAAATAATAAGCAAAATGATAAAAAACCGGTTTGAATTGGGAAGTTTAATTATTTTTTATCGGTTTGTTGGCTAATTTTTTGTAGTTTTACCCGGATGTTGTAATAATTAGCGGTAAATACCTGTTTTTACGCATTTTTCCACTCTAACATTCCTTCTTGAAAACTTCTGGTAAACTTGTGTAGCATTCGAACAAGTGTTTGCGCAGCAGGCGCATTATTTCTACAGCTACGAAATCGATAGGAAGCCACGAATCGATAGAAATAAGCCATATATATATATACAGAAAGAGAGAGAGAGAGAGAGAGAGAGAGAAAGAGAGAGACAAACAGAGAAAGATAGACAGGGAGAGACAGGCAGGGAGAGACAGACAGACAGACAAAGTGTAATTGAATTATTGGATTACGATCACGATTTTAGGTGATGTATTTCGCAGTAACCTTTCCGTCATATTTTCATTAAATTTGGCATGTAAATGTTCTAATTATTGAACTAAAATAAATGGCATGTTTTTTATATTTGAATCATTGCTTTTGCAGTTGCTATTCAGCACCATATACAAGGCTGCCTTCGACGTACTGGCATACCTGATCTGCATCAGCGTGTTGTTTGTCGGTTTTTGGGGGTGTGGGTACGTTGTTTTGTCACCCTATCATGTCAAGGTAAGTTTCATAACTGTAACGTTCCTTTGTCTAGTGTACATAAAAGGCACTAGATGGCGCCCGTAACTCTTTAGACTGTTTGCCTGGCACCACGTTGGTTCGAGGTCCCGCTTCGGGCAAAGGATTAAATAAGTAAATTAAGTAACGTAATATTTTGTCATTGCACCATACAGGCGATTTTCTTTCAGAAAGATTTGCTAGTTCCTTCCACTTTTCCAGTAAAAAGGCGTTTGGGCATGGTGTTTTCAATATGTCTTATACGGCGATTTTTAAATTCCGACCTGTATTGGGTCTTTGAGGGTCATAATGCACCATTTCGATCCACTTTCAAATCATAAGTTTTGACAAAAAAGAAACTCTGTCTATCTGCATAATAAATCACATACTATAATGACTTCTATTTCGACACAGTTCGAGACGGTTAGTGCCAGTGCTGAGACGCTTCTGTCTATTGTAACCGGGGACGAGATTTTTGCGACGCTAGCCATCTTGGAGTACAATAAGTCGGGCAGCAACGTGGTCTGGTGGTTCTTACGTTTCTACATCATGACATATGTCAGCATCTTTACCATTGTCGCCATCAATCTTCTCATCGCCATCTTCATGAGCGCCTACGAGTCAATTCGGGTAAAACTTTGGAATGATTTTTATAATAAGCATGTATTTTTAACAAGTAAACTAGTAATGTATGCCATTGAAGAAAATTACCAGAAAGTTTTTTTTTATTTTTATGATCATTATTCATAAAGGAAGTCGCTTTACAATTACTGAGTAAAATGTTTTTAGCAATTGACCAGAATATTACCAGCAACTATTGATTTAAAATAAGAACGTTTACATCGTTTAGGTGTACGTTTTGTTTCACTTCAGATACGCAGTAAAACAAATGGTCTAGAAATAAAGAAAGGACCCATCGAAGAAGCCATTATTAAACTCATGAAAACGACCGATCCGATTTCCGAATTACGAAATCAGTTTCTGGAACTTATGAAAACAGAAAAAGATATTATGGAGCCAGAAGTTGAACTGCGGCGACAGTTGAAAAAGCTTGTGACAGTTACCGTTGATAATAAGGTGGTGGAGCTTAAGCCGCGTACAATCAAAGCTTTCATTAATGATAATCCAGAAGATAATTCAAAAGATTCAGAAGATAGTTCGTGTCGATGTGTCTGCTTCAATCCGTGTAAGAAAAAATAAAGAAAATAAAGAATGATGTATAGAAAATAGTGAAATGAATGTTAGGTATATTACTTGGTGCCAGAATGTTGAACTGAAAATGTTTTATCGTAAACCATATATTAAGAAACAAATAAAGCTGTTATAAATTATATTATTATAATAATAATAATAATAATAATAATAATAATTATTATTGTTATTATTATTATTATTATTATTATTATTATTATTATTATTGGATGGATCGTCAGTTAGAAAGTTTAATAATTTTTTCTTTATAGACAAGAAAGTCAATTATTGTTACTTATATTTTATTTCTGGATAATATACAAAGTGTTATACTCTTGTTGCGAGAGTTCTTGGTTTTTAACAGTTTTAATGCCACATTTTGGTTGCTGACTTTCTTAGTAACTGTGTCAGTTTTCCTATCCCAAGTTACAATTATATAATCAGTGTTCGAGGTAGAACGAATTAATTTGTGTAATGATAGACATGATATAACATTTTTCTGTTGTATAATTAGCGTTCAAGCCGGTTCTTACAATAACTTTTTTTTCAGTATGGTGGCAATTTAAACAGACATGGCTAGACTTTTGAATGAAAGATCAATTCTGATTGGCTGAGCCAATCTCTTTCTGAACTCCCATCGGTTGATAGGCACATTCTGTCATCAGGCAATTATAATATAAGTCTGCTGCTCAGCTCAGTTACAACTACTGTATCATACAAATAAGAAAATAAATTAATTAATTAAATATACAACCCCAATTTAAACGTTCCAGAAGAGATTAAGGGCTCGCATATTGTTTACAAGGCATAAACTGTGCTTATTGTTTCCATATTTAAGTACAATGTTTAAGACACTAATCATTAAGTTAAGTACCCTATATTATGGGTAAAATAAGGGCCCAATACTTTACATCAATAAGGTCAATCCAGAGTTATTGATAAGCTGTAAAATTGACAAATTTATATTCACCTTATCTTAGGACAAGAATCACAAAAACCAACCATTTTCTAGCTCTCTATCTGTTTATATAGCTACATGAAACTGGATACCTGATTATGGCCCACTTTCGGCACTTTAGTTAAAAGTCTTTAAATCATGCTTGGCAACATGACGGGGTCACGATAATATACGAATGCATGTGCTGACCTTTTAAATAAACTTGCTGTCAGTCAGTAGGTGCAAAGTAATAGCTATATTTGCGAAATACAACGGCGTAAATAACTTTTTAACCAAGGACATAGATGCTAAATTTATACTTTTTTACATGTCATTTTAATTCTACATATTAAATAATTTCGATTAATAAATGTTTGTGATAAAATGCACATAAAACTGCAATAATGTTATTTTAGCATTATGCCTTTTGTTATTTTCTATTATTTTTTTCTCTGTATATATAATGTAAACATAAATGGAAAAAAATATGTAAGGCTCATATGAGACTACTTACACACCTCAAAATTAAATGATTTCAATTAACTTCCGGTATAACACTTTTGCATTAAAATCAATATATTGGTAGGAAAGAATCACCTTACTTTATTATTACATGTACTTAGTATTACAAAGGTTAAACGATGTTGAGTCCGATGTCGATTGATTTTAATGGTAGAGAAATACAAACGAGGCACTGTTATTTTATAATATTATGTGTTACATTAAACAACCAGAAACTTTTAAACTAGAAGTCAGTTTATCCATGAAGGTCATTTTAGTCGGTAGAACATCTATAGTAAACGACTCGCTCTGATTTTTTAACCGACCAGAGTACGCTGAAGGACGAAACGGTAGTCCGCACTAAAACGTAGTCAGTAATACCCCGTTTTTAAAAAAGATATTATTTAAGTCCTGAATAATCCAACATTAATTCCTTATAATATTGAATAATGCACAAAATATCAATTTATCCTGTTAGTATCCATCAAGTCGGAAGCTCCAATTAAGAGGCGTGAACGAAGCGAGCGGCTTGTGCCAAGAATTTATAATCTTCCCGAGTCTGTACAGTCTATACGACAACAAATCCCCCCTATAGTAGTGGGTAAGCGTGTCATACTTACAAGAAAAAAAATGAAGGTTGTGGGTTCGAAATAAGGTAAAACCTCTTACATTCTACAGTATATGAAGGAATATTTTGGTACGCCAGACCACGCCTTCTAAAGAAAGGAACGTTCATAGGATATATTTTAAAGGGTCTATTACTAGATTACGTTAATTTATTGATACAATATGGTCATTCCATTGTATTGTTACTAATAAATTATTTCCTGTAGCATGATATTGCTATTATCTGTGATCTATTAATGGACAATTCCAAACATATCTCACATATTACATTCGAAATTTAAACTACTCTCTCACTTCGAACTTTTAGGTTGCCAGACAACGCCCACCAAAGGAAGGAAGCTTCGAAGGATTTATTTTGCGGGTTACATTAACATTAACATATAATGTAAATATCCTTAAATCAGGAGATTTTATTTAAGATCGGGGTACATATTAGTAAAATTGAAATTTTCTCCCTTGTTAATTAATAACCTACGTATTCCAAACTGTAGGTAGGTCCTTTAAATTGGAATTCTTGGACTTAATTGCTAGTTCTTTTGTAGATATTGCAATAACGTACAGTGAAATTTCTTACTTTCGCATAAATACCAGCTTACAATCCCTTTTAATACTTATAGAGATCTATTTATTTAAAAATAAAATGGTAGTGTTTGTTGATGATGGTTAAACTGTGTATCACAAGAAAGGAAAAGATGTCAGCATACACACTAAAGAGCACAAGCATGAAAATCGAGTAAAACAAATGATTAACCTACTTGCATTTAGGAGAGACTATTCATAAACGTCTCTCAATGAAGTCATTCAAGAATTCAAAGAAAGACAAATATAGCTGGAACTTATTTCCACTTCTAGCATCTCCAGTCATGGCTTAACATACAATAGATATCGAGCATCTGACATTAGTTGTCATTTAATACAAACATTTATTAAACGAGTTAGAGAAAGATACTTGTAGGCAAGCCTAGGGCTAGCTTATTACATGTATAATTTTTCCTGGACGAGTTTTATAAATGTTTTTATCAAATGACAACGAGTATCAGATTATTTTTATCACAACATAAGATTTTACGAAGTTTTAACAATAGCACCTGGTGAAATAGTGGTATGAGACGATCTGCATTATG
This sequence comes from Sinonovacula constricta, assembly GCA_007844125.1. Taxonomy (NCBI): domain Eukaryota; kingdom Metazoa; phylum Mollusca; class Bivalvia; order Cardiida; family Solecurtidae; genus Sinonovacula; species Sinonovacula constricta. The sequence goes on along the minus strand of CM017561.1, from coordinate 30,043,646 downwards.
ATGACGTCGTTTCGACGTCGTCAATAAAAAAGCTACATTACACAAGTGTAATATAAGAAAAAATTTAATAGGTGTATTTAATGCAAAACAATAAGAATCATGTGATATACACTATTCTCTTATTATCATGCCATGTTTATTATAATTTAAAATCAAACAGGTCATGATAACATTTTACAATGTCTTAATAAATGGAGACAAATCACCCTAATGTAAGGATGTATTTTTATTAAGTTCACTAATGTAGTTTTAGCATATAAAATATACCTGTATCTAAATATTTGTCAATTTTAATAGTTCTTGATTGGCAGAAGATGTACTGACAAAGGCAATAATTTTAACAAAGACTGGTGGAGTTTTCCGAATATAATGAGAAGATGATGGAAATCTTCAACATTGATATGTACCCATGTGAAAAACAACAGCAGCTGGTACGACTTTTTAATGGTACAAAGCCGCCAGCAAAAATATTGAATAGGCCCTTTTTTCTTCTCAATATGTCTCCAAAAGTTATATTCTTTAATACGAAAGTAAAACCATGAAGTTTAAATTTAACACATATGTCTATCAAATAATTCCAGCAATTGTATTTGGTAATTAGTTCTGTCTGGCCAAATCTAAACAAAACACATCACCACTAATTGTTGTAATATTCACCAAGCTGTTATTGTGCCCCCAGAAGCTAGTCCATTGTCTATGCGTGACTATATTTGAAACTTTAAAAATCTTCTTGTCAGAAACATCTAGATCTAGAGCCTTGATGTTTCGCATAAACATGTACATATTGCTTAACTGGCCTTGTACCAAGAATGTCGAAGATTTTTAAACCGCAATAAACCCGACAGCATTGAGCTCGGTCAATTAACATATATGGCTATACAGAAAATCTTTAAAAATATTCCTGTTTGAAGATACATAAGCTAGAGCCTTGCTTTTTGGTACGGCATAGAAATTCCTTGGTTGGCCCATTATCATGATTGTTCAATAAATTATTACGATCGGTTTAAAGATATGGCCAGTAGAGCGTGACCATTTTCCATATATGGCTATATAAAAATGTGTTTAAATATTCTTGTTATCAACTACCAAATCTTGAACCTTGATATTTGGGATATATGTTTCTTGAATGGCTTTGCATCAAGATTGTGTACAAAAATAAATCGTCAAAAAATATGGCTACCCAGGCCGTTGCAAGTTTGCCTGTATGGATATATTAGAAAGGTTTGAAACAATTTTGTCAGATACGGCAAAGTCTAGAGCCTTATTTGGCACACGTACTACTTGTGTGTCCTTGTATCCAGATTATTTGAAGAATTATAATCTTTCATAGCATGGCTGCGGAGCCTATTTACCTATATGACTATATAGGAACATTTGAAAATCTTCCTGACGGAAAATACGTGGGTTAGAACGTTATTATTTCGTTTACATGTTTCTATGATTACTTTCTATCAAGAGAATTCTAAGACAGATTTAATTCGTCAAATCATGTTTGCCAGTGGTGTGACCATTTCCATATATGACTTTATATGGATAGGCTGAAAATCGTCTTGTCAGAAAAAGCTAGAGCCTTGATATTAGGTTAAAATTTTCCTTGAGTGGGATTAAATCAAGATAGTTAAATTAATTTTGATCGGGCAAAGCAAGGCCGCTAGGGACGTGGTTATTTTCCATGTTTGGTTATAAAGGAAAGTGACGAAAATCTTCTTGTCAGGAACAACGAGTGCCAGAGCCTTGATTTTTGATACACATAGCTGTTGTTTTGATCTGTCGAAAAATGTCAACCAAGGACGTAGCTATTTTTCCAATATGGCCTTACAGGAAATCTTTGAACATCTGCTTATTAGTAACTAGCTTGGAAACATGTTTCTTGGGTGGATGTTTATCAAGATTATTCTATGAATATTAATCGGTAAAACGTGGCCATATTCTGTATATGGCTTTATATAAAAACATTAAAAGTCTTTTTGTCAGGAAATAAAGCTTGCAGAGCCTTGATTATTAGTTAAGATGTTCAATGGGTGACCAAGTAAGTAACTTGCATGTCTGTATGTTAAAAGAATTTTGATTTGACTAAAACATGGCCGCCAGGATCGTGACCATTTTCCCTGTACGGCTATACACTACATCAGATAGCGCCTCAATACTCGGAATATATGTTCCTTGTGTTAAACTCTAAGACTATCCAAATAATTTGGATCAAATTAAACATGGCTGCCAGGAGAGTAACAATTTCCTCTGTATGGACTACATTTAGAAATTGAAAAGCTTATCTATAGAATGTACATGTGCTAGAGCTTCAATATTAGGCATGTATGGTAAATGGTGGAATTCTATCAAGATTATAAAAAAAATTGGATCGGAAAATATGGCCACCAAGGCGGGTTCATTTTCCATAAATGGATATATAGGAAAACTTCGAAACTTTTCAGAAACTACATGAGCTAGTGCCTTAATATTTAATATACATAGTAGCTTTCTATCAAGCGTGTTTAAACAATCAAAACATGGCTGCAATGGGGCGTGGACATTTTCCATAATTGACGTTGTATATCAACGTGGCTATGTTCGATATTAGGTTATAAAGGAAAAAAAATAAAATCTTCGTTTCAAAAGCATCAAGAGAGAGAGCCTCGATGTTTGTTACACATGTTTGTTCAGTGGTTCTGAGTAAAGATTGTTTTTAATGCATTTTTTATCCGTCAAAGACATGGCTGCTAGGGACATAGTCATTTCCATATATGGTTAACGGGAATATAATGGGAACACGTTCAAAATCTCCAGTATTTATTGTTTAGCGTGTGATTTCTCTTTTGATCCAAGGAGATACAAAGACTGATATCAAAAAGAGAGTTTGCCGTCTATTCCATCCCAACAATAGAGTCGAAAATAAACTACGCTGTCGCCAGGGTAAGCTTTTTTTTAAAACTTTGTTACATTTTTAATTACATAAAATTTAATGTATCTGCTTTGATCTACAAGTAAAGGTTAATATAGATTTTCCTGAAGACTTTGTACGAAAATGTGAAGATTCTGGTCATGCAGCTCGCAGCGTAATGGCTGATCCGGAGCCGTACTTTTTGCATTAGCAGGTAGTAGGCTTATACGTTTTGTATCCCAATAAAGCTCAAAGATGCAACCTAGGACATTGGTCCCAATATTTCTGAATTAAGAACTATCTTCACTTGGTATACATAGATCAAACTATCGAACGCTCAACAGCGATCGCAACGCCACGGATAAATCACGAATCATCTCTCGGATATATGACGGGGAAAACCCCGCGAAAATAAACATGTCTGTGCCCTTGACGTTAATCAAAACAAGAAAGTTGTATATCTAATGAACGACCCTGCCGGTAGGGGCCTTAGAATTCGCCGACTGCCGCTACCTGTACCGAGGTAAGAACCCTCCAAAGGTAGGCCACCTGTTTGCCGTGGGTGGCGACCCAGTATCTCTACTGGGGATCCTGGTGGTTGAGGTCTTTGTTGGCTTGTCAGGATGTTGACACATAAGTCGACCCTGACCATCACACTACTTTGGCCCTAAGTTGTGTGGTAGACGGGCGGGGTGCTGGTCCTGTATCCCCAAACGGCTAACCCCTCGGCCGGTGCTGGGTTAGCTTTTACTCACTTTCGTCCCACTCTCTTGCCTCCGACTTTCCACTCCCTTTCTCCTTTTTCTTCTTCAAATATACCGTGTTCCGTAAACTCCTTTTCTAAAATTGTCCCCTATTAACTATAAACCAGCTGCCGGTCGATACCCCCTTAACGGATCAATCTGGCATTGTGTATGCTTTAGAGTATATCTTATGTCGGAGTATCGCATCCTGGTATCACTGGCGTTGGGAGGTCGGAGATCCACTCCCATTACACGCCCCCTTGTTGGGCTCCGCGGTGGGTGGTGAGCCAGGATGCCAAATTATTATAACAATCTCTCATGGAACGCAAACGTAAATACAAAGACCCGATCCCTACTTTATCGTCAGAAGATTCCGATACCAAAACACCTACAAATACGTGCTTTCCTCACTTTATTGTTGTTGAGTCGACCGAGAAGAAACCGATAACCAAAGTATCCCCTATTGTCATAGAAAAAATCATCAAAGGTCTTATTGGCAGTGTAGTATCAGTCAAAAAAACTAAAAAATGACTGCTTACTAATTGAAACTTATCGTAAAACCCACTCCGATAAACTTCTTAAACTTACAGACTTCTGATCATTAAAGTTAAAACTTACGCCCACTCTTCCCTGAACCCGACGAAAGGCGTAATTCGATGCCCTAACCTTGCTGGTGTCTCTGAGAAGAATATCCATGGGGAACTCACGCCACAGGAGGTGGTGATGTCCGCAGGATTTCATTCACGAGGGACGGCCGGCGAGTTCCGACAAATACTTTTGTTCTAACTTTCGCCAACCCATCACTCCCTACTACTATTAAGGTCGGTTATCTCAACGTGAAAGTGCATGTGTACATCCCCAATATCCACGATGGTGTTTTTATTGTCAGAAGTCTGGTAACCACCATTCCCAGTGCAAAGAGAACGACCGTTGCCCACGTTGCGGTGAACAGTCCGCCCAGCACAGGGAAGACGTATGCCCTAACCCACTTAAATGTGTTAATTGTTCTGGACCACATGAGACCAAATCCAGGGACTGCCCTGTCTGGAAACTAGAAAAAGAAGTGCTAAAAATAAAACACACAAATAATATCTCCTTTCCAGAAGCCAGAATACTGGCAAAAGCCAAGGCAACTCCTGCTACAGGCGCAACATATGCCTCAGCAACCATAAAAAGCATCTAATAGCACAACGACAATTTCACCCAGTATGAGGTCCCAACTGGTGACCAAACTTCTGGCAAAGTCATTATTCCTACTAAATACAAGGTATCGGAGTCTTCTGAGACTCAGACTTCTCCCTCGGTCAAAAACACTGCCAAAGTCAGACTGTTAAGAGTAATACAAAGGCACAAAACAGGCCTACAGCAAAGGACTAGGTCTCCTCTAAGGAGACACATGGTCCTTCGGGGCAGAGGAGAGGACATAGTGCTCCCACTGCTCTACACACTCGGGTGATAAACACCCATCAAAACAAATTCGGTTGTGTAATGGAGTCTCCATCAGACACTGGAAAACAACCAAGGTCACCTGTAAAAGCACCTAAAATATAGTCTACAAGAATTAAGTTTTATAATCCCATGAATTATAGAATCATTCAGAGGAACTGTCGAGGTCTAAGGCCAATTACAACGAAATATTAAGTTTAATATCTACGCTAAATCCTGCTGTGCTTTGTCTTCAAGAAACCTTTCTTAAAGACTCTGATAAATTTGATTTTAAGGGCTATACTTGTTATAATCATATACATACAGCTTGCGAGAGGGCATCTGGAGGATCGACAATAATTGTCAACTCCAAATTGCCACACTCTCAAGTCAAATTTGACACAAACATACAAGCTGTTGCTTTTCGCGTAACCCTATATAAAGTTGTAACTATTTGCTCTGTCTATCTTCCACCGAATTCTAATGCATCTAAAGATGATTTAGATAATCTTATTTACCAGATTTCTACTCCATATGTACTCGTTGGAGACTTCAATGGTCATAACCAGCTATGGGGATGGTGTGACTAATAATATGGGCAAGACGATAGAAAACCTTATTGCCCATAATGACATATGTCTGGTCAATAATAAAAAGCCAACATACTTGCACCCCGCAACTGGGCATTATTCATTGTTAGATCTAACCTTGTGTCACCCCTCTGTATATTTAGATTACACTTGGGATGTACACGACGACCTTTGTGGTAGTAATCACTTTCCTTTAATCCTTACAAACTATACTTAGCCAATAGGCGACGATAATCCTGTTTGGAAGATAGACAGAGCAAACTGGGACCTGTTCTCAGCACTTTGTTCTGCAGAACTGGTCCCAACTTCAATGGAAAATTTAGATGACAAAATTGTCGCATTTTCAAACACTTTGCACAATATTGCAGAAGGGTGTATACCTAAGACCTCGACTTAATCAAAACATAATAAGCCTTGGTTTAGTGAAGAGTGTAAAACATTTATTCGTAAACGTAGGGCGGCATTAAAGCAATTTGATGTTCGCCCTACCGATACAAATATTAATAACCTTAAAAAAGAACGGGCTATTAAACATGCCAAAAGATCATCTTGGCAAAAGTATGTTTCAAAAATAAATGGCAAGACTTCCATCAAAAATGCTTGGTCTGCTATTTAAAAGATAAGCGGTAAACCATCATATTCAACTGTTAACCACATTAAAACAAATCGCACGGCCGTGGAAACAGATAAACAAAACATTTCGAACACATTGGCTGAAAATTGTTCCCGAAACTCATCATCGGCAAACTACATGCCTTAATTCCAAACCTTTAAACGCTCTGCTGAAAGGGAAAAGGTTAATTTCAAATCTAACAATAACGAAACTTACAATCAATCCTTTTCCTTGAAAGAGCTTAAAGAGGCTCTAAATAAATCGCATGATACCACTGCTGGTCCAGACGATATACCGTACCAATTTTTAAAACAAATTCCAAATCGATCTCTTAACTTACTTCTGTCAATCTTTAATGAAATTTGGATATCCGGTAAAGTACCCGATTCTTGGAAAAATGTCTTCATTATTCCAGTTCATAAACAAGGTAGGATCCAGCAGATCCTCTAAGCTATAGACGTATTGCTCTGACGAGCTGTATTTGTAAAACCTTAGAACGACTGATCAATAATAGACGTGTCTGGTATCACAAGTCCAATAACTTAATTTCAGAATATCAAAGTGAATTCAGACACCAACGTAGCACTGTCGATAATCTTGTTCGTTTAGAAACACTCATTCGTGATGCCTTTATCAAGAAGGAACACCTTGTAGCTGTGTTTTTCGATCTTGAAAAGGCTTATGACATGACTTAGAAACATGGGATTTTAAAGGATTTAGGTGACCTTGGTCTCAGGTGTTGTTTAGCAATATTCATTGATAGCTTCCTGTTTGATAGAAATTTTCAGGTCAAGATTGGGTCCACTCTGTCATCTGTTCATAAACAGGAACAAGGTGTCTCCCAGGGTAGTATTTTATATGTTACCCTTTTTAACATAAAATAAATAATATTGTAAAAACCCTTCATGAAGGGGTTGACTTCACTTTTTGTGGACGATTTCGTTATTTGTTACAGCTCTAAAAATATGAGCACAACTGAAAGACAATTACAACAATGTCTAAATAACTTGAAAAATGGAGGAACACTAAAGGTTTTAAAATTTCTCCAACCAAAACTAACTGTTTACATTTCTGTCAGAAACGAGGTCTTCAAATTGACCCCGAATTGTTTTTAAATAACGTTTGCATTCCCTTCGTCCAGGAAACTAAGTTTCTTCGAGTCATTTTTGACCGGAAACTGACTTTTCTTCCACATATCAATTCCATCAAGAAGAAATGTCTCAAGGCTCTTCACTTGCTTAAATATTTATCCCAAACAGACTAGGGAGCCGATAGGAAAACATAGTTACTTCTGTACCGTTCCCTGATTCGGTCTAAATTAGATTACGGAAGCATAGTCTTTGGTTCTGCCAGGAGGTCCTATCTTCAGATGCTGGACGTCGTTCACAACCAGGGACTTCGTCTAGCTCTAGGAGCGTTCAGGACCTACCAGTGCAAAGCCTTTACGTCGACGCCAACGAACCATCATTATACTTGCGTCGCGAGAAAATGTCTTTGCAGTATATAATTAAACTCGTGTCTAACCCCGATAACTCAACGTTTAATTGTGTTTTCAAGCCTAAACATAAAGAGCTTTATGATCGATCACCTAAAGCCATCTTGGTTTAAGGCTTAAAGATAGCATAAACACATCAGGTATATAATTAGGCAGCATTTCTGAAAACACCACAATTGAACATCTACCATGGCAACACCGTTCCCCTGATGTGAATTTAGAACTCTGTAAAAATAAAAAGTCAAACACAGACCCTTTGATTTTACGATCTGGATTTCTCGAACTCCGTGACAAGTATTCTGATCACCTTGATATATATACTGATGGTTCAAAGACGGACACTTACGTTGGCTGTGCCTCCGTAAGTAATAGCCACTGCATTAAACAAATACTTCCTAACAACTCGTCTATTTTCGTCGCTAAAATCCAGGCTATAAATCTAAGCCTTGATTTCCTTTCAGAACATTCCGGTGAAAAATATGTTATATTTCCAGACTCATTATCTGTATTGCAGAGCATAAATTCACTGAAAAATTCAAATCCACATGTTCGCACTGCTCTTGACAAACTTCAAAGTTTATATGACGTTAACGAAATCTCCTTCTGTTGGCTCCCTAGTCATGTAGGCATCCGAGGAAACGAAGATGCAGACAAGAGTGCAAAATCTGCTTCAGCCAAAACTGAGACAGATCTTTGCATCCCATACACTGATTTTAAATCACTTATTAACCGACATACTTTAACCAAGTGGCAAACAAGTTGGGACAGTATTGTCTGTAACAAATTACACGTAATTAAACCTAACGTCCGTGCCAATGTCTCTGCTTGCAGAGAAAGTAGACGGGAAGACGTAGCTCATACCCGCTGTCGCATTGGACATACTATATAGATTAACTCGATCATATCTTTTAAAGAGAGAAGAGCAGCCTGTATGTGTTCCTTGCCAGGAACCACTGACAGTCAACCATATTTTATTACAGTGTATCGACACAGACCATATTCGGTCGAAGTATTTTAATGTCAATAACATGTACGAACTGTTTAGGACAGTGTCGGATGCTAAACTTGTTTGCTTCTTGAACGAGATTAATATTCTTAATAAGTTATAAATTTTTAAACTGTTTATTTAGCAACCGTTATACATTTTAGACCGTTTAATATATTAACCTTTTTTCAATTATAGTTCACATTATTTTAACCCTATAGATATTTTATATTTTTCTATATTTTCCTTACATAGTTTAGTTTTAACCTTATTATGCTCTTTTCATATTGAACTTTGTATTCGGCGCCGTATGACCTGTTTAGTAACGGTGTGCCGTAAAACCCAAATAAATAAATAAATAAATAAATGAGGACAATTTACAATCTATATACCTCATTGTGCATGTTTCCAAGGTTATGCAACCGTAAACGCACTCTTTCTTCCTCTTTTCCACACTTATTTTCTCTAAGTAGCGTTACGTGTCATAGCAATCTACAATAAGAATATATACTCAGCCAAAAAAAGAAACCTTACACTTTTAATATTAAGATATTTTCAATATATCTTATTTAAATCAAAACATGTATGTGTCAGAACATTTTACTATCGATTCACTCTACACGTTAACCATATTGCACTCATGGTATCAGTGGTATTCAAGCGAGCGTAAAAATTCAGTTTTTGCACGTGAACCTCGTGCACGCGGTATGGTAACCGATAGTCATTGTTACAAAACACTGTACATGTCTTCAGTAAGCGCACAGATAAATTCACATCTCAAATTGGTAGGTTTTACAATGCCGCGATTGTCAGAGGCCGAGAGAAATCGGGCTATTGGAATGATCCAGGGTGGAGTTTCCGTTGTTGACATTAGTAGGACGTTTAATTGCAGCCGTACCACAATTCATGATCTTGTTAGGCGTTTTAGGCATACAGGTGATGTTCACGATCGTCCAAGGTCGGGTAGACCAAGAGCAACTAGCCAAAGGGACGATCGCGCCATTGTCCTATTGCACTTACGTAACAGGTTCACACCCGCGATGTGACGGCACCGGCTCAGACAATTCGCAATCGGTTGCGCACACAAAGGCGCCCAATTAGAGCGCGACGTCCATATACTGGTGGTATACTTACGTTACGCCATCGCCGCGCCCGCCTTGGATGGGCATGTGCGCACCGCAACTGGCGTCGACGTGACTGGAACACTGTCTTGTTTTCGGACGAGTCACGGTTTAATCTAAGCCATGCCGACGGCCGTGTACGCGTTTATCGTCGTAAAGGTGAACGGTTCGCTCCAGTCTGTGTAAGAGAACATGACCGTTTTGGCGGCGGGGGTGTTATGGTTTGGGGCGGGATAATGGGGGAACAGAAAACCAGGCTTATTGTTCTGCGTGGCAACTTAAACGCCCAGAGATACATCAACAATGTCCTAAACGCAGAAGCTATTCCTTTCTTGAGGAGAAATGCTCCAGCTGTTTTTTCAACATGACAATGCCCGTCCTCACACTGCAAGAATTACACGCGCTCACTTGGCAGCATCCAACGTCAACGTCATGCAATGGCCAGCAATGTCTCCAGATATGAATCCGATTGAGCATATCTGGGACGTGCTTGGCAGAAACGTTCGCAGTATACATGCTCCACAAAATATCCAGCAGTTGACAAATGCCTTGATCATTGAATGGGACAACCTTTCCAATAGGCTCGTACAACGTTACGTCAATTCGATGCGTCGACGGGTAGATACACTGATTAGAGCAAACGGTGGACATAACAGATATTGATTTCAAAAACAGAATACTCAAACATGATTCAAATGCAAATGAAATGGTCGGCATCCGTCATAAAATGTTTCAATGTCACCAATTAAAAACTGATAAATTTAATTTTGACCCCTATGAATGAAAAAACAGTATTTAAACAAATTTAAAACATAACCAATAAAAACAAAATGCTATCTGTGTTGGATATGCATGTCTTTAACATGTCCAACAATCATTTCCAGATTCGGATATCTGGTTACTGAAAAAAAAGAAAAAACATACACTGTAAGGTTTCTTTTTTGGCTGAGTATATATGGCAAAGTCCTGAGCATTGCAATATATACAAAAATTTGAAAAGGCACAGGACAAAGTTATTGACATGCAAGCCAAATACTATAGCTAAATAAAAGTAACAGCACAAATCTGTGATAAATCTGTGTGGGGTGCTTAAACCGGTTTTACTGAAGTCTAACCTCGCACTTCCTGGTCGGTTTCTCAAATACAAGCAAAGAAAATCGATCCATTTGAATAAAAGTCCAAGCACTGACGTTTTGTTTTATAAATTATAACGAAAATAGTGACGTCATTGAAAAATAATGACCACATAGTGTTTAGAAGAGAGAAGAGTGATATGTATTTTTCGATTAGAAGAACTATATAAAAAATGTTGATAGTAAATGAAATTAAGTTTTTTGAACCAATAAAAATGAGCGAGAAGAGTAAATTGTTGTAGCATCTTGTTCATGTGAAGATGGAATTGAGGAACCAAGTCCAATGTCCATCAAAGGAAATACACGTTACAATCCTTATAGTTTGAATTAAATGACAACATAGATAACATGCACGAGGAGATTTTTTACGACCGCCACACTGCACAAGTAACATTGTTGTGATCATGCATAAGACTATATATGACAAAGTCATGTGACCAATGCGACAATGTACGGCACCAATAAACAACATTTCGCGGGATTTTTAGGTAACAATAACTTATGTGGTTGCATAAGAATAAAACGGCCAATACTTTCGGATACGACCTTTAAGTGTTGACAATCACAGTTAGGGTTGTGTAAAGTACATTCCTATATTGCAGTCTGCGCTGCACAATGTTGTTAACATTGTACCCGTTCTGTACTTTTATTATTTCTTCTGTCCATTAATTATCGTATACTATTGATAGTCAACCATCCGCTGTCAATTAGCCATTTCTCTACACATGCTTGGCAACGCGTCTATTCAGAAATTTAAAAGCGGCGTGTTTTTTTCTAATGTCATTTTACTAATATGTTTGTGGTACATACATCAATCTTTGTGTTTAAAAGACGTTTGCATTTGCTCATGATCAACTAGAACAAAGTCAGAATATTTTATCATTTCAGAAAATGCAAGGACTAAAACACATAAGCGCGTCTGCCGAGGAACTCAGTGCTAATCAGAATCTGCAAGGATTTTCATAAGTAACGAGTTACTGTACGTTTATCGGTATGTTAATCAGGTTATTAAAGAGTTAGATTTATATGTGATAAAGGTGAACGGCAAATGAAGTGTTTACTCAGTCAGCTGGAACTCGAGGATTACTTTGTGCATTTGGACACAGTGACACAATTCCTCAACGGAAAATTATATACACAGCCAGTGAGAGTCGCATTGCGTGCAATACAGTAAAGGAAATCATTAGCAAATTTATAGAGGAAATAAAACGGCCAGGAAAACGCCAGGCCCAAATATTTGTTCTGACGAAGAAGGGTCAAGATATTGTACAGGCAGCCAATAGTACGTGCTGGGAGCCTAAACATATGATAAAGGACAACGTGTTTTGCTTCAGGTCTGAAACACAGATAACCGACATTTTAAGCTCTTTTGGTTCTCTGGTTACAGAAGTAAAACTGTACAAGAGTAAACTAGTGTGTGATATTTCGCTAAAGATTCCCACAGATAAAAAGGAGTGTGACATTCAGGGATGTTTTCGCCTCGGTGACAGGTACCTGGTTGTGGCTGAACAAACGATTGAAGCGTGTGGTCCCCTTCACCACCAAAGTCACTGATTTTTATATTATCGTATCTCTAATTTAAGAATTTGTAAAGTAACAAAATGGTACAGATATAAAACTACCGTGTATGTAAAAAGAGATACAAAACAACAATTGTACAAAATATCAAAATGACGGGAATGTATCTTTAACTTTAATATACATGTATAGTGTTCGTCGGTCTGGATTATGGATTTTTACTGGATTGCATATTGTATGGTAATGGAAAAAAGCTTATTCATAGCGCCTCTTAGCTTTTAATGTTTTAGTGTTTGTGTTGAAGGTTGTTGACGGGACAAACATTATAAACATTTTCTCTGCCGAGAGGGGTTTGGCACCAATCCGAACAATTGGCATGAGTCACGCCACTATGTACCTTGCCTTTCATGGCAAGGAGTTTTTGTTTTTGCTGCAGGTTCTGACAAGCTGTCTACCTACGACGATGTTTACTGGATGGTTTTCAAACGATGTCCTTCAGGTGACAGAGGAGGGTCGGGCGATTTCATGTCCATAAAAGATGGAATCCTGGGTCCACAATGCTTGACCGGAGAAGGATTAACGTTGGAGGAGCGTCATCTTTTTGGATTCTATTTGTTGTGAAAGGTGCAAATCAATCAGACATCAAATGATGTAGAAATTATTTGCTATCCCGCTTAAGTGCGACAGTCTTTATGGAACTAGTTTGTAAACTGTTCATGGGCTGTTGTTGTAGTTATAAATCATTCATAACTTCTCAGTGGTCTTTCTGGTAAAACAAAGCCAAGGTCTCTCGAGTGGTTTTAAAGGCGTTACAGATTCATACCACTTCATCATAGTACTACGTAGATAATGTTCTGACCTTTTTTGCAACTTCGAACCCAATGGCATTCGCAGGTTTTTTCTCATTTGTAAGCATTGGTGTACGGGGGTTTAGCGTGCGTTCGATATTCCCTAATGAGTTTAATTTATAAAAAACTTAGTTATATCATTAAATGAGATACATTTAGATATATGTTATGTACAAGTGCAGGCAGACTCTTCGAAAATAGTTTAGCTTAGCGCTGTTACAGCTGTTGGTCAATTAACAACGCTTTAATCATGGTAGATGTATGCACATCATCAACTTGGTTAGGTAAGTCTTGGTTTTGCATAAATGCCTGTATATATAGTTATCTGTTTTACTTGGTTTTTAGATCTTTATATCGATTCTGGCATAGAAAGATTATAAAGGACAGTCACAAACGGACAAGGGACGTTGTAATTCGTCCTTTAATCTCACTAGTGGCGCCTTTTTCTATTCTAATCAAAATATTTAGTCTTGAGTTTATGATATGTGGATTAATTGTATAAATATAATCATCCAGATGATAGTATGTTTGCTGGGTTTGTCCCTGTGGTGCCTACTTATGTTTCTGTACCTTTTACAAAATAATTCTTACAAATAATATTATTATTTTGTTTCATTTTTGTTCGATCCTATGTTTCTGTAAATTTTTATAAGCTAGTTATTTCTATGAACTATTTATTTTTAAAATTGTATTCATTTGCATGTACCTGCAAATGTTACATAAGAAATACATGTAGTGAATTTAGATTAATTATGGGTTGTGTGTAATGGGTTTATCGTCCCAGCAACACTCTTGCTGATGCATAAATAAACAGCGAGATCCGACCGGAAAGCCACTTCCTTAATTCGGTAAGTTACCATAAATACCTACTTGCACGGTAGGTTTGGTATCATTTAAAAGTACAGTGTAAGGTGGTGTGTATTCATCTTTACCAATTTAATGGTGCATAAAATAATATAATGTAAACCTGAAGATGGTGTATTCATTTGGATTGTGTGACATTATCCGGACTATTCTCTTAAAACTAGCTATATAAGCTCATTGAAAAGGTGTTAACATAATTAAACAGATCTTGCTGACCTGCTTATGAAAGCGTTATGGATACGTACAATTGTGTATTTATTCGTTAAAGATATAGAAACAACATTGTGAACGAGATTAACTATTAATCTCTTCAAAATGGAGACCATGTGGCCTATTGTTCTTGTTGGGATACAGCTCGTGGCAGCAACCAATGATGGTATTTTTCAGTTATACTTGTATCACACAATGTGTATTTGAAGCTAGTATGTTTATTCTTAATGTAGATATCCAACAGTTTTCCTCTATCAAATAAATGTTACAATATTTTTGTTTAATAAGGTTCTAGTATAATCTCTCCAAAAAGTCACATCTTTTTCAAAGTCAAGACGGTTCTGACCCACTTCAGTTGTAAAACTGTAAAAATAATGAAATAAATTGCTCTAAATGTTCATATTTCATACATTTCTACAAAAGCACAAAGAGCATTTCAGACAGAAATAGATATCGACTCGAACATCAATAATGGTTAATAATGGTCTTAGTTTAAATAGCTAGCTGTGCAGCGTGCCTCAGATAGGAAATACATATATATTATTGATAACGAGTGTGATGTTATGCGAAACTTTTCACAAGGATGTGTATCATAATAAATCAGTATCGGGGATATATAAGAATTTATTTGGTTATTTGAGAAGCAAAACTTTGGTCCAAAGTATAAAATACCATCTTTAAGGTTACTCTTAACATCTAACCGTATAGGCAATGTTAGTAACAAAGCATTTTATAGATGAACTAGAATGCTACCGATGTCTCCGAATAACTAATATATTAAAAATAGAGACAATGGTTTGCAATTATGTCAACGTGTGCTTACTGTTTTAAGGAATAATGACATCATCAAAAAAATTTAGAACAATGTTTATATTATTGCAATTTAAATGGGAATGTTGCAATGCTTATAGGACTATGTCATATATACTTATCTAAGAATTCAAAAGATATCATATACGAAATTTCTTAAAATGACAGTTTTTAACAATAACTGGAGGAAAAAACTGATTAATTATGAAATCAACATTAAAGAGTGAATAGTAAGTATTTGAACTTTGTAAATTGCTCATAATTTCGTTCCAAGTAGAGATTTAGAAAATGGAATGTTTTGTTGTTTTTCTTAATAGTGACGCTTTAGACCTAAAGTGAAAAAGGGTATTTTTTCTGGTACGAATTGGGTTTTATTTAAACTAGGGATCAGCCGATAAATATTTTCACGTGTGACGTAGCAAGTGTTTTCTTCACCACTTTATTGACACCATTTAAGTGTAAGCGAAATGCCGTAGAGCTCTGAACTAAAAACTGCGCAAAACATTGTTCTAAACCTCATCTGTCACGTGTAATATGTTTTTCATTTTTAGAGAAGTATTATATTCTTCAAGAAAGACTGACATGGACTAGCGCATCAAATGCCTGCATGCTCGCCCAACCGATCATTACCTACGAAGATAACAAAGAAACCGTACAGATAGGCGCACTCAAAGTCACACAAAGTACATGGGTTGGATATGTTGTTGAATACGTCGTGTTAAATTATGTAGGTATGTATATTTCATTACGAGCATGTATTATTATCCGACTTAATCAATTCACCTTACGTTTAGACATTTATCATTCTTGTAATAGGTTTCAAGTGGTAAGTAATATTATGGCACGTGTAAGGAAAACAGAGCCGCAGTGGTATTGTATTGTTTTTTTTTTGTTGGCTTTGTTTCCAGAAGAAATCACTTGAAATGGCAGTTATGGTGGTTAAATGCTTTTTTCTGAGAATATCCAAAATAAACTAAAGTAAAGGACATCCCTACACGTGCATACAGATGCTATAGTTTGCATTCTGCTGCAGTAATTTGTCTCTGTACTGTTAGTCCTTCCAATACGTTTTTTTCGTTTCATTTTGTTTTCGTCCTGTATTTCGACAACACAAGGATTTTCTCTAGTATTTTTATCAGTTGAATTTATGGTAGTGGGGATGTTAAAACCGTTTGGTATTTCAGTTTGGTGTTTTGTATTGGCTTTCCCCTCATGTCTTACTCTTAAAACGTACATTTTTATTTAGGTTAATTACATTCTATTGTACTTTTAGTGCTGTTTTAATGGCATTGGTGATAAATATAGTTAGTAACAGATTCTACGTATCTCGATAGATCTATCATTTGAACTACTTCGGCCATGTAACTTTTTAACACAATGTTTTTAAACATTATTTAACATCATAAATTATCAATGATATGCTTAAATATCCAGGTTGTTACCAAAGAGAAACTATTTCGTCGCTAGAAGTCCGTGAATACACGACACGACTTAAGGTTGATGTATGTTTTTCTGCCTGTGGTACTTCGTGTGTTGCTATAGGGGTATGTTTTATCACATGTCAAAGTTATTTCCTTAAGTTTATACATCAGTCAATAACTTAACAACGCGTGGAAGTATCATAGTATAAAGAAAATTCAGTAGGTTAAAGTATTGGCTCTTGTACTCATATTAAGACATATATTAAAGGTTTATTTAGCATCAAAGTTTGCAAGCGTCTTTGCGTTTTACCTATTTGTTACTTTTTCGAATCACTGTGGTAATCCGTCTAGTTTATTCAAAGTATTGAAAAAAACATTTAAAACACTTATTAAAGCTTCATTTAAAGTACTTTGTCATTAAACAGTCAAATAAACATGATAAAAGTACATTTCCCTTTGAATTGGGAGTTATGTTACTACGAATAAATGCAACCAAGAAGCAAGCCTCTGTTTATTTTATTATCACGTTATTACTGTGTATACAGGTAGACAATTCGTGCATATGCATCAGTGAAATGGAGGTTTTTCCCGCGGCCAACCGATCCAACTGGTCAGAATGTACTAAAAAATGTGACAATCTGGCGTGTGGGTCTCGGGACGGTGTCTTCATGTCCGTATATTCCAAAGTTGCAGGTACCTAAAATTGTACTAAACTAAACACCATCAAACATGTACACAGCCATTAATTACTCCGAACTAAATAAACATCAATATTGAAAAGTTTTACGCGATATGAAGTACGAAGCTTTTTGTGTGTTCTTAAATAACAAGAAATGAAGTCAAATAAGACAAAGAATATTGCAAAACATATTATCGCTGTCGTTGGTTTTCGTTTTGTTTATGTTGTTAATGATGTCGTTGTTCAGCAACACTATTTGTCGGGTCATTATGTTTAAAATCTGATTACTTGATAACAAATGCATACATTGGCTGGTGGAATGTATTCTTTGTCTAATAGCGTTATACAGGGGTAATGTGCACAACATAAGATACTTCATCCTATGGATAAAGGTGTACGTTTATTAAACGCTTACTGTTTCTTGACGTGTTTTTTCTTTTGTTTACATTGTTTTGGGTTTCATTGATTACCTTAAAAGGAGCTATATTCTTCTAGGTTTCGATCTAATGATATACATTAAAATGTGTGCTTCTGAGACAAGTTCATCAAGATGAATAGATGAAAACGTATAATATTGAAAGATAAGAAGCATGCAAGAAATAAACTTCACAATAATAACATAATTCTAAAATGTATTGCAATAACAACAAAACGTTACTTAATCCTGTACGGTTTACAAATTATTTAAAAATCGTTTGAATGCCATTTAACAAGAGTAACTTAAAATAGCGAATGAATTTTCGCTTCATAGTTTTAACTCTATTAAAAACGGAAAGCTTTCTGTCGAATTAGACTTTCAACTTTGAAAGAGCTTTGACTATTATGTACACTCCATAGCACTTCTTTTAGTTTGTCTGTTTTATAGATGGCCGCTTTTTGTAATAATTTTAATAAAGGCAGATTTATTAAACAATTTTGTTATCATAAGAACAAAGTGAAAGAACAGTATGCCTGGAAATACATAAAGTTCAAACAGGGTTGAGAGTCCAACAGCATAATCTCATGGAGAAATATGTGAGCTTATCGCGGTTCATGACTACCGATCGTTGTCGTTCGGAATGCATCAAACATTGTTATGAAACCTTAAATCATTGTCTGATTGCTAACCCCGAGTAGGTATAAATGTAACTTGATACATCGATCTACGTAAAGACGCTATTTGAAGGAAGTTAATAGTTATAGAATTCGTAACGTTTGACACTGGAGTGAATGCCTCATGTAGTTAACATTATGTTATTATACATATATACACACATTTAAATTCATTTTGACACATTTATCAAATATGTTTATGACGATTTTATTTGCATCCTATTAAGTTTTATTTGGATTTAAAATGAAAATACAAGGACATTTTATCAACACGTCAACAAATATCTTACAGATTCCCCTAACGTAAGTCCCCCTGACACAAATCCGTCATGCCTTACATACGATAGAAATATGAGTTTCGAATCTCGAGGATGTAACGACGAGACTAATATTGGTGGTTTTATTTGCCCCACTATTGACGGTAAGTGTTTAGAGGCGTCAAAAAACTTCCTTCAAATATAAAAAATATTATGATCAAGAATATTAATGTAACCATAACGACCCTGTATTTGAAAATGGTCAACTTGGGTGCATGTTTGCTTTAAGCCGATTCGGCCCAATACCATTGCGTGTATTAGGTGTAAGATGAAATGTTTTGACATTGGTTCCACTGGCAGTGAATATTAAACAGGGCTGACAAAACATTTTTGTTTATTTAAATTATGTTACGAAAAGGTGCTGTCTTAATTGTGTTATGATAATTTGAATAAAGACTTGTTTTATATCTAGCTACTTCAAATTCATATTTCTAAAATTAAGTACTTAAAGGCGCTTTTGCTACATTCATTAAATTAAATGAATCATGCTTTGACTATTGAACTTCATTGTCATTTGTTGTTTCAAAATGTTATTGAATGTTCAATAATGTACAGTACATGAAAATTGTTAAATTACTGCAGTCTGACATTTACAGACAGACGAGAAATCTTTGCTGTAGGTCTATTGCTGCATTAACATGTTTTATTTAAACTGACAATCAATAAATCGTGTGCCTAACGTCAGCTATGCAAACAACGCCAATCGTATGCCTAACGTCTGTTATGCGAACAACGCCAATCGTGTGCCTGACTTCAGCTATGCGATCAGCGACAATCGTGTGTCTGACTTCAGCTATGCGATCAGCGACAATCGTGTGCCTAACGTCAGCTATGCGATCAGCGTCAATCGTGTGCCTGACTTCAGCTATGTGATCAACACCAATCGTGTGTCTGACTTCAGCTATGTGATCAACACCAATCGTGTGTCTGACTTCAGCTATGCGATCAGCGACAATCGTGTGCCTGACTTCAGCTATGTGATCAACACCAATCGTGTGTCTGACTTCAGCTACGCGATCAGCGACAATCGTGTGCCTGACTTCAGCTATGCGATCAGCGTCAATCGTGTGCCTGACTTCAGATATACGATCAACGTCAATCGTCTTCCTAATAGTGTTTTCGGACTTTGCAATAAAGATTTTCTCAATAAATTTCATTTCTTACAAGAGGCGTTGGGTGAAGAAATGGCGTAATGAATAACATAGCAAAATGCAAAATCTCGACTGTGTTCTTAAGCATTGACCAAATACTAATTAATTCAGTCTTACCGCTAGTACAAAATAAAAAACATGTTACTGTTTTCTGGTCAGAGTCGCAGTGCCGTGTAAACAGTGGCGAGGAGAGGTGGTTTGATGTCATAAAACAATCTGGAGACAAGTGTATGAAATCGAATGTTGACTGTGCCACTACTCCTGGACAGGACGGGACATTATTTTGGTCATCATTAACAGGAGTGTGGATTGTTAGAACAAATCAAACGCATGCTATTGGTAAGGTTTATGGTTCTTGCTATTCCTTTTGGCAAATTATTTAATCTGAAAGGGCTTTGCAAAAAAGTTATAATGAGGCATATAGACTGAAATTTGCAGATCAGTGCCTTATATTTTGTATATCTTCTGATTGATTTTTCAAAATCAACAGTTCATGCTTTATGAGGATTATCAACAAGTACGTTTCCTCGTCAAAGTCAAATCATTCACACAATGCATGGTTGCAAAGAAATGAACAAAATATCCAAAAAAGTAAACACTGATAATTTTACATTTATTTGCGCGTTTATTATTTTTAACATATGAACATTTTTCGGGTCAAAATAACCAGTTTGTATAAACAAATGACAACACAATGACAGTAGGCAACAATACAGTGAGACATTCATGGGAAGTCAATAGATGTTGAACGTTGAAGAAAAATCACTCTTTCGTTTTTTAACTAAATATACATAAATGATATATGTAGAAGTATATGTTGACAATTGTTGAATAAGACGAGTTTTCCACTCAGTGTCACTGTCACATATTCAGACTGCCCTTCACGTTTGAACGGATCTGAGGACTGGGACTTGATTGATAATGATATAACAATTAAACAAGTAACAGTTCTGCAGCATCTGTACGAAGTGAAGCAAGCATAGTGAACATAATTATTGGATCATCTAGTCTTAAAAGAGATTGAAGTTCGCTGCTCTGACATGTAGAAGTTGGGGTGTGGATTAACTTTGATTCTTTATTTGATTAAGAATTGTTCGGGCTACAATTTCATGAACATGTACCATACATGAACAATGATGCATTTCTTTTACCACTATCATTTGTATTTCTGTTTTACATGTATTTTGTATATATGTGAAAAATTATCTCACTCTAATTACCGCGTCAATTCTTACTTCAGATTTCGTTTTGTTTAAAATGAATCATGTTGATAAATATTATGGTGTTCATTGTGCAGCAATTATGTGCTTTTATAGTTAATGATTCATTGCTTAATATTACAAGAATTACAAGTTGGCTGGCTTCGTGGTTATTATAAATACCCGTAAATATAATGAGACGACAGTTTTAGTTTGTTGGTTCTTTTCTGAAATACTGACATATTGATGTTTGTTTTGTTTTGTTTGTTTGTTGTTTTTGTTAGTTTGTTGTTGCTTTTTGTTGTTGTAGTTTTAATTTCGTAGCTATGGTTTGTTTGTTTGCGTCACTTGTCATGAAAAATTCGCTAGTTTTGAAGAAAGAAACATCCACATCGCTGCCGCATTTTGTGCCACTTCCAATCTGCTGCTGTTCGCAGTAGAATAATCTATTAATGTTGCTTTTCCCACTGACGCACATTAAAACTCACCCACTGAGTAAGATAAAAAAAAACTTTTGTTAAAGATACATTTTCGGGGTACACAAATCTAAAAGTTCATTGCTCTATATCAAATTGATACTTCGAAAACTTGCATCTTTTTCCAATTACATTTTGCTAAAATAAGATAAAAGGACAGGTATATTGATACAAATCAATGTTATTTTCATTTTAGCACCTTTCTTTTTGAATCTGAAGTTTATGGCACTGTTTTATATTCAGATGAACGCCCAAAATTCGTATCGTATGTACACGAGAACGGCAAATTAAAAACAACGACAAAATTGGACGAAGAATACGTCGCTCTCTGTGAGTACAGCAAAACTTTACTGTGAAAATGCAAATAAGGATAATTGTATTTTACAATCAGCGCCAAAAATGCCAAAAAGAGTCGCGTGAGGTATTTTATTTTTCTCCGTTTCTGTTTATTTTGCATCACTATAATAAGCAAAATATTTAAATCAATTGTATTTATAAGACATAGCATTTGCATTTATAATATTATACAAGCTGTTTTTATCTTTATAATTACACGTTCCCATGCTCGTTCTGGTCAAATGATATATATTTTTTGAAACGTAATATGTATATCTATCGACAAATATAATGTAACTTAGGGACGTATTTCATTAGTGAGTTGTTCTTGTGATTGTTTGCTGAAAAAATAAGATCAACAGTTTAACTATCATTAAGATAAAACTGATAAACAAAAAAAAATCATTAACAAAGGGAAAGTTGTAAATACATGTAATGACACAACATAGTATGACATAGTATAAAACACAAAATGTTAAAGTTGGTATCCGACTGTTTGGACCAAAGGGCTTTTCATTAAAAAAGCAACAAATAAATCATTATAACCTGAACAGATCTCGCGAAATCCAGAAACAGAAGTCAGGTATTGTTACATATATTTGACATAGGTAAACTGTCGGATACCACCTTTAACAACTTGCATGATCATTCTCTCATAATTTTAAAGTAAAAATAGTTTGATCATTGTTTATCTATGCAAACCATTTGTTGATACCCGTGTTTCAGGTATGTCTGCTACAGAGTCATTAGTCTCAACAACTACAAGTAAGTATATGTGAACTCATTAAATACATTGAGTACTTTAGGTTACAATGAATTTACATTTGCCAGCTGTTGGAAACGTGTACTGACACCCTCTATCACGTTGCACATACAAGCAAACGTATGATTTAAGGAGGAATGTTAGATTAGACCCATTCCATCATTGTTTGCATACTATTTATTAACAACAACAGCATAGTTCGTCATAAATAAACGCGAGAACATCAATACGCCACAATGCAATGGCTATTGTTGTTGTTATTGATGTTGTTGTTATTTTTATACATAAATGGATACAAAAAGTATTAGTATTAGTACAGAGAATTAGTAGAGAAAAACCTCAGAAAAATGTTGATGAAGAATTACCGGCACACCGCATGTCATCTTGAAGAACACCTCTCAAAAATACACAATAAAAGTCATTGATGCTTCGCATCAAAGGCGACGCAAAAAGTGGAAGAGGTAAAGAGAGTAAAGCAATATGGGAGCAAGAAACAAATATATTTGAAACGTTATGGGGGTTTTTATTTGAAAGTTATCAGTATACCATGAATCTCGGGAAAAAGTATGTATAACTTATATTTCTGAGACCATAGAATGGTTTAAAACAAAATAAAAGCAAAACTCGACACAATTCATAATGTTTTCTAAGATGTTACATGTGTAGAAAAAAGTTGCAAAAGTATTATAATTAATCATAAAACTGAAGTGTACAAGCAGAAAATGCCTATGTGCAACAACCTAACAATACGCAAATAAGTATTGTCCAGATAGTATTTTTCTCGAACTTAGCATGTCTGATTTTTTTCTTTGTCAGTATCTCATTGTTGATTTTCAACGTTATTTTGAAAGTAACAGACACACAATAGTAAATATAAAATTCAATATAAAATTAAATGTAACAATAAAACAATAAAACACTGTTTGCCGAATTTGGACCCATATTTATCAGGTTCAGAAAGTCCGCAAAACAAACTTTCCCCATAGGCAAATTTCAGTGAGCATTCCATATATAGGCGTCGCGCTCCAGCGCGTCGCAAAGACCATTACACGAATTGAAGACAATTTATCTGTGAGATCCTATCCAAACTTCTTATAAGTTATAGATTTAAATGAAGTAATTTTGTCAAGGCTTTACAAACAGCTTGAACAAAACTTCTGTGCAGTGATAAACAAGTACCGAAATAATGAACGAATGAACGATGTGAACATAAGTACATACCGTACAAGTACATACCAACACAATAAGTAGTTGCTAGAACAGTTCTCAGATAAAAGGGTATTTTTAAAATGATATGTTCATTAGTTTGTATGTTTAAGCAAATAAAAATGCGGCAATACTTCCAAATGTTGAACTATAATACAAAATGTATTAGTAAGTTTATAATACTTTATTTCCTTACACGAAAACATGTCAACATGATTTTGCTCCATATGCAATTACTTCCAAAGAAAAATTGAAAAAATAAGACAGTGACTACTTTCTTTTCTCAAAAGGTTTTATTGTCACTAAGATTGTCTACTCATCACATGTATAAATGGCCCAAGCGGATGATACCCTGACATAATGTTACCCGCCACTGTCCTTCTCCAACATTCAAATAGAAAGAACAGTTTTAGAACCAAAATGTGTTTGAAATTAAGACGATGAGTATTCCTTAAGGGACTGCTATAAGTTGTTGTATAAATATATCACACACATCCGTGATGTTTATGACTTTTAAGGAAACATCATGGTTTCAAAACAGTGAATCATTTTGGAATCCTGAATTCCTGAACGACCCAGAGGCAAGGTTTTATTTTTTTCTCGTCCATTCTTCTAAAATGTATATTAATGAGTACCATATCTACAGTCCGAAATTTGCGCGACAATTCTTTGGTAATGGATAATAGATTTAAGCACCATTATTCCACCTACAATTTTTTTTCTATAAAAAAACTTTGTCTTGTGGTTATGAGTTTTTGAAAACGTATATGTTGTTTTGCTTTTTTTTTAGAGTTTTCGATGCTTGCTACTTCATTTGGAGGATCAAAAGAAATTACAACCACGCACAGCAATGTATCGAACCCTTTCATCAGCAATCAGAGAACTGGAGAAAACATGACTGGTGTGCTTACACTGTTTTCATTGTGGTACCTGTGAATTATCAATGATATAACAGTTGCAAGCGTCATATATATTCTCCAGTTTCAAAGAGTATGAAAATCTCTTAGCGAAGTCCAAAGATATTTAACTTTCGCTCATGCCTAGATCAGCTGCTGTTATTAGGACATGCACAATTCTTTGCGCCTTAATTTGTTTTATTTTACGGGCAATTTAATGGTTCAATCGTGGGATCTGTATAGTATAATATATTTCGCTCAAAAAGGTCTACGGATTAATAAATTTAGATTTAGTTTGACAAAATGACAGTTTGAACTACAATGTAAAATGTTTTTCTATTTTTTGTTCCAGGAGTGTATGTTGGCGTAGGCATTGGCTGTGCCGTCATCGCGACTCTGATAGGTTTGGCTGTTGTGCTCCGAAAACAAGTATACAGGTAAGCATTCAACATATGCCTGTTGTTAATAATATAATCGCATATTTTATCTATGTTATTAATAAAATTAAGAGCAAGGTACAATCTGTCGGGGTCCCGTGAGATGTGTATTACTAGTATTGATGACAATTTATTATATAAAGATTGTTTATAATACTCTATAGCTTGCCAAACAAAATATATAAATGAATTTTAAACGGATACATTAGATTAACTGACAGTGATACTATAATATTTACAGATGCCAGCGAGTACTAAAATTAATGCTGGAGTTACGCGGTCATTTTCTTAATAAAAAATGGAGTTTAACTCCATGTTATCTAGTATAAATAACTAAATACAATTATATCCATTGCATTGAATATATATGTTATAGGTATTCTGAGTACATTTTGCAACTCTATTGTTGGAGTAATTTGTAATGAAAAACACGTTTCCTACTTTAAGATTTATACACGTTCGGAGAAAGTTTGGAGTCTGGTGACATTGCCGTGTAAACAACATTGCGCATGCGTTGATCGGAAGATGATAATGTATAACAATCGACAATGGTTTTAAATATCGGAAAATGCGAAAACTAATCAAGAATATATTGTTTAAAATGCATTTGAAACTTGAAATATTTATGATACATATTTAAACGTTCGCATATACAAACTTTATAATTGTCATTTTGTGTCAATTCCACCGCCACGAAACAAAGATTGTGTTTCCGTTCAAACGTGTTCTCTTTTAAGATCGGCAAACGTTCATTTACGATTGTAAGACATGTTAATTGTTCCATCTTAAAATGCTTATATTGACCCGAATAGTGTACATTTCACGGACTTGAAATGCTTATAAAGGATTGACTTAATAGGCTGCATTTTTCTTTTCGCGGATTGGACAAATCAGAATACTGTGGCGTGGTGAAAACAAAAGACGACAGTGAAATAACAGTGGCCGATCAGACCGATTTGTAATGTTTAATCGCCTTCGCCTTGCGCTATTTGCTAAACAAGAGTTGCCAAATGCATTGTGTGTCCCATAAGAGCTCATTGTAACGACCAATCAGTAGTTGATAAACCATTTACCAGCCAATCAGAACAATTGGTGGGTTGTGCTGAGACATGTCAATCAACGTATTATTAACATGTCATAAACTGTACAGAGAGTGGGGGTGGGGTTGGGGTACTGAGTTGACAGGGACTAATTATAGCGGAGGAGTGACCAGACTTGCAGTTTGTTAAGTGACAGACAATAGGGAGCCTGCTTGGACAGTATATTGAGCATCCGCGATTGACAAGTCAGGTGGTAGTAAGGAACTGGGCAATTGTACTGGTAGCTTTGGCTAGGGTCCAATTAACCGAAATCACAACGTTTAATAATTTGTTGCTGTTTTTAGATTATCTTTGTCAATTTTATCCTACTTCCACATTGTATCGAATACTGGAATTGTGATTTTAATACTCGAGTATAATCTTCCGAGCGAGTACTCGAGTAATCTTTGACATCCCTAATAATATTTCTTCATACTTGTACAGGTTGATGGCAAGGAAACCAAAGTACGGTGAAACGTTTGACAATGCCACAGAGTCTCACACGAGTGGAGATGTAGCACCGATTACAGCGTCAGTTTCCCCCGAACTGCCCAACTACTTTGTGCTTGAACCAGTTTTACAGGAACCGATCAACAAGCAGCTGCATCAAACATCCGCTACTGATGCTGACGATGAAAGTTTTTACGATATGTGTGGAGAGAATCGATCTACAAACAGACAACAATCTTCTAACGTGTATAATGTTGCAGAACATCCAGACAAACACCTATACCAAAGCTTTTATGATCACACAAACATAACCAGAGGAAACCGGGCCATTAAAAATGGAAACACAGACGGCAACTATGATTCTTTACCTGGAGTATGCGACGACAATACGTATGATGTTCACGATGCCAGACGTATGATCCAAGATCGTAAGAACTGGTCAGAAAACATTTACGACACCACAGGTAACGGGATGTCGGATGGATGTATCTACGACCATACCGTCGACACCAAGGCACATGGAGCAACAGATGAGAACATGTATGGACACATTAGTTTTGATGTCACAGACAAAGATATCGAGGATACTTACAACCACATATAATCAGAATTGAATGTGTACTTACGGCAATTGTACTAATATAAACGGATGTTTCTCATACTAATACATCTTTAGGAAAGCTTTAGTAATGAACTCAAAATAGTGACAAACTTATTCAGATCAATGTTTGATTAATAAGAAGAAGAATTTTTCTACCTTAACGTTTCAAATAACAATTAACAATGTTGATGAAGCAGATAAGCATTCAAGAATCAGTTACTTCAAAACATGGCAAAATTATCATCTTAAATAAAAATTAACAAATATATACTCAAACAATAGCATCCGCTATCTTATTCACTTTTGATAAAATATTCCATGGCTATTTTAAGCCGTTAACAAGAACAATATAATTGTTATTGTTCTTATTTTTTACATCATGTTTAAATTACTTAAAAAATTGCTGTTTGGCAGTTTCTTAGGAAGAAATGCAACAGTTGGTTCTGTTGTAAACAAATAATTTTAGCAGAAAGATTCATTAGTCATCCTTTATATTAACCAGTAAATAATTAAACACCCCTGGGACCGACAAAGCAAAAACCTAACGCTATTTTCCATATTTTTGTTGCACATTACGCATTACGTTTTAAGAGAAGAATATTAAAGTAAACTAAAGGATCATGCTCAAAGATACTATTATACGCCTGATGTATAGATACCTTTCTTGTAAAAATGTGTTATGATAATTTGTACCGATGTCCTTATAATCATATCATAATAATAAACAAGTATTTCTAACCCAAAAATGTACTTTGTTACCTAACTTTCAAAACAAAATATAAAATTGTCATATTTTGTGATTATTTGTTTTAAGTACATCGCAGAGACGCATTTATTGATATTTATGTTACATCAAGCTATTTTTGTTGGAGGATTTGTTTGTTTCGTGTTTCAATGCTCAGCACAACACAGTACAGTTAGCAAAGCCCGGTTCGGTACGGTAGGTACAGTACAGTAAAATACATTTCAGTATGATAAGTGAGATATATTGATTTGTTTAAAGTCATGTATGGTCTTAAAAAGCCATCGCCCCCTATGTAAATGCTGTTCATATAGGACCAATTAGTGCGAATGTTTGTGGGAAGAAATCGGATCCCGTTTAACTTTAATTCTTCACAATAAACGGGAAAACAGTAACACAAACATCATACATTCTTGACGCTTACGGAAGTTGTCTTAACGTACCGGGGTTTAAATATAGCTTCTGATGTATTTTCATTCCGCTTGACCGCTTTCTTAGGCAATGTTTATCTTTACCCTAAAATTAATTTTATATATACAAGCAATAAATCGCTAATATTTATACATTTGTTTACAAATTGCATACGTTGCAGGAATTGTTAAGTATTAATGTTTATTTACAAATTAAACAAAATAGCACTAGGGCCCTGAAACTTATGTTAATATATTATGCAAAATGAAATAACGCCGGTCCGGAATTTTCACGTGTGTTTTGGGATATACTCTTGTACATAATGCTTCATCATTTTGATAAATAAACAATTACATGCACCTCAAAGGAGATGACGAAAGTTTTCATGATTGGCCAGAACATTTTGGCATTCGACTAAAACAGTTTATGGCTTGTAGCTGCTAAAGTATTTATTTTATATTATGATAATTTTATTTAATCATCTAGAATATTGTTTACGCCTAATGACAAGCATTTATAATATAGTTCATAAGATAAACAACTGAAATGTTATTTGCACTTATGAAAATCATATCGAAACATAACTATAAAAAAATAAAAAATAATAAAAACGTTAACTACTTTAGTTCTATTATTTTATTCTGTTCGACTGTTGAGTCTTAATTTATTGTTTTAAGTACACTATTTTCATGCAAACATTTTCATCACTTTCTTTTACGAATTAAAACTTACACTTTTATTTGTGCAGATGTACATGTTTCTACTCGGCCCTAAAGGTTCTTAAATTGCATGTGTAAATTTCAATGCTCATTATAAGCTAAAAGGAATATATGACAAGTCCTATGAGCACTGCAACATAACCCAAAATTTCAAAAGGCACAGGACAAAGATATTCACATGGAAGCCAAAAATAAAAGTAAGAAAAATCTGTGAAGAGTCATTAAGCAAACATTTCAATTTACAGAAAACCCGACAGTTACCGCCTAGGAACGGCCAGTCGGCAATATGGGCCGAATGGGGTGCTTAAACCAGTCTTACAGAGCTTTAACCTCACACTTCCTGATGAGTTTCTCGTATGCACGCAATGAAAAGAAAACCGATATATTTGAATAAAAATGTCCAAGCGCTGACGTTTCCTGTGGGAAGATATGACGAAAGTAGTGACGTCATTTAAAAATAATGTCCACAGAGTGTTAAAAAGAGAGACGGGTACTATCTCGATTCGAAGAACTACAATATTGTCGATATTCAATAAAATTAACTTTTTGAAGCAAGAAAAAAAACATTACCAAAGAAAAGTAAATTGTTGTAGCATTCTCTTCATGTGATGATGAGACCAAGCATAGTTTGTATTGCCCACTTAATCTCTTTGTCTGGTTCATAAATCATTATAAGTGTAAATATTATCATTGATATATGTAAACTATGACAAGCAGGTACTTGTACAAGAAAATACGCATATCAACTAAATAAAATGTTTGAAATCACATTTGAATTGTTTTAATGAAACTTTTCGGCAATACCTGTCAAAAACCAATTCTTCTGATGAAAGTTAATATTTATACATAATTCCAAAAGAAAATAAACAAAACGTGTTAACGATTTTTCTTGATCTTGTCATAATTTAATTTTAGCAGCTACAAAACTTCCTCTCATATTTTCTATTATTTAACCCGGACCTTTATATGGTTATTACACCAAGGTCATGAGTTTTGTCCAATTTGATACTACATGTAGCACTACATTTACTTGCAAACAGGAAAATATTATTTAAACAGTACATCGACAACATAATGTGGGTGAATACAAGATTTGGCTTGTCCGACTGTCTCTCCGTCTGACCGCCGGACTGCCTACCTGCCTGCTTGCATGCATGCAGTCACGCATGTATTCATGCTCAATCCATCATATGGCGCAGGAATTAATTCTCTTATTAATAATAACGCAATACCAGGTGAGTGCTTATCCACTGATAACGTTTATTTCAGCAAGTTTGAATCAAATATAGTTCTTATCTTCAAATAGCTTCTATACATTTATTTAGACATTGTCCGTTTATATTATTATTAGTCCATATTCTTGGACATATTATCTCTTAATTCAATCTTTAACCTTTCATGATTAACGTTTGAAAACCAGCTGAATCAAAATCAAGTTCATGTCATTTTATTCTTATCAAAATGCGTATCATAAATTAGCAAGCGAATAATTCAAAACCGTGTGACTTCTACGTCAAAAAAATACTTCCTCCATCCTGTTTCAAGTAGCTTCTGCACGATATATTATCCACCAATGTATTGTACAGTGTCTAGTGAAGTGTATCTGTCTCTACCGACACATAAAGTAAACAGGAAAGGTGGTTTTGGGCTGACTTTTTTACATTGATAAGACAAAATCTTTACAGCAATTATAGCTACATACTGGAAACAACCTCACCGATGAGGTGTATACGTATATAAAACAACGCACGAGCCTTGATTGCAGGTTTATAAAGGATTTGTGCATACGATGTGTATTTAGCTAAACACGTAGATTTGACTGTGTTTAAAAACAACCTTAGTTATCTCACTTTGACGGGATTTTATAATTTACACTGTTTGTTTGATAGAAAAACTTTTAGGAAGTGCGAGAGCGCTCACAATCTAGGTTTAAGTACCCTAGTCGGTCCGTTTGCCGACTGGCCGTTTCAAGGTGGTAAGTGATGTGTTTTTTTCTTTTTGTGTGTAATGTCTCCTCTCTGTGTTTTTGTCACATTTACATTAACACCGTTTGCCTTTGTCTCGAAGTAGATTAGATTTGAATATCTGTTGAATTTTGACAGGATATTTTCTTATTTACCTATTATGCACAAGATTTGCCGTCATCCGCCGAAACATGGATACCATCTGGCCAACTTTACTAGTCGGAATACATCTGTTAGCAACTGTGACTGCTGGTATGTTCATTTTATTTATTGCATTAATAAAAACCATTTGATCTTATTATACACGAGACATTTACGAAGGTCATACTGTCATTTAAATGCACCGGCCGCAATAGCTCAAGGTGTACAGCGTCGGCTTGCGGATCGGGAGGTCGCGGGTTCAAACCCGGGCCGGTTCAAACCAAAGACTTTAAAGTTGGTAGTAGTGGCTTCCCTTCAAACGCTCGGGGCTAAGGGGACAGCATTACGCCTGACTCGTCGGTGTCAGTATAATGGATCGGACGGGTTCAGTCTATGGGCACCTCATAAGTGCCCCTGTGCTATAATGATAGAAATGTCCTGCACAGTATCGGCAAAAATGCCGGCAAATCCCATTCCCATATATGGGATGGGAAATCCCATTTATATGAAGACTTCAATGTTTATATACTGTCTATAGTTTCAAACAGTTACTCCGTATGAGATAATTAAAACATGTGTTATTTGTTTCACTAAAATACAAAGTTTGTTATCATCATTTACAGTTTTGATATGTATTTTATACGTGTATAAACGGTCAATTGTTGGTGGGACATGTCCTTTTGCCTGAATCTATGGAAACCACTTTCAAACAATGAGCTTTAATTCTTTATCAGAGTATTATATCCACAATGAGAAATTGACCTGGTCCAATGCATCAGAAATGTGTCGGCTCGCCAGACCGAATATATCGTTTACAAAGTATAATGAAACTCTAGATGTTGGTACAAACACGATCACCGAGAACACGTGGGTTGGATATGTGGCTAAACCCATAGTTTTAAAATATATAGGTAAGATAAGCCCTGTATGTTTGCCGTATTTTCACTGTATAAATACATAAATTTCTTAAGACGTTAAATATCTGCATTGAATTCAATTTGTTCAGCTTAACTTTCTTTAACCTTTTGGAAATTGTTGTTTATTATTGTATTTATTGTATATCTGAAGAAACCAAAAAGAACTTTAATTAATTGATTGATGATGTTAAATATCGTTATCATGCAGATTAAAACTGTAATGTTATAATTTTATGGTGCATTCATAAAAATGATAAACATTCCACAATTCCACAATTGCCGCAATAACCTCTCTGTATATTTATTTTCTGGATAAGATCTAAAATCTCATTGCAATTCGGTTGAACAACTATTAAAAGTCCATGGTAGTTCATTAACTAGTTTTTAACAAAGCGTTCAGCTGTATTTTACATGTAAACATTGTAAATTAATTAGTTTGGGACAATTGTCGCAATTTACGAATTTATATTGTTATTTATCTGTATTGATTCATACTTATATAAGGCTTATAGCATCAATGGTTTTTACTATGTCCACTCGCAAATTAAAGACAAGTCCTTAAAACATAAGAAATAATATTCTTTTCTACAATTAAAAAGTCGGTTTTGGTGTTACAATGAATGTTTTATCTTGTGTAACATTTTACCTAGTCTGTTTACATATTAACCAGTCAATCCGTTTAATTTCAATTATTTATGTTCACATTACTTCCTTAACTGTCGTCCCTGAGTAATCTGAATAATCAGTTCAATAACAAACGCTTCTCTATTCAGGTTGCTACAGAAAAGAGGATCTCCCACAAGTTGTCCAGAAATACACTACGCGACTTCGAGTAAATGTGTGCTTCTCTGCCTGTGGCACAACATATATCGGTATTGGGGTACGCATGTTAGTTTATCACAGAAAACTATTTCAAATGATTCAAATGTGTTATATTGCATCAAATTATGTATGTTTATATGGCCTTGTTTCATATATATCAGAATTCCTGTATTCGATATGTAAACGTTTTGTTTAAAAAGAAAAAACAACATATTTTGGGCATATTTCTTTTCGAAACAAACAGCTTAAGTGGATCGTTTTAGAAACCTACAATAACAAAATATTTGTAGGACAATCAATACTGTTTTATTTGATTTACATTTATTTAATTATTGCCACAATACTTACAAATTCTTTACAAATTATCATAACACCCACACCAGCGATTATTCAACAGTGTGTCCATTGATACATGTTCTGATTGAAATCATGTGCCTCAGAGGATAGTTATATATACGTGTTAAGCGTATTGTTACGTGCCTTTTCTCATTCTGTTTTCAGTGCATTTTGTTAAGTTATTTATGTATTTACAGGGGGACGGTACGTGTCTATGCATCAACGGTATAGACGGCCCATTCCAAGAAAGCTGGTCTCTATGTAATAAAAACTGTGACATGCTGGCCTGTGGTTCTGAAGATTTGAACTTCACCTCTGTATATACCAACGATAGTGCAAACGGTAAGATGATTAATAAACAACGGATGTTCAATTTGGACAAGCGACATCATTGCATCGATATTAATTTGCACTGTATTGTATTGTCATGGTAAAATGAAAATTTTCCTTTGCATTTATCGAGTTTGTAACTGTACTTTACATAAAATTGTTTTATCGGTAGTATTACGGGTGTCCACAAAGAATTGTACGAGTCGAATATTGCCTAAACGGTTTCATAGTTATTTTGTCGAGACTTTCAATTATTTCAAAGGAATTTGTCACGTGAAACATGTAATTTCGTTCCATAATTTAAATCTATATCTATATTCTTATCTAGGCGTCTCAGACTCATGGGTGCAGAAAAGAGGAATATAAAATTAATGTGTGCTTAAATGTGGAAGAGAACAAGGGGATGAAGTGAGAGGAAGAGGAGTAGAAAGGGATAGCAAGAGATAGGGAAAGTGGTTGTTGCAGGGGGGGGGGGGGGGGGGGTGTTAGGGAATCAAAAAAGAAGGTTAGAGGAAAAAGGGTGGGTTATGAGGGAAAAAGAGTGAACAAGATGGGGCGGAGAGGGGAAGCCAGATTAGACGGTTGATAAAAAGAGGATCCGAAAGAAAAAGAAATGGAAGATGAGTTTGGGTTGGGGTTGAATGAGATGTAGGGGGTTATAAGATATAGAACGTGGTAGGAGCGGAGAGGGGAGAATAGAGTAGATACAAAAGGTACAGAGGGTCAGAGAGTGAGAAGGAAGAGATGATATGGTAGATGATATTGAGGGGGTAGAGAAGAACTGGACGCGAGAGGGGTAGAGTGAGAGATTAAAGTAATGCGATAAAAGGGATAAAGAGGGACAAAGAGCAACAAGGTGGAGACGGACAGGGCTACAAAGAAGATGGGCAGTTGGGAGGTGGATAGAGAAGGGTAGAAGAAATCGAGAAGAGAGGGTAGAACAAATAGAGGAGGCAAAGAAAAACAGGAAGATATAGACGACATAGAGAAGGACATGTAGTGGTATTGGATGTAGCAAGAGACAGAGGGCGAGAGAGGAATAAACGAGGTGAGTGTACATAAGGTAAAGGAGGTAGCGAGGGGCAGAGAGCTAGAGGGGGTGTATATTGGAGGGGATAGATGGGTCCAAAAGGGTAAGGTAGATGACATTTTGGAGGTAGAACGTAACAGACATATAAAGGGGAAGGATGAAAAAGCAAGGGTAGTTGACAAAAAGCGTAACAGAAGGCTCGAAGGGTACATTGAGAGGTGAGTATGGGAGATAAAAGGGGTAAACAGAAAATGGGGAGGCACTGCGAAAGAGAGAGAAGAGGGTAGATGATATATAGAAGTTAGAAACGGATGAAGAAAAAGCGGGGAAATATGGAGTTTGAAAGGGGTTTGGAGCAAAAGCGTTGGACTGAAATCTGGTTTATATGAGATAGAGTGAGGAACGTGAACATGGAGAGGACATGTTAGAAGCAGATAAAAAGCGTGAAAAGGTGTTAGAGAGAGCCAAAGAGAGAACATGGGAGATAAAGATTGAAAGATAAACGTAGAGACATGGGGTAGGGGCAGCAAGTGATAGAAAAGCTGATGACGAGGGATAGAAAGGGGAAGATAGGGCAGACAGAGAGAGGAGCAAGGAGGAATAGTGGAAGGAGGTTTTGAGACTATAAGCTTCAATTTCAGAGGTAACTCACAGACATACAGATGAAAAGCCAATATGTACAACTTTATCCAATGCGTCCAGTGGTCTAGTTTTGGGTACTCGACGATGTGACAATAACACCAGTATTGCTGGTATTTTATGCCCTGTATATTGTAAGTTATATAAGTATTAGTCAACTAACGGCTACGTACTCAAAATTCATTCTGCGTTAATGCTTTGTACTAAATTTAATATATATACACAAATGGTGCAATCATAACACACACACGTAAAAAAATTACTTAAAGTTTAGAATTAATGTTTCTATTCAGGATATGAGATCACTTAATATTCGAACTTCTGAACATGCTTTATTATGTGTAAATAATCATCATTTAAGAATGGTTACTTTGGACAGTGAGTCAGACAAAATACTTACATACAAATCTATTATAATAATTTATTAATATATTCCATTTCCATTCAAAAGGACACTATGTGTGTTTTAAGACCTCCTATTCAGGTCAAAACAGTTTATGTTCAAAACATAAAGTTTTTCATTACAATTAAGTACGTTAACAAAGTGATTGATTTCAGTAATCATTTAAGTATAACTTATAACATCCTAAATTATTTTTGAAAGCAAACAAAACCAAATGATTTGTTGAAACCACATAAAAGATGGGTTTTTTTCAATTCCAGTTAAACTGTAGCAGAACCTAACCTTAATGATTTTTCTCGGTCTCATGAAACTGTTTACAATTTGCTTGTCTTCTACCACTGCAGATTTAATATTTATTGATAACACAGTATTACGAGATTGATTCATTAAGTTAAAACAATCGCCTGCCTGACAGAACTTATATAAAATTGACCTTTCTTGTTAAGAAATAGTCGCAATTAATTTTTTCATAACTTTCTTTCTTAAAAAATTGACAACTGTGTCGTTTCTGTGTTGTTCCTGTAAATGAATTCGCTATTAACATACTTTGGGTTAAACGCATTTATTGCAAACAAAAGTCAATATAGCTTAAATTCATACATACATGGAAAAATTGTCAATAAAATTTCAGACTCGTCTTTGGGTGAATTAAAGTTTATTCTAAAGTCTCAAAATTCTTTGTCTAAGTTTCCCTTACTCTACATTCTATTCGATATATGATTCTAAGATTAAATTCACGGCATGGACTTGTATGGATTCCTGTGGAGACTTATGTTTCCTTCTTGATAACGGTATCATTGTATATGGTGACACATCATATTAACATGCGATTAACATTCTCATAAGGAACGAACTTGGTACCTTGAATGAAGGTTTTTAATACTGATTTGAGCATGACTTTATGTTATACCTCTTCCTGTCTAGCCATTGTTTAGAAGCATTGAATTTAACGTCACGATCTTTTTACGATATTGTTACTATAAATACTCATTTCTTTACTCAAATGGCGCAACCGTATTAACCCTCCAGAACTAGCAAAACAAACATATTTAACAAAATAAATGATCATCTTCATCATCAGTCATTTTCACTCCTTCTGGAACATTTGGCCGACACCAAGGTTTTATATCTTTAGTGGTCTGCAGTTTTAGCCCATAACCTCTTAATGCAGGGAAATTTGATATTAAAGTTATGTCTATAAGAGATCACTGGGCCATGAGCAGGTGCCTTCCTTTAGGTGTTTCACTCTGATGAGATATTTTACTAAGACTGTCCGTCTTTAAGAACACATTAAGGAAGTGTGAATTCTGAGCTCAAAATACGGTTTAGCATCTCGGTCGGTAATTTTGCTATAAGACCGTTGCATTGGGATTACTTCTTTTTTCTTACTATTCTATTTAAGTAATGTCTTGTCACAGTGCCTTGTCGTTTTGCATTTAACTTGTGTGTGCCTTCGGCTTGTGCTAATTCAGATTTTTTAATGTTACATGTATAATGTCTATTGGTACTTTTAATATGTTCTTTAGTTTAAACATTTTAACAAAACGTGCGTTTTTTTCAGCAGTGAATGGTGAAATTATGTACTATGTACATAAAAACAGCAGTAAAACGTGGTTTCAACTGATAACTAAATGCAACACAACGTCAGAAAATACGCATGACAACATCACCATGGCTCTGATAGGTATCGATACAGGCAAAGAAGTCTGGACGACATCCTTCAGTGTCTTCTATTTGAATATTGGCAACGCTTACATATATGGTAGGAAGTAAATTTATACCTACAGAACATGCATATTTTGAAAAAATATCAAAATGTTTGTATGTACAAGCAAAATAACAAATAATCCTATTAAATTTAATAAGATAATCGTTTTTTTTTTCTTTTAATGCGACTGGTTTTAAATGGTGTTTTGTATGTAATTATATAGGTTAACTAACTTGTCGTCTAAAACATTTTTATTAAAACAAAGAAAGCAAGTATGACTGACTCTTTTAAATCATAATTTTCTTTTTTTTTAAGATCGAATGTTTATTCAACCATACAGGTATGGGTTTGTTGATAAAACCCATGAATTAAAATTTGACGATGGACGGGGATCGTTTATAGCTCTGTGCCAGCAGGGTACATGTAAGTACGAACTATTATTAAATAACTATATGTTATTAGTCCTATAAAAAAAGGACCTGCCACGTTCAACAACACGACGGCCTGCTTTAAAACAGTGCCAATATCTATATCACGTTTTCCTCCCCGGGCCGAAAATGATATAGATATAAAGCCCGCATTTGATTGGCTAATAAGGCAGCGCCAAAAATGATATAGATTTCAGCCAGAAGCTCTGGGAAATGGCTGCTATTTTGTTTTAACTCGATCTATGTGTAGACGCCGACAGGTTGCATAAATTTATTAAACAAAATATTCTCAGTTTTCAAACGTTCACAGCATGAATTGGTAGTGTTTAATCGAATGTGTTATAAATTCACAACGTGTAGATTTAAAAAACAACAACACATGAAAAAACATTTTCTGACTTGGATTAATGCAAGAACTGCAAAACGTCGACTGGGAAACAGAAACCGGGAAACAACACGTAGTTTTTTGATGAATTGTCTTCGGCCTTGTGCCAATACGACTGCCCTCGGACAAAATAACTGGGCCAATATCAATCACTTATTTATTAACATATAAAAATATACATAGTTCGATACTCCTAGTATTTGATAAATAAAAACTGAACCCTTTTATTACAACAATGATAATATCATCTTACAAACAAATCCTAATATTTTTAGAATTCAGCATTTATAAAGTGGAAACTGTTCGTGCGTGTTGTTTTAGTCTGTGGCTTAAAACCTTTCAATGTCCAACTGCTTATGTATCATTAACGTTTATTAAGATTTTATATTTTTTTATATCAGGGCTGTTTAAATGAAACAAGAATATAACATTGGCTTTAACAACACAAAATGGAGATCCTTTAATTAACCATAAACAATCATTAGACATAAATCAGGTGAGACATACATTTTAACACATCTTTAACATTGTTAATTCTGCCATTTGCAAAATAAAATCCACACTCAATTTAAAACAAAGATTTCTTCAGTTTTTTTACAAATTTATCGCAAAATTAAGAATTTAGAAATAAAATGTGAAGTTTCTAAGTTACGTAAGAGAAGGTAGGACAAGTTGAAAGCATTTAATTTTCATTCTTAATTTATTGTAAGTTATGCAAAACAATTTAAAAGCAGACGTGTATAGTATATACACAAGATTGACAAAAACAACAGCGATAAACTCATAAATAAGAGTTTATTCCAAATGAACTGATAAGCGCCGGTTAAAACCTATTAAAACCAATCTAATTCTATGAATGTACGCATTGTTCCGGTCGCAATATATGATAAAACTTAAACATTAGTAATAAGAATCAGTGCGCAGACAGAAGGGCGATGTTCTGTCATACAAAAGGTGCTATACAAATTAACAAGCATGTTTATATTTGGTTTAATTACTTTATTTTCATGTTCTTCCTTTTTTATTTTCACAGCCCCAAAGTGTTACAGACGCATTAGTTTTAATTTAAAACTGTTATTAATATGGCAAAAAATCTGCCTTGTGGCTTTCTGCATTATCAATTTGTTTTGTCGAATCTATTGCTGAAATAAGGATTCGTTAGATTTCTTATCGTAATTGATCTCCTTGTGAATATGTTTTATGTTTGATAACTATATTATACAATAGCAACAAAAATTTTATTAAAATCAGGGATTTACAGTTTAATACAGGTTTTCGTAGCAGACAAATTATTGGCAGGCTTGAATATTCAACATCTGTTTTATTCCAATAATAGTAACTATTCTAGATACATCTTTTTTCCAGTCCATGCTGTTAAGGCAGACTTACAAGGTAAATATCAAGTTTTAATTAACCTTTGGAGAAACCCATCAAGAAGTGCGAGGTTAGAGCTCTATAAAACCAGTTTAAGCACCCTAGTTGGTCCTTTAAGCCGGCTGATCGTTCCCAGGGGGTAACTGTCGGGTTTGCTGTTTTTGTTAAATAACTTAACACAGATTTGTTCTTACTTTTACATTTGACTTGCATGTGAATACCTTTGTCCTGTGCCTTTTCGGGATCTGGTATATGTTGCAATGCTTATAGGACTTTGTCATATATTCTTAATCATGATCACAACAATGTTACTTGTGCAGTGTTGCGGTCGTAAAAAATCTCCCCGTGCATGTAATCTATGTTGTCATTTAATTCATCCTATAAAGATTGTTACGTGTATTTCCTTTGATGGACATTGGACTTTAGCTCTTCAATTCCATCTGCAGCTGAACAGGATGCTACAACCATTTATTCGTCTTCGCTCATGTTTGTTCATGATTCAAAAAGTTAATTTTATTTGTGACCAACCATTTTTGTGTGGTTTTTCTAGTCGAAATAATACCATATTCTTTTTTAAACACTATGTGGACATTATTTTTCGATGACGTCACTACTTTCGTCATAACTTATAGAAAATATTAGCGCTTGGACATTTTGTATCCATATAGATCGTTTTTCTTTTCATTGCTTGCATTTGAGAAACTCGTCAGGAAGTACGAGGTTAGAGCTCTGTAAAACCGGTTTAAGCACCCCAGTCGGTCCATATTGCCGACTGACCGTTCCAAGGCGGTTACTGTCGGTTTGCTCTTTTCGTTAAATGACCCATCACAAATTTTTTCTTACTTTTTACTTTGTCTTGCATGTGAAATAACTTTGTTCTGTGCCTTTTCGGAGTTTGGTATATGTTGCAATGCTCATAGGACTTTGTCATATATTCTTATTAATTAACCCTCAAATCAGGAAAATAGTATACATTAAAACAATTGTTTTATGCTATGTATTTATCATGATAAATGGTACATGCTGCAATTAAAACATATTTAAACACATAAATAAGTAAATAAAAATACGTATTTATTCTATATTGCGTAATTAGTTCCTTGACTCAGTAATAAGCGTTTGTGGTTTTGAGAGGACGCCTAGAAGACTTGATGTTTAAACACCTCATAACGGTAACAATGGTCTGTTTTATCTGCTCTTGTGTGTATTTTTCTTTAGTCACTTGTTACAAGATATTCAAAATTGAAATACGAATCGTATACGCATGGTCCACTTCAAATGACTTGAGCACAATTTTGGTATATCTTAAATAGCTTTTTCGATTTAAATTATAAGTAACATAAAAAAGGTTGTTGGACCTATTTTATGCTAATTATATTACATAACTATGACTCACCAGAAACCATTAAACTATTGTCTATTTAAGTAGCCCCCAACATATAAAAATATCATCTTTCTGCATCAATTTTTCTTCAAAATCTCAATAATACCGAAATTTCATTAATTTTAACATTATATCCTCATTAGGTGGTTTTAATATCTCCACCAGACTGGCCACCATATACTGTCAGGGTTGACATAAAACTTCTGCAATCAACAATGGTCAACACTATTAGTAAAAGTTTATTAAGGTTGCAGACATTTCAATCATGCGTTGTTTATGTTCAACTTTATTAATATATTTAAAACACCGATTCAAGTTATTTTTCTTCAAAGGTACCAACGGCTAATTTCAGGATAAGCCGAATCACTGTGTTCATGATTTATTTATTTGAAAACTCATGATTATGTTGCTTACTTAGACTAAACCCCCATCTGATTAAATTTTTCTCAGAATATCATATAAACCTCTGTTT
Source organism: Sinonovacula constricta (assembly GCA_007844125.1). Taxonomy (NCBI): domain Eukaryota; kingdom Metazoa; phylum Mollusca; class Bivalvia; order Cardiida; family Solecurtidae; genus Sinonovacula; species Sinonovacula constricta. The sequence continues at coordinate 30,002,105 of CM017561.1, read as the reverse complement.
ATTGGCAGCACTCGTTTTCAAAAGTCCTCTCTTGTTTATGTGTACAGTTCTGGTTAGCAAACATTGACACATAAACATAATTTGTGCCATATGTTGGAGATCATTATATTTTTATCGGACAAGAAGGCATCTGAATTGGGGTATGTTTTGTTTAGTTACTGTTGTTGTTGTTTTTCAGGTGTGTTTGTCGGTGTACCCATTGGGGTCGTTTTGTTTTTGGCCATCATTGTACTGCTATTCTTTTTGCGTAGACGGATATACAGGTAATGGCTAATTCATGGAGACATTATCATTGTCCTTTCAAGAATTATTGTTTCAACAGCGTGTAGACGTCAAAATCTGTTTTAACATTAAACTACTTTGTCATTTACGAGAGTTTAGGAAAACATCCAAGCGATGCCGAGACACATTTTAGGATCACATTATTGTTGTACCAATATAGAATTAGTCAAAAAAAGTATAAAAGTACCTAACTGATTTCGTCTTATTTTTGAACAATAAACAATACAAGGAATATTGCACGATTTTGTTTGAATTTTGAACAAGAAAATGAGGTAAGGTATGCAGAGAGAGGACAGCTTAATTCAATAGGGGAAAACCGTATGGTTAAAAAATCCTTCACACTCAGGATAATGCGGTTATTTAACATATATATTACATTGATTCAACATATTATATTACATTGATTCAACATATAATATTACATTTATTCAACATATAATATTATATGATTCAATATATAATATTACATTTATTCAATATATATTATTACATTTATTCAATATATAATGTTACATTTATTCAATATATAATATTGCATTTATTCAATATATAATATGACATTTATTAAACATATAATATTACATTTATTCAACATAAAATATTACATTTTTTCAATATATTTTATTTTTTCAATTACTGGCTTTAGCTTGTCGTAAAAAATAAAACTCATCTAACGTTATTCTCTTTCTTTTTTTAAATGATGTGGCATATAATATTAATAAACACAAATCATCTGGCTGGGAAAAGGACAGTTAATACTCCTCAAGTTGTATTTGGCGGGAAAGCCTGATCTTGCTTGCTTTTTTAATATCATTGTAAAATTACACTTTCAGCAAAGACAACACATGTGTCTGTATACATTTTTCCCCGAGAAAAGTATCATGCTTGATTGTTGTAAATAATATTTACGTGTTTTTTCTATACCTTAACAGGTTGATTACCAAAACAATAAAAGTTAGCGACACAAGCTTCAACAACGTTACGTCTGACAATTCCATTGAGTCTCATACAAACAGGGATGTGGCATCGACATCACTTTCATCCCCTTCTGAACAGCCAAACTACATTGTGCTTGAACCAACTCAGACAGCAGTCACCACCAAGCAGCTGAATACCAACTCCATCAACGCGACTGACGATGAATGTTGTTACAATGTATGCACACATAAAGCAACCGGAGACATCTCACACCAGACCAACATGTACAATGTTGCAGGTTGTCCTAGCCAACCAACTGATCAACATATATACGACCACACAGACATAAACGAAGGGCAAAGTATCGCAGCAACTTTAACAGACTACTACGATTCGTTTCCTGCGGTCGGTGATGATAATTCGTACGATGTTCACAGTTCCGGACAGTGGTCCCACGACCACAAGGACCGGTCAGTCAACATCTACAATAACGTAGGTAACCAGGTGTCGGATGGAAGCATCTACGATCATACAGTCGACGAAAATGCTCGTGGAGCAGCAGACGAGAACATGTATAGTCACGTGAGTTCTGACGTCACAGACAAGGATGCCGAAGATACTTACAATCAAATATAACTTCGCAATATATACTCGCATAAGAATGTCGTCGTCAAGTAGAGCCAACAGTGTAGGAACAGTGTTCAATTATAAAACGAACAGGTTGTAAATAGTAAGTCCTCTGTTGAAGCGAAAGTAAAACATTGTTTTATTACTTAGTTAATAACAAATGTTTTCTTAACCTAGTTTGCCATAATGATTGCATCAGCACGTAAACAAACTTTAAAACACACCATTAAAAGCTTCCAATAAAACAATATTGCATCATCGATGACTGGTTTTTATTACCGTGCAAAAGTTAATTCAATTGACAGTCAAAAGTTACAAACATTTGAGTGTATCACGTGACCCATCAAACGGCTGCAAGTAAGGGTTTAATATTAAGCGTCGGGTAATCAAAATGATATTGTTTTGTGCAAAGCATATTACCTTATTTTGTTATTGACAATCAATTTCTTTTAAGATTACAGTTTCATGCACATTTGGACACCACAAACTGATGCTGCAAAGGATATATATGTTCACCTGAGCATTGAAGAGATATTATTTCAACTTAAAAAGCACTAACACATATATATGTACTTACAACCATCAAATGACAGCTTGCTAACAAATCGGCTAGATAGTCATGTCAATGGTGTTCTAAATGTTAAAGTTGTGCATGCTTTTGAGAAAATCATTCATAACTTTCAGTGACATCGGTACTGTTTTTTAGCCATTGTTTTTAAGTTACTTACACTTAAAGCAAATATAATCATTTATGTTTAATGTTTAAATGTTGCCATCGTGATATAAAGCATGCATTCATTACATATTTTATTCTATTGTAATTAGAAAATTTCAAAAAAGGACGAAAATATGAAGCAACAATACGTAAATGTGTAGTGACACATCTGCATCTAAGTAATCATACCATAGTAACTGGAGACTGTTTTCAAATAAAAATAGACCGGTTTTACAATCCTGCGTATATATGCATTGACTTACTAATGTTTGTATGCTTATCACATGTACGCTTTGTGTAACTGTCTTGGTCACGCAATTACGAATACAATCCCATGAACAGTAACATACAAATTATGTCACATTGGTACGGTTTGGACGTTCAACATAATACTATACATAATAATTATCTTTCTTTGATCTATAAACTGCTAATTGCCTCGTCAGTAACCTAGAGCTAACGATTGAAGATATTAGATTTAAGAAGAACACATACTTTGTTCTATTTATGTAATGTCTCATCTCATCTCATCAGGAATCTCATTTTTGTAACTTTCTATTCTATTCAATTTCTACTCTTATTTCCCTACAAATTGCTATTGCGTTGTATATCATTTCTATAAACTGTATAATTGTCCTTGTTTTTTGTACAAAGTTTATTTTCCTTGTGTAACCTGTCATGCTGTATATTTAACTTCCCCACATTGTATACTTGTATACTTGGGATGTAAATAAAAAATCTGAATCTGAAAAATCTAGAGTGGCTTTAACAATTTACAATAAACTTTCATGTTTTACCTCTGTCTATGCTGGCTAATTTGAATTAAATATATACTGCGAATCTCAATGGACACTGTCATAGTATCCTTCTCAAGAGAAGACTGTTTCACTAATGCAAATGTACATCGTTTAACCCTTGACCATCTGGTCTACATCGAGATGAATGCTTTTCGAGCAAGCTTTTAACTTCAGGCCGCCAAATTCAGCAGCCGTCCACCATACTCGGGTTCTGTTATTTTATAAACAATGAGCAAAAACATTCAAAATATTAATTACATCATACCAAGTTAAGTTTCCATTGATTTGCTTATGTCAAGAGAAACTTAGTAGTGTATTGCTGGGTATCCTTCGGAAATATTCAATGCATACAAAAGTGTCATTGTTGTACAATGTCATTGAAAAACTCAAACCAGTTTTTAATCGTAACGCAGTAACACTTAATTCAAGTGCATCTGGTTCTTGGTAAATATAATACAATTAATTCGCTGGTGAATAATTTGAAGATGAAGGCTGTAAAGCTGTTAGGCTAACAACTCTTGTGTTTCGTCCTTTTAAAATACGATTGTATTGAAACAGATGTTAGAAGCTTATCATTAAATGAATTGATCACTGGTTGATGCAGTTTGTAATGTTGTTTTGTTTTTGTCCATGTGTAGACATAGAGACCAAAGATGAATAATATGGAAATAAGATTTATTTTTTATTATTTTATTTTTCATTTTCTTATTTTTTGCTGTGTTTTGTTGTAGCTGCTGTTGTTTTGTTTTATTTTTCTGTTACTGTAAATAAATTGTATTGGGTTCGGTATGTAGACATTTGCTTCTCTTCTACATTTCGGCGTAGAAATGTTGGTCTGGTTGCATGACAATGTGATTGGGTGTAAAATAATGGCCTGCCTAATAAGACCATCTTTTCCTTTATTTCATAAGAGTGATAAACATCTGCAAGTGGTTACGAAATTGGAGGAGGTGAAGGGCATGCACAAGGAAATATTCCCATTGCAATCACGCACGTTAAACAAAAAGTTATTTTTGCTACTCTCTGAATAAGTCGCATGTGATTTTATATTAATATATTCCCGTAGTTTTCACAATGAGGAAAATAAAGGGGTTGTTATTCGTAATTAAATATGATTTACACCTATAATTCATAAGGAAGATAAATATTGATGTGAAGCAACACCACTAGCAGCAAAGTATAATCCATGTATAGGTTTCCTTTCAAAGAAGTAAAATATTCAGGGAATAAAAAAACTCTCAATGATGTTTGTATTCAGGCTATCTGTCATTCAGCTGTTTGCTACGTCCAGTGTACACATTTTCTTCCGGTTTCATAAAGTTTATTTTCTAGTTCAAACATGACCATAATAGTATCATTTGCACTCATCTTGTATGGGATTTGGAACAATAGTAAAACATTCCAGTTTTAAAAGTTAATAGGTGTATGTAAATTGACATGCTGTTTGCGAACTTCTGACGGTAACACGCATGTGTAACAATAATATGGAAGTCGGTTTATTGTTCATGATTCGGAAAGTTAATTTCTTTTATAGTCAACCATTTTTGTGAAGTTTTTCAAATCGAAAAAATACAATATTATTTTCTTAACACTATGTGGACATTTTTTTTCAATGACGTCTCTACTTTCGTCATAACTTATAGAACATATCAGCGCTTGGACATTTTATATTCAAATAGATCGTTTTTCTTTTCATTGCTTGCATTTCAGGAACTCGTCAGGAAGTGCGAGGTTAGAGCTCTGTAAAACCGGTTTAAGCACCCCAGTCGGTCCATATCGCCGACTGACCGTTCCAAGGCGGTAACTGTCGGGTTTGCTCTTTTCGTTAAATGACCCATCACAAATTTGTTCTTACTTTTCGCTTGGCTTGCATGTGAAATACATTTGTTCTTAATGTCCACATAGTGTTTAGAAAAGACTATGGTATTATTTCGATTTGAACAACTGCACAAAAATGATTGATTATAAATAAAATTAACATTCTGAATCATAAACAAACATGACAAGAGACGAATCAATGGTTGTAGCATCCTGTTCATGTGAAGATGGAATTGAAGAACCAAAGTCCAATGTCCATCAAAGGAAATACACGTAACAATCCTTATAGGATGGATTAAATGACAACATAGATAACATGCACGGGGAGATTTTTTACGACCGCCACACTGCACAAGTAACATTGTTGTGATCATGAACAAGAATATATGACAAAGTCCTATGAGCATTACAACATATACCAAACTCCGAAAAGGAACAGAATAAAGGTATATCAAATGCAAGCCAAGCGGAAAGTAAGAACAAATCTGTGATGAGTCATTTAACGAAAAGAGCAACTCCGACTGTTACCGCCTTGGAATGGTCAGTCGGCAATATGGACCGACTAGGGTGCTTACACCGCAAGAATAAGCAGTGAAACGATTTCTTTTCTATTTAACAGTGAATGGTTTCGGTAATTACACGTCAGAATGAGAAATGAAAAAAAAAACTTTGTTTCGCTTTCATGCGGTAAAAATATGCATTGCATTGTGTTACTTACTTATTTGTTTCTTTATTAAATTAACGTTACCTTTTACGTCATTCCCTAAATGGTTGGTCACCTCTATAAACAAAGATATAACAATATAGTACCATTCATCAATGTCCCGAGGCTTTTTGCAACTGTACATATTAGACATGTATCGATAGTTTATTTTATTACTAGCTAATTTATCTGTATATAAGTTCGTTGTATCTGTTTTAACTCCCGATGAAGGTGCTCACTATTAGTTGTCTCACTTTGACGGGATATTTTTATTTACACTGTTTGTTTGATAGAAAAATCTTCAGGAAGTGCGAGGTTGGAGCGCTCCACAAACCAGGATTAAGCACCCAGGTCGGTCTTTTTGCCGACTGACCGTTCCAAGGCGGTAACTGATGTTTTTCTTTTTGTGCGTTATGTCTCGTCTTTCTGTGTTTTTGTCACATTTACATTTACCCTGTTTGTCTTTGTCTAGCGGTAGATTAGATTTAAATGTCTGTGGAAATTTTTATAGTACCTTTTATTTTTCTTATTTATCTATTGTACACGGCTTATCTGGCAATAAAGTGACTTTCTGACCCTTTTCATACCGCAATCTATCCTCAATCAGAGACCAGAACTACCTGTAACTTTATCATTGTGATATATGTTATTTTTTTCTATGTAATGTATTTAGATCAAAAATTGCACAAAACCACCACTGGCGCAATGACCATCATCACTACTGTTATCATCACAGCCACCATAAATATTATCTGTATCATCAATAACACTGTCATCATTTTTTAATCTTTTTTTAGCAAAACATACTTGGTGTATTATCATCATATTTCGAACAGCTTTCACCTTAGATGGAAGGGTATCTTCAATGTCTTTAATGGCTTTCTCGGGGATAAGAAACACTTTTACCTTCGTATTTATCGCAGTCAGAAGCTCAACAAAGTCCTTTGCAGAGTTGATGTCCATTTTTTCAAAAGAACCTGTTGATCAGCTGCTCTTTTGATAGCACCACAAACACCATCTGTCGCTCTTTTTCCTTGTGAGGCTTCAAGAACATTCAAAGTCGCCTTCTTAAACCCACACTATTCTTGCTTTCCATAAGTACATATTGTTTTTGTTACGATACTACGTGGTAGGTCCATCACTTATTAAATGAATGTTGTTGTTTTTAATCTTTGTCATGTGTAAGCACTGGATCTAGATGTTTTCAGAATGCTGCAGGACCATGTTTGAGATTGTCTGATTCCGTGCAAAATGATACAACAGTATCATTGTTCTTGTAAATAACGCCTGTATGGAAACTTATCTGCCGCTGGGAACTGCCAAAATGCATAGATTGAATTTCGTCAGAATATTTGCAAATGTAATTTTCGGAAAAATCGTGTGCAATGACCTCTTCATGCAACATGTTTTCGCGTAAATAAGTGAGCGTTCTGTATTGATGCCTTATGTTGAAAATGTGTCGTGTGGTCCTTGCCGGTTCAGAATTGATTTCTTGCATAATCACATCCTTGGAGTCCTGTTTCTCTTCTGTTCTGTTGAGAGTCCTGTTGACGATTTTTTGGTTGCCATTTTGATCTTTGGCCCGCTCTATTCTATGGTTTGTCCATATTAGATTACCTGGGTCCCCAGATCTTCACTTTAAATAGCAAGTGTTTTAGTCTTGCAGTTTTGACATTCTCTTTACATGCATGGTTTTGAATTCTCATTGCAAACTATTTTCTTGATGAGGTCCTGTAATTTGGGAGGCATGCTACAAGTAAGTGCCGTTTTCAGTTTCAGGTGGAGGTTATCGTGTATTTTGCACATACACGTTTTGCGATCCATGTTTCGAGGCTTTATTACCCAAAATTGGCGAAGGCGACAGAACATAGAGTATGAGAGGCCATGGTTTTCAGACCTGTACTTAATGTGCAATTTCTTCATGTCATCAGTCATGAGGCGAATCTGTCTTTAAACACCTTTTCCGCTTAAAGTAGCCTGTTTGTCTGGTTTCAGTGTCGAAACGCCATTACTTTCAAAAGACTCCTGAACTGACACTAGCTTTTCTGTTAGGTTTTGTGCTAATATGGCGTAGCGAAAACTTCCAGACTGACTTTGCATACGAGCAAAGTTTGTATTTTTCAGAATTCTCTCCCTGAGGACCAGACCAGCAATCAACCGTTTCTCTTGGTTGGTTTTGCTGTGTGATGTTGTTTAAAACAATCTGGTGTAATTTGAAGGATTCAGATGTTTTGGCGTTTGCTTTTCTTGGTCCACATTTTAGTTTGAGTCGAATGTATCGTGCGTGTTGTTGTTGTTTTTTGTATTTCTCTATATATGCCTCTCTATATGTTTTAAATTCTTTGAAAGGAATGTGTTGTTGTTCTATTATTTTTATCTCTATACAAATAAATGTGTTTGCGTTGGTGTTCGTGCGTGTGTGTGTGAAATCATTTCTCTGCGTCAGGCATATGCCCTTTTGCATGTATTTGGTATTCGTTACCAAGATTATGTAGTGAACCCTCTATTTATATATTTCTGCCTGAGGGAATATGCCAGACGTGTTAATGCTTTGTTTATTAAAAAAACAATAAATAGGAAAGGTTTAAATTTACAATCTTGTTTGTTTATTTTCTTTGATTTAAGTAGCCCTTTGATAAAGAGGAAAGTAAATATAGCAACAACATGTGCAGATGTGTTGAACTAGATCTTTATAAATGAATTCAAATTTGTTTTTATTAAAATGATAAGGTTTTAGATAGTTTGCTAAAATAAAAATAAAAACACTTCAGGTGTAGATCTGGTATCAAACAAAAGTAAGCATACATTATGTTATACATAATAAGTACGATACATATGCTGCAGCGTATTCTTTTGTTAGAGCAACAATTTTAAATCTAAGGTCATACGCTGCTAAAACGATAGAAATTTATCGTGTATAAATATGTCCATTATGTGAATAATAACAAACATGGATTTATTTATAAGAATAAAGTGAACATTGATACAAAACCATTATTAACAAATAATAAAATGCATCGGCAAAATTATTTTTGCTTTAAATGACTTAAATTAACCAATTTGACAAACGAGATAAACATATACGTATAGAGTGTTCATTTAAATAAAATAATAACAGAGGTGTGTGTAGCGATTGTAGAGTAATTAAAAACAGGTATGTTCGTTTGTAAAAAAAAAACGGACGATTTCAACATTCATGACGACACAATTGACAACAACAGTGATAGCATGGTCTAACAAGTTTTCGGGGGTTTAACGCAGTTAATCGCTCATTAGGCATTAAAATGTACAATATTTGAGGAAATTTAACATCAACAACTTCAACAATTCTCTTCCTTACATACCTGTTTAGTTTTCAATCCTTTGATTCCATTTCTTTCTGAAAACACGGCGTTTGGAAAGGTCAATGTCAACGGTGTTTAGGTTAAAATATTCCAAACAATTTTTCGGGGGTCGTCTCAAAGCACGTAATATTGTGATAAACAATACGTCAATTGTGTGTTGCAACGAAAGTAAAAAATGTTTGAATGAACATCCTCTTTCACTAAAAAACGCTTAAAGAACAGTTATATCTGATGATGTTAAATACGTAACTCTAAACATGAGTCTCAATTTATTTAACGTTAGTTGACATTTACATGGCAAGGGCAGAAGAAGGAATCGTGTCGCCGGAGAACTCTCACGTCTGTGCAATATTTCAAGTGCATCCAGTGATTGCAGTCCTGCATGTCACACTTGCCCCAGGAAATTATGCTTATGAAATCATCATGACTATCCACATAAAACTTGTTGCAAACACAACATTTTTCTGTCTGTTGAATGTCTTCCGCGTCGGAATCAGTGTCACAAGTATCCTCATGGACAATGTTCATATTCACATTGGAAGGACCAGGCTCAACAACAGATGCTTTTACAGGAACAACAAATTTGTTCTGTGTTGTTGTTTTTTTTTTGGTTTGGTTATTAGCACATTTTTTTGTACTGGTATTTGAAACCAAAGATTCGACAAAGGATGCATTTGTGATTTCTTTTCCAGATGTATGTGGCTTTGATAAAGTTTTTTTTACTTTAAATGGTGGAACAAATTTGGGGACTTTTTTCTGCAAGAAGCTAGACAGGGAACTGTTTGCAACACCTTCAGAAACATCATGATTTAGTGAAGTGGAAGAAGTTTCAACTGGAGGACATGTGATTTGATTGGGAAGAAACTGCTCTGGTGATAAGACCTGGCTGTTTAAAGGCACAACTCCAGTCTTCCTAAAGGCATTTATGATATAAATACAAATATCACTACGAGTTATCTGACGTCCAACATTTGCTCTCATAAATTCATGACAGGCTTTATTATATGCACATTTAAATGGTTTGAAAACTCCCACATCAAGTGGTTGCAGACAGTGCGAGGTATGGGCAGGTAAAACCATTAAAACAACCTTATGTGCCCAGTTGATCAAGAGTGGACTGAAATGTGAAGATGCTCCATCATACAAAATGAGGGTGTAGTCATTACCTAAACCACCAGGAACAATCATTGCAAAATGCTGAGATATGTACTGGAAAAAATGGAGCTATTTGACCAACCACTTTCTGACATACAGGCTCCTATGCCAGGCAAAGCTTCATCAAGCAACTTGTCATTCAGGCGTTTTCCTTTAAAGACAAAGTAGGGTGGGATAGCCTGGCCAGTGGCACTGCAACAGGCAATTACAGTACTTGAACGGGAAGATGTAATTGCTGGTGTTCGCATGCCTCTTGTGGCCAATAACATTAGGGGGCTTATGCTCTGGATTTATACCAGTTTCATCAACATTGAAAATGCGGTGTGGTTTTGTCTTCAAATTGGTTTTGTCAAGAACATTTTCCAGTTCTGAATAATAGGCTGAAGTGGTGTCAACACTCACAGCCTGTGAACGAACAAGTGATAGTGCTCGTGGTTTGAGGCCTTTCAGTTCTGGATGTCTACTTAAGAAGCGCACTACAAACATCTCACTTAAAAGTTTGTTTTCTTTCGGAAGTTTTCCAGAAAAGATGGCTGTATCCGTTAATAGTATGCGCAACTCCAGATAAGTGTACCCATATCCAAAAAGAGCCATTTTCTGGACATGGTGACAAATTTCTTTCTCCTCGTCTGTCGACATTAGTGCACTTGGTCCTGATTTTGAAACTTCTGGCTTTATTTTTCCACAGGCTCTATCTCTTAAAGTCTGCTCAGGGATGACATACATATGAGCTGCTTTGTGGATGCTCATCCTGCCCTCTTGCCATTCTTTGTATGCCTTCATTAAGGCCTCAGTGCTGTAATTTCTATATTTAGCCTGTTTTCTTGGATGCACCTGAATGTAAAAAAGGAAAAGAAAATGCATTTTCAGGACTTTAGAAGAAAATGCATTTTCAGGACTTTGATTACGATTCAACTTTTTGAGACAAGCCCTGTATTTAGATTTTTTTGAAATTATCCCCTTGTAAATAAAAGTGTTGTGAGACGATCCCTACTATTGCTACTTTCGACTTCGGCTGCTTGTGAAATGAAAATCATAAATGAAAAACACATCGAAATTTAAAACAAAATTGATTATTTGGTAAGTTTTCGTAATACTTTACCAATTTAACCGAATATATGTGTTTATCTTACCTGTTTCTTTCGCATTTTGCCAAAAAAAAACGAGCTGTCAAAATGTATTAATCGTCTGTTTACAAATATTGTGACGTCACGGCAAAATCGCGTGCGCAAATGGCGTCTATGTAAAAATCCCCGAAAACTTGTTTGCCACGAAAAACTTGTTAGTCACCCATAATAGCTTTGACATGAAAATGACGTCTCTGACGTCGTCGAAAAATGACGATGAACAAAAAGATGAGGAAGAGTCGAAGACGTGACGTCTTGACCATTTCCAAAGAATCACCATTACACAGAAAAAAACTTTACATGGGAGGTAACTGCGTTTCATTTTAAACTGTGGAAAGAATTCACAGTTATCTTCCCTGTTCAATGAGAATGTATTGTCTTACGGCTATACAACTGGTTAATGCCAATACTTTGTATTAGGGACCCTATGATAACCTAGTTTGAATATTTGTATATGTGCCCAATAAATTTAGAACACTCAGCGTCTACATTACAGTCTATATTGACATTGGTTGTATTCAAACAATCACTTATGTTTACAATATTTTCACTGTTAAAGTGTTTGTCTAAGGATTATCCGAAAGTCAAGTTGACAGCTAATATTATATGTGTACATGTTCATGTTGTTGTTGTTGTTTTTGTTACGCAGTATTATATATCCGTTTGGTCTCCGCCATTGTTTAATTTTGTGGTTATTTTTGTTGTTTTGTTGTTTGTTTTTTTATTTGGGGGTGTTGACATACATCGCAGCGACCAATCATTATAGCGTCCAGCGGCTTTAGTGGAGAAAGACCCCAAATGTCTTGGTAGAACCACCGGCGCTCCGCAGGTCAGCTGGAAGACCTTCCACATTAAGTCTTTCGCCTCGAACTGGATTCGAACCAGAGGAATCAGAGGATTTACAAGTCGGCAACTCTACCACTACGCCCGGACGCACCCGATAGCTTATGTTATGTGTGTACATGTTCAAGTGTAGTTTTATCACAAAAATACCACTCTGTCTTGGCTCTGCCTGTTAACATATAACTATATTTACCTTCCCAATACGTTGTTTAATGTCAATTTCAGGGGCGGTTCCAGAAAATTTTGGTGGAGGGGCTGTGTATGAATCAATATCCATTCATCATTAGCGCAGTAAATACTGGATCTTAACTTCGACCTAAGCAGTCAACAGACAAAACTTACTTTAAAAGCTTGGTATTTTTAAGCTTACGTGTGTGTGTGTTTTCACAGCACTACTCTTTTACCTGGTTCATGGGGGGTGCATCCCCCATCCCCCCATCACCCCCCCCCCCCCCCCCACCGGATCCATCCCTGGGAAGAGAAATACACTACATGAATTATGAGATGTCATTTTTCGTTAAAAAACATTCCTATTAATATATAGGTAAAATATTGTAGGTTGCGGTTAAAATATATCTATTATAATAAAAAAAAATAATCACATTTTTATATTTTAGTTTTGTTAGAATTTACAGTTTCTACCTTAATTCACATATAAAGAATGTACTCCGTCTTTTTAAGTTTCTCGGTGTTGAGACTCTACTCTTTTACCTGGTTGGTGGCGGGATGCATCCGCCATCCGCACCCCCCTCCCCAGAACTCCCCCCCCCCCTCAACACACACACATACCGGGATCCATCCCTGATCAATTTAATAACTAATCTTCCTTTATCGTACAATAAATAAAAATAACAAATAACATACTGCAGTGTATGACGATAAATCGTATAACATTGACACATATTGCTAGGAGTAAACTCAAGACCTGCTACCTGCGAATTGATCCGCCATAGGCAAGTAGTGAAGATCCAGATTTACCAGCCCCCGGTTGATGCTGTCTGACCAGGATCTGCACTTTTTGTTGCTTAGATTTGTTCAAAATTATATTTCTAAATAGATTTTGAGTAGAAATCTTTGATTCTGTATTGCTTATAAGTTAAACGATTGTGATAAGGGTCGGTCTGTCGAACAGATTCGCCACAGGAAGTCTGCGCAACACAATTCTCCATGTCGATATGGTGAAGTTTGGGATACAGATCAACGCTAAGAAATATGAAACTAAAACATCAGGTACCAAATGGTTTTTGCGTGACGTGAACCATTTTTTTCTAATCTCAGCGCATGTTATCGGCGCTCTTGATCTATAAGTGCATCGTTAGATATCTTTTGAATGGAATTCTCATCAAGATAGATTAAAATCAGAAAGACATTTTAGTAGATCCCAGAAGACTCGGTTAACATGTAACATCAACATCGCATATTGGTCTTGGGGTGAAATGTACACGGAGCTTTGGAGTTCCTTCGTCAATTGAGAGACAAGGTCGCCGCCGATACACTGTTCAGTTAATTACTATTAACCTCTCTTCCTCCTCCGCCTCCCCCGCTTCCTCCCCCTCCTCCACTTCACCTTTACCCTCTCACCACCCCGCCCACCCCCACCCCACCCAAAAACACATTCTTTTATGCTTCTTTTCCTCCACCCTCTAGTACCACCTAGTCTCCTCTACCCTCTTTTACCTCATCCGTCCTCTCTTACCTATTCTGTCCCTACACCCTTCTCTACCGCCTCACTTTCTTTAGTGCATTCTGTCCTCATACTCACCCTCCATTGCCTCCCCACCTCTCCCTCTATTCCCTTCTCTCATCCCCCATCCGCCTTTTCTTCCTCTCGTCCTTCACATTCTCCTTAACCTCCTTACTTCTTCCGCCTTTACCTTCTCAACCCATCAGCTATCCTTTACTTCCTCTACTCCTCAACATCTTCCTTTTCAGCTTCTTTTTCTCCATCATCAATTATCTCTTTTACCCTTCTTTTCCTCCTCCGCCCTATATAAATTTATCTCCGCCTCTATCTTGTTTAACCTCATCCAATCCTCCTTCTTTACCTCCTCAGCTTTTCATCTTCTTCTTCTTCTTCTTCTTCTTCTTCTTCTTCTTCTTCTTCTTTTCTTCTTCTTTTTCTTCTTTTCTTCTTCTTCTTCTTCTTCTTCTTCTTCTTCTTCTTTCTCTTCTTCTTCTTTCCTTTTTCTTCTTCTTTTTCTTCTTCTTTTTCTTCTTCTTCTTCTTCTTCTACTTCTTTCCTGATAGTGATACTTAATTTATCTTAAATCTTAGCCTACACCAACCTAACTGTTAGATATATATACTCACAACTTCATGCTGCAAGATAACAAAATGTACTAATAACATGTCGACAGCAGATAGTGTAGATCCCGATCAGAAATCTTTCAATGGGAGCTGGCTCATTTGGATAATTTTTATTTTTTGTTATATTTTATTTTATTTTGTTTTAATCTTTCCTAAGTCTGATGCTGCTTGTACTCTAAAACCAACGTACCAACGTGATTTAGTCTTTGTAATACTGGGGGCGGGGGGAGGGGCGGGGGCGGGTGGCGGGGTGGTCTCAATGGCGTCGGTTCTTGGGACTGAATCCGTCAGAACTTCAATTGCTAAGCTTGGATGTCAACAGTAAGGGTTCACTAATAGAATATTGATGTCTCGGCTAATGGTATTTATCTGTCCAAATGTAAACACACGCCGACGGAAACAGACCCTCATACCAAACGTTTATTGTAAACTTGCCATCAAATTGTCAACTGGGATCCGCTAACAAATCTGCGAGTTTTGGATTCAGTTGGGCTCCAAAGAGATGTTCTTGAGTCACAGATACCGTGGTGTATATGTTTCACCGCGTGTTGTTGTTGTTGTTGTCGTTGTTGTTGTTTCGTGTGTGTTTCTTTTCTTTTTCGTTTTTTTTTTTTTTTTTTTTGGACCAGCCGCAATAGCTCAGTTGGTAGAGCGTCGGCTTGCGGATCGGGAGGTCGCGGGTTCAAACCCCAGCCGAGTCAAACCAAAGACTTAAAAGTTTGTAGTAGTGGCTTCCCTCCTAATGCTCGGTGCTAAGGGGACAGCATTACGCCTGACTCTTCGGTGTCAGTATAATGGACCGGCCGGGTTCAGTCCCTGGGCACCTCATAAGTGCCCCTGTGCTATAATGATAGAAACGTCGCTGCACAGTATCGGCAAAAAAGCAAGCAAATCCCAATCCCTTTCTTTTTTGTAGCGAGCTAAAAGATTCACGAACAAGGGTTATCTTTGATTTAAGGAGTTCGGATAAAAACTTGGGAAAATTATCGAGTTGATTTAGAGTCTCATTGACATGTAAAGAACACATGCCGCCGTCTGCTTTATATAGAACAATCAACAGCAGATCAACACAACATAGGACTGATAAGATTAAGATACCGTAAAAACAAAAAGAAAATGACATTCTTAAAGGGGTATTATTATTATTATTATTATTATTATTTTATTATTATTATTATTATTATTATTATTATTATTATTATTATTATTATTATTATTATTATTGTTATTATTATTATTATTATTATTATTATTATTATTATTATTATTATTATTATTACAATTATTATTATTATTATTATTATTATTATTATTATTATTATTATTATTATTATTATTATTATTATTATTATTATTATTATTATTATTATAGTAGTAGTAGTAGCAGAAGTAGTACTAATAGTAGTAGTTGTAGTAGTAGTAGTATTAGTAATAATAGTAGTAGTCATAATAATAGTAGTACTGGTTATAGTAGTAGTAGTAGTAGCAGCAGTAGAGGTAGCAGTAGTAGTAATAGTAGTAGAAGTAGTGGTAGTAATAGTAGCAGCAGTAGTAGTTATAGTAGTAGTAATAGTAGTAGTAGTAGTAGTGGTAGTAGTAGCAGCAGAAACAGTAGTTGTAGTAAATGACCAAATATGTTAAGATAAATTGATTTAATGTCTTCAAAGTTTTCCAATCTCGCATTGTGTTGTTATAGGGCCTATATTGTTGAAATATGTTGAAAAAATAAGCAGACTTAAATCATAAATAAAACAATGTATGTTTTATTTAATCAAACTGTAATCATATTTTAATTGTAATTTAAACCTCATTGATGTTATAATTGAATTTATGTGATATGTGCTTGGTTAAATATTGTTTTTAATTAACAATGAAAACGTAAAATGTTTAAGAAGAAATATTAAAGGTGGTATCCGACATTTTGGATTTTTTCTCTTTTGAAGCTACCCTTCCTTTTGAGATCACGTAATATCGTCATCCGGGTAATCCGCTCCGTGAATATTTTTTTCAGCAGTATCTTATGCTTATTTATAGATTTGGAAGAAATGAATAGTAAGATAGATTCTTTTTTATTTCGATTTGTTCTGTCTAAAAAATGTGCTGTGTTCAAAACCGTCTTTACATTTTTTAAGATATGCAGAAATTATAACACTATTACCCAAATATGTGGTAAGATATTATTATATGTACTTGATATAGTCAAACTGGTGGTTGTCAACATTAACTTCTATTCGCTATTTCCTTGTGATCGAACATTTCCAGGTACATACGTAGCGCCACGAAGACATAAACTAAACTGTTGACTGACTGTTCAAAGGCGGTAACTGTCGGGTTTGCTCTTTTCGTTAAATGACTCATCACAAATTTGTTCTTACTTTTCGCTTAGCTTGCATGTTAAATACATTTGTTCTGTGCCTTTTCAGAGTTTAGTATATGTTTCAATGCTCATAGGACTTTGTCATACATTCTTATTCAAGACTGACCGGCACTACCTTTAAAGACTTAGCAGCAAATAGCGCAGGTCAGGATTGACGCTATGTGCCTGTGTGCCTGAGCCGGACCAATAATCATAATTGGCACCATCCTCCAAAGCAACCAACACCACCACCATCATCAACCGCCACCACCTCCAAAAACCCCCATCCCTAATCACCACCTCCATCATCATCGCCGTAACAACTACCCCCATCATCAGATCCCAACCACCACTACTACCACCAAAACCACCACCACCCTCACCAGCAATCACCACCCCTCCCATTGTGATCACCAACTAATACAATCACGCATTTTTTTTTTCTTTTGGATAATGGCCTTCTTGCTTGATACGTACGCCTGCTAGTTTGGAATTTTAATTGATTGTTAACTGGGCATAAAGTTATCTTCTTGCTTAGAATCATTACAAAATGCATTAATTTTTCAGAAAGTTCTAAATCAAGAAGATCATGCTGCTGAGTGTAATAATTTTAAAGCTAAAATGTATTTTTTACACGTGAATTGTGTTTTATTTGTCCATTTTTTGAATACCCTATATAACGCGTCATCGGCAATGTTTTTCTTTTTGTTATTAATTCTTTCAACATGGATATTTTGTGTACACGACGGAATGAAAAGGAACGGAATGAAAATATTAATAACACATAAACAAACGTTCTATGGCAGTAAATAAAACATCCTCAACACAAACGTCGCCCTTTATTTAGTTAACGCCCCCCTTCCATGCAATCATAGGCAAAGAATAAATATTCAGATATAAGCTGTCTGACTTTTCATAACTTTAAATCAACACAAAATCATTTCATTTCAGGATTACATTTCACAGTGCCAAGCTATAAATCAACAAAATGAATGACTTCATTAAGATTCCTTGTAAAATGCTTTAAATTTACATCAATTGAAATCTCGGCGATTTAATTGTCACTTATCTGTCAATATTTGGACATTTGAATAACTGTCAGTGTCTGGACAGGTTGCCATTTTCAGCCATGCATTTTAAAATGCAGGGACCTGGAAACGCAGTCGGTAGAGCGTCGGCTCCAGGTACAGGAGGCCCCGGGCTCGATCCCGGCCGTCGACATACCAATGTCGTAAAATTGGTAGTGGTATAGCTCCCTTGCTAACGCTCAAGCAAATATAAGGGTGGCTGGCCCGGAGCTAGGATAATGTGACTGGGTGTGGTATCATGCCAGCTGTTCCACAGCATGCTTTATACCGTGAAAGCAGCACTATATCTGCTTCAAGTGGACACAGTCTCCAGATAACTAAAATACTGTTGGTGGGACGATAAACCTAACAAACAGACAAATAAATGCTATAAATAACTTTTTTCAATCTGATTAGCAATGCGAGGGTAAACCATCCCCGTGATTATTCACGTGTCTCCGTCCTTGCCACCTGTCATCCAACATTTACCCATATAGATCGCATATTCGGCAATGCAGTACTTGATTTTTTCTATAATTATTTATTAGCGTAATTCAAAACACATCACGTTTTTAAACATAAAGGTTTTGCTATAAAATTTAATTAGAATCAGCTGCAAATAATGTAAATTATCGTTTTTAAATCCAATTTAAAATCCAGGGTGGTTACATGTACCGTACCGCAATTATAGATTTAATCGAATGTGGTTCCGCATAACTGTCGCTAAACATAAAGCTTTTTCTATAAATTTAGTTAGAATCAGTTGCAGATAAGGTAAATTAAATCAATTTAAATTACATTTAAAGTTGGTATCCGGTAGTTTGTCTATCAAATACACATAAAACTGGACCGGGGGAATTGGAGCATAATTTCTGCAAAAAGTCAATATCTAAGCCTAACAAAAGACGATGTTGAACATTGTCTAAATTTAAGACAGTAGAAATTGTAAACTAAATCACTCTACCTGCCTATTCTTTCTAAAACTATAAATATGCATGATTGTGATTTCTGCAAAAAATAGACATCGACGTCAGAGCTGATTACCCGAATTATTATATGATGTTACTGGTCACGTGGTTTTCTTAGTTAACAAATACTGGTAGCTAACTGTGCAGCGTGGCTTAGATAGGAAAAATACCTATTTGTAATGACGAGTGATGTGTTATACTTCACTTTCCACATAGATGTAGGGCATCAATAAACAGCTTTTTACGTGATCTTTTCAGGTAACAATATTTTTTTCGGTTCTTTTTTAGAGAGACAAATCTGGTCTAAACTGTCGGATACTACTTTAAAATCAATGCTGGTTTACCATGCCATATATATATGGATTTAAACGAATGCGATACCGAATTACCACCGCTTACCATTTTGCCGCATCCGTGCTGTAGCCGTTGCTGCATATTTAGTGTCATCGGACACCTACGACCGATCCATTCCGTTACTATCCATTCATCGCCCATGGGATATTTAGTTCACTTTTAGTCGTTTCCGGTAATGACACTTTATTGGTCGCTTCATAATCCGACAGTTTGAACCAAACGTTGTTGTTTTATTGTTGTTGTTGTGTTTTTTTTTGTTGTTGTTTTTTTTGTTGTTTTTTTGTGGGGGTTTTTGCGGGGTGAGGGGTCTAAAATAACCAAACCAGTCTTTGTAACCTGGAAAGGTCAAACAAAATCGTGTTCATTGAAGCCCAAAATCTGTGTGAACAGTAAACCATGAATACCCATCCGCCATTGCATTGCATACGTGAATTTCCTATGTGTACATATATGAACCGACCGCAGTAGCTCAACTGGTCGAGCGTCGGCTTGCGGATCGGGAGGTCGCGGGTCAAACCATAGACTTTAAAGTTGGTGGAAGTGGATCCCCTCCTAACGCTAAGGGCAAATAAATGAGACAGCATTACGCCTGACACGTCTGTGTCAGTATAATGGACCGGCCGGGTTCAGTCCCTGGGCACCTCATAAGTGCCCCTGTGCAATAATGATAGAAATGTCGCTGCACAGTATCGGCAAAAATGCCGTCAAATCCCATAGAATTTACTGCGATAAAGTTGAATGGATCTTGATTCATACCCCGCCCCACCAAGTTTTCTGGATCCGTCCCTGTCTCATCGGTTTAATGAATTTTAATTAGAAGACAAGAAAAGTCGTTGATGCGAACCATCAAAGGCGACGCAAAACATTGAAGAGGTAAAGAGATGAAAGCAATAATTGAGCAAGTAACAAAGACGCATAAAACGTTAAGATTTTTATTTGAAAGTTTTCAGCATACTATCAATCTCGAGAAAAAGGTTAAAACAAAACAAAAGGGAAAACTTAGGTTTTTAAGATGTTACGATTGTAGATGTTACATATGTAGAAAAAAATGCAAGATTATTATAATTAACTACAAAACTAAAGAGTACAAGCAAACAATTAATTAACATGTGCAGCAGCCTCACAATATACAAACAAGAATTGTTCATATACCGTATTTTATGAGGTTTAGAAAGTCCGCAAAACAAACTTTGCCCATGTGCAAATTTCAGTAAGCATTCCATATATAGGCGTCGCGCTCCAGCGCGTCGCAAATAATTAACTCCCCTGCTACTGGCGAAGTCCAGTAGATGTCGCTTCTCGAAGTCATGCTTTGCACGTGCAAAACTGATGCCCCGGATCTGGGTGAACAGTAGAACCTAAAAGCCATCTCATCATTACAAACAGCTATTTCCTATTTGAGCCACGCTGCAGGGATGACTATTTTTGAACTAAGAAAACTGGCTGACACGACCTGATGTCTACTTTTAGCAGAGCTCGCTATCACGTCTTCTATAGATTTGCAAAGAGTGAACATTAAGAGAAATGTTTTCGCATTTTGTACTGTCTAACAATATATAATAAAGTAGGAGTTGATGCAGAGCATATGCCTAAAATCCCCTTATACAGTAGGAAAATAAATGCAGGGATGGATCCAGGGGGATGAGGGAACACACACACACACACACACACACACACACACACACACACACACACACACACACACACACACACACACACACACACACACACACACACACACACACACACACACACACCAACACACACACACACACAAACACACACACACACACACACAAACACACACACACACACACCAGGTAATGGAGTAGAGTTGTGTAAACACATACACGTACGCTTAAAAATACTAAGCTTGCAAGGTAAATTTTATCTGTTGACTGCTTATATCGATGTTAGGGTCCCTTATATATATACCCCTCACCCCCACCGCCATTTTCTGGATCCGCCACTGGAAAAATTTTGTTACATGCTTTTGGTAAACTGTCGGATACCACCGTAAATGGGGGAAAATGGCTTTAATTATAGCGCTAGTGGATATTAATGAGGTACATGTTTCTTTAAATAAGAAATTTAATAACCACATAATTGACTGTTATATTTTTGTTTCTTTTGGTGCCAATAAAACAAGGACAGTTGAGCCAGCTGGTTGATCTGGATCAACACTATTTGCATGCGTGAATGAAATGGCAACTAATTGAAAGTGTACTGTGTTAATATTAAGCGGTAGTGCCCCTGACAAGTAAATAGTCGCCTGACATATCCCGTCCATCAACCCAAGCTCCGCGGTATGACGTATTTACTATCCTGTAGCTAAAACAGTAATTAGTACAGCCCCTCTCTGTAAATACCAAACATATTTGTCGTGCATTCACAACGTGCTTGCCAAACAATGGTAAAATAAATCTTGAATTGAGACTTAAACCTTTGTCACGTTAATTATATTAATTGGAAACAGTTTAATTGGTTCAATATTTCGGCAGTTTCGTTGAAGTCAATTCATGAAATGGGATGGGATGGGATTAGCCGGCATTTTTGCCGATACTGCGCAGCGACATTTCTATCATTACAGCACAGGGGCACTTATGAGGTGCCCAGGGACTGAACCCGGCCGGTCCATTATACTGACACCGACGAGTCAGGCGTAATGCTGTCCCCGTAGCCCCGAGCGTTAGGAGGGAAGCCACTACTACCAACTTTAAAGTCTTTGGTATGACCCGGCCGGGGTTCGAACCCACGACCTCCCGATCCGCAAGCCATGAAATGGATATATTAAAGATGTTATCCGTCAGTTTGGACCAAAAATATTTTTAATATTATTAAACATCGTAATAAACTATTGTTACCTGAACATATCTCGCAAAATACTGTTTATTGGTGCCCTACACCTGTCCGAAAAGGCAATCATAACGCCACAATCGGCATTTCAAAAATATATTTCCGCTGCACAGTTAGCAATTTTTAAACAAAGAAAACTATGTGATCACTTATGTTTTAGCTTATACCTGTCTTCCGATGTGATGTCGATTTCGGTTTTTATCAGGAATCTCAATCGCTCTTATTTATTGATTTGAAAAGAATGAATATTTAATGACCTCAAATTGAGATACTGTTGAAAATTGTCAAAGCTTAGATTAAAAGAATGATTTTTTTTTCTGCATAAATTGCGTACAAACACCCCAAACAGAGGTCATATATTAGATATAGGCAAACTGTCGGATACCACTTTTTGGCCTTTTTTATATTTAGACGGTGCTCTAATCCATTCTCGACTATATATATGTATGACATTGGGTTATCATTCGTTTGTTTTAGAATGGCCTTGACCTCCCCCATAGTAGAGATGACTATCAATTGAAAAATTAGCATGACTCAAATTGATCTTAATTGAAGCTATTAAAAAATATTATATATGGCCCATTTAAAACAAATACTATGTTCTTTTAACCAACAATAGGTCTTTGTCAGAGCAGTATGTATGTCGTTGATTGTTATGTTAGTACATGCAATGCATTTCTTTAATTTTGTTTTGCACGCCTATCTCAAGCAAAAAAGAAAAACACCAAGGAAGAAGTGCGTATAATTTATACTTATGTTTTAGCTCATACCTGCCTTCCGATGTGATGTCGATTTCTGTTTTTATCAGGAATCTCAATCGCTCTTATTTATAGATTTGAAAAGAATGAATATTTGATGACCTAAAATTGAGATTCTGTTGAAAATTGTCAAAGCTTAGATTAAATCATGTTGTGTTTTTTTTCTGCAGAAATTGCGTACAGACACCCCAAACAGAGGTCATATATTAGATATAGGCAAACTGTCGGATACCAAGTTTCAGACTTTTTTTATATTTAAACGGTGCTCTAATTTATTCTCGACTATATATTAGAATGACATTGGGTTATCATTCGTTTATTTTAGAATGGCCTTGACCTCCCCCATGATGGAGATAACTATCAACTGAAAAATTTGCGTGACTCAAATTGATCTTAATTGAAGCTATTAAAAAATACTATATATGGCCCATTTAAAACAAATACTATGTTCTTTTAACCAACAATAAGTCTTTTGTCAGAGCAGTATGTATATCGTTGATTGTTATGTTAGTACATGCAATGCATTTCCTTAATTTTGTTTCGTACGCCTATCTCAAGCAAAAAACACCAAGGAACATTGCGTATAATTTATGAATTTACATGTGCAAGACTGCCTTATTTAAACGTCGTTAATAACGATAAGGGTATTTATTTGTTTTTTACAGGTATGGATTCAATGGTGGGGGATGGGGGGTGCATCGCCCCCGCCACCACACCAGCCTGGCAAAAGAGTAGAGTTAAGAAAAAACATACATGTAACCTTGAAAAATACTAAGCTTTTTAATGTAACTTTTGTCGGTTGACTGCTGTTGTCGAAGTAAGGATCCTTAACTGTGTACATATATATATGTATCTAATATTTACTGCGACAAAGTTAAATGGATGATGAATCAACCGATATCCGAAAATATCCGATATCAACACAGCCAACTTTTCGGAATCCGCTACCCTTTGAGAGAAACCAGCCATCTCTTTCGTCCTGCAATATGATTATGGCTTCTCTGCAGGGGCGGATTCATAAAATCTTAATGGAGGTATGAATCAAGATTCAATCAACGCTATCGCAGTAAATACTAAATATATATACACACATTAAGGGACCCTAGATTCGACGTAAGCAGTCAACGTACAAAATTTTCTTTAAATGCTTGGTACTTTTAAGCTTACATTTCACAACTTCACTCTTTTACCTGGTTGGTAGGGGTGGGATGCAGCCCTCATCCTCTCTCCCCACCTTAATCGATCCCTGCTTCTCTGCAATATTGCATAAATTGAAATATAGTCCACTATAAATTTAAATCGATTGTACGGAATTCAAGTTCAATTGTACTGGCTGTCCGTTTTCTTTAGGTTTTAATATTTGCCATACCCGTGTGGTATTTTCCTCGTTACCACCAATCAGTGAATACAGCGAGTCTGTTTTACATAGAAAGCTGCCGACTTTACAAGTTAAGATAATTTCTGAATTCAGAACGAACAAGATATTCCTGCATATTTTAATCATTTGACGTTAATTGAAAGACAGAGCAGAAATGTTAAAATCTAGTAGCAGAACAAATAATCAAATGTATATGCCCAGCCAGTTTTTAACTAGATTCATATGTGTTTATAAAATGCATCACTTAGTTAAATACGATTTTGTTAAACAGGAAAAAACACTATGTGAGCGCGCAAGAATATAACATCTTGTACCCCCTGTGAAACGTGTGTCGTAACCATCATTGGGCGATAGAAAACAATACTTCCGCGATAGAGTAGGTCATCTGGCCTTGGTTCTCGATTCCGAGCCTTTGCTTATAGATCCTTCATTGGCAAGATGGTTGTAAGTTTAAGAAGGAACTGCTAGCAAACACACCAAAATTATGAGACATTTTATTAAACCGGTTGTTATTTTGCCAACTCCTCTCCCAAAGAGCTTTCAATATTTTTTCTTGCATCGTTTGTCCTTGCTTTTTCTGCTTTTGACTTGATTGCAAATAGAAACTCAGGCCTAAATGTATTTGCAAATTTAATTCTGGCTTTAAGGTTGACAGCTTAACCTATTTACATATGTCATGATTGCCGGTAAACTGAGGGCTAGACTAGTGTGCACACATGCCACCTGCTTGTTGTTGTATTTTTTGTGTGTTTTTTCCATCTGAAGTTTAAGGGTAGATTTCAGTGCAACTATTTCGTCTGCCAGAGGCTTGTAGTAGATTTCTGTGCAACTGTTTCGCCTTCTTAAAAGTTATGGCATATTTCTGTGCAACTGTATTGCCTTCCTGTATTTTGATGGTAGTTTTCTATGCAGCTGTTTCGCCTGTCTAATATTAATGGTCTATTTCTGCGCAAATGTTCCGTCTGCCTGAAGTTTAGGGTGGATTTCTGTGCAAATGTTTCGTCTGCCTGAAGTTTGTGGATTGATTTCTGTGCAACTTTATCGCCTGAGTGAAGTTGCGGGCTTGATTTCTGTGTAACTGTTTCTCCTGCGTGAAGTTTTACGGTTGATTTCTGTGTACCCGTTCGTCTGCATGAAGCTTGAGGGTAGATTTCTGTGCAACTGTTTTACCTGCCGAAAGTTTCTGGAATGATTACTATGCAAATATTTCGTCTGCGTACAGTTTGAGCTTAGATCTTTGCTTAGATCTTTGCGCAACCGTTTCGCCTAACTGAAATTTAAAACTTATCCTCGTGTGTAAATTTTTCGGCGTTTTGAAATAAAAAAGTTTTGATTTAAATCTTT